>JABMCL010002535.1:45000-170000 GCA_018857735.1 Alviniconcha marisindica | reverse complement strand
CCTGGCATGCAACTACATAATCTCCACAAGAGGTACATCCTCATAAAAAGGCATAAGACAGAACCAACTTAAAAATAAATTATTTTTTTTTTTAGATCAAACAACAATGTTCAGTCTGTGTACCTATAATCTCACCTGCCAGGTGAGTTACCATAGGCCATTCAGGTCTTTGTTGTTGTGTTTGTTTAAGTGCCCTGTGCTCCCACCTAGTGCAGTAGATGGGCACTCTAGAAATCCTCAATATTATTTATATGATGTCTTTTGAGCACTAATTAACTCCTTTGTTTGTTGATTGTGTAAGTTCAAGGTAGGTTTTATGAAACATTTTGATGATGTTTGTTCATGGTCAGGTTGGAGTCAGTATAAAATCTGAGGTCCCTACCTGATCTGTGAAATAGTTTCTAGTCCTGAAAACATTATGGAACATCCTTTCCAAAATATTGCAAGCCCTAACTTATAGACACAATGCGTAGATTGTTTTAGGCCCGAACAATGGTTAGGGCAAAGATACTGGCCAGCATGACTGAAGCTGGAATGTAAATTAAAAACAAAAAAATTCTTAATCCTTTTGTTATGAGTTTTTAAAGAATTTAAACATACATGCATACATATACAACATGAATATATGAAAATCTGAATCCATCAATTGGCCATATGGAAATGAAGAAAGGATGTACACCACAAGCAAATAATGCATACCATAAGCAAAAATAACAGCAAAGTGTAGAAATAGAAACCGGAGATGAAAACAGCTGCAGGATGGGACAGAGAGAGAGAGAGAGAGAATGAAAGAGAGAATGAATGAAAGAATGAATAAACTTTATCTTACGAGGGTAGTGGAGAAGACTCAAGGTCTTTTTACATCCAACCCTCGCCCATGAGGGAAACTACTGTTAACTAAGGATACAATGAGCTACAGTATGTTGAGTACATGTACATTCATACAAACCATGTTGAAATGGACATCAGTAAACTGAGAAACAAGTCGATAATGAGCATTAAAAACAAATATATACATGTAAAAATTAGCTTGATCTGGGGTAATCACAAACACGTTCGCATGATCATAAGTTTAAGAACATGTTTGTCATCGAAAACTACATGCACGTAGAGCACAGACACACAAAATGTATGGGCTGCCTGAAGCAGCACAACACACAGGTTGGAGAAGCACATGGAGAGATATATATATATATATATTTATGATCATGGTTTCACGTAACACCTAAGAGAGATAACATATGCAGCGTAAGATGCTTTTTAAACACTGAAGGACTGACTGGAAGCCTCAATTCGCTGAGCAATGAGTTCCAGAGAGCAGGACCAGAATAAACCAGGCTGGACTTGAATAAATCTATCCTTGGTATTGGCATATTTAGCTTTCTTGATGAATCCCTCGAACTTTGATTAATCAATAATTTTGTTGATAGGTAAATTGGTGCCCTACCCAATACAATTTTGTGCACAAAACTCGCTTTGTTACTCATTAACCTAGAAGATAGTGGGAGAATTTGAGCCACTTTGTAGTCTTTATTGGTAAGGCTAGTTTGTTTTAGAAGAACAATTTTGATTGCTCGCCTGTGTAGTGACTTCAAGGTTTTTTTTGCAAAGTCACTTGCTGAGTCCCAAAGAATTGAAGCATAATCTACACCTGACTGAATATGCGCTTGGAAAAACGTTTTTCTGGTATGAAAGTTAAGAAAATGCTTAATTTTTGCTGATTGGTAGACTTTTTTTGCCATAGTTTTGCACAGGTCACGAATGTGGGGGCCCCAGGTCAGATTATTGTCTACTGTAACACCTAATACTTTGTGATCACTGACCTCAGTTATTTGTTGGTTATCAACAGAACGGTGCGTAGATGGTGAGTGAAGTAGTTGTCGCTTCTGGTGCGTTGTTAGTATCATGTACTTCGTTTTTGACGGGTTAAGAGACATATGATTAAGATGTGTCCATTCAACAACATCAGAGAGACATGACTGGAGAACAGATGTTATTGCAGGTACATCCTGTCCAGAGGTGTGAATTGTCATGTCATCTGCTAACATGTCACATTGTGCAGAAGGGACATGTAAAGGTAGGTCGTTTATATAGATGGAGAACAGGAGAGGTCCTAGGACAGATCCTTGGGGAACTCCAAATAAAACTGTCTTAAAATCCGACTGATTATCTTTCAAGGAAAGCTTTTGGAGGCAGCTGTTGAGGAAGGAGCAAATCAAACTAAGGGTGCTCGCTGATAGGCCGTAGAGGGTTAGTTTTCTTAGAAGTAGGTCATGATTGATTATGTCAAAGGCTTTAGCAAAGTCAATGAACAAGGCCCCACACAGTTTGTTTATGTTGATGTTGGATAGCCAGGTGTCGATCAGTTCTGCTACGGTTGTGTGGCAGGAGTGGTTTGGTCTGAATCCTGACTGCTTTTGATAAAACAAGTCATTAACAAGAAAATGCTTCATAACATGTTCATTGATATGTTTTTCTAATTGTTTTGACAAAATAGGTAGTACAGAAATGGGTTTAAGGTTTGAAGGATCCGATTTGTCACCAGATTTGAAGAGGGGGATAACTTTTGCTTCCTTAAATACCTGGGGGAAGGTGTTCTTGTCAATACAAAGGTTATATATATATATAGGTTAGAGTTTCAGCAATAAAAGGTGCTGAGAGATGCAGTATTTTCCCGTCTAAACCATCAGTGCCTTTTGTGTTTGATTGCTTTAAATGACATAAAGATTTATACACTTCCCTGACTGTCATAAAGGGGAGTGCATTGGCTTCATGGCTAATCTTTTCTGTGCAATACTGTTCCAGCACAGTTAGTTTGTTGATGGGGGAATTATCTGTTTTAATCACTTTACTGGCAACACTGCAAAAATGGTTGTTTAAGTCATCTGGGGAAATTCCACTAGTAGTGCTAGTATTCACTGGTGCGTGTTTATTAGTGATTAGATTAATAGCTCACCAGGTGTCTTTTGAATTCTTGCTGTTTACCAAAATGTCAGCAAAAAAAGTGTTTTTTTGAGTCTTGGATCATGTAGATGACTTTATTTCTTAGTTTTTTGTAGTCATCAAATAGTTTCAGTTTAAGAAGATAATCTCTGTAATGCATTGCATTCAGTACTTCCAATGTCGCCATCCAGGTCTGAAGGAGTGTTTGATTCTCCTATTTTTCTGAGCAGCATGTTTGTCAAGGACTTTAAGAAACAGAGAGAGAGAGAGAGAGAGCAATGAAAAAGAACAAATTCTCTGACCCCGTGCTTTTCGATCAGTTTTCCGATTTTCTTGACAGTCTACCTGGCAAAATACTTCTTATGGGTGACTTTAACTTTCATTTTGAAAACAGAGAAAACAACAACTCCAGAAAACTACTGGATATCACAGACCGTTTCTGAACCAACTCACAACCAAGGCCATCTACTTGACTTCCAAGCAAAGTGATAACATCCTCATTTCTACAGAACTACACCATAGACTAACATCTGACCACACAGCCATTTTGTGCAAACTCGATTATCTGAACCCCTACAAAAACCTGAAACTTTCTTGTACCCATGCCTCAGAAAGATTGACACTGGCGCCTTTAAACAAGATCTCTCTCACTCTGTCTCACAAACCAGTTCTATCAGTGACTACCATAACCATCTTTGTTCTGTCCGTGACAAGCACGCCCCTCTCTGCCATTGCACAGTCCATACAAGGAAGCCGATGCCCTGGTTCAGCAGTATTGCAGAGCAATTCTGTGGGCTGAAACAGGAGCGTCGGCAGGTGGAGAGATGATGGCTCAAATCTAAGCTCACTGTCCACAAACAAATCTACAACTCCATGAAACAGAAAATAACAAACCTTGTAGATAAAACCAAACAAGCCTACTGCTCTGCCAAAATTCAGTCCAGCACAACTTGTAAACAGCTCTTTCAGAACTTAACACCATTCTCGGAAAAAACATGTCTTCACTTCTTCCTTCAACGTTTGACTCTGACGACCTCCTGAATGTCTTTTCTGATTACTTCACTGAGAAAGTCTGCACCATCAGAAACAATTTTCCTCCTCCAAAACCAGCTGCTTGCCCTGATACCTCTTTCGCTGGAAATCCCTTGCTAACTTTTGAGCCTGTCACTGATGAATTTGTCTTAAATAATCAAGACAAGTCTTGTGAACTCGATCCCATTCCCACCATGCTTCTTTATGAAAACCTTGACATTTTCTTGCCGACCATCATGAACATCATCAACACATCTCTTAATGACCACTAGCATTGTACCACATGTTCTGAAGACAGCCATCGTCAAACCTCTTTTGAAAAAGCCATCACTTGACAAAAATCTTTTGAAAAACTACTGCCCCATTTCTAACCTTCCATTTCTGTCCAAAATCCTTGAAAAAGTTGTTCTCCACAAACTTCTCTCCCATCTCCAAGAAAACAACCTCAGCAATCCCTTTCAGTCAGCCTATCAATAAGGACACAGCACAGAGACTGTTTTGTTACGTGTTGTAAACGATATTCTCTCCGCTCTGGACAATGACAACATCTCTGTTCTTCTTTCATTTGATCTTTCTGCAGCTTTTGACACTCTTGACCCCCAAATACTCCTCTCCCACCTGTTTTTGGCATTCAGTCTACTGTACTCCAATGGTTTCAGTCATATCTCTCAGACAGATATCAGTCCACTTCAGTCAATAACTTGTCTTCCTCACCATCACAGCTCATGTACAGTGTGCCTCAAGGCTCAGTACTGGGGCCCATCCTCTTCGTTCTGTACACTACACCTCTCGCCAATATCATAGCTAATCACTCTGTAAATCATCAGCTTTTTGCAGATAATACACAGCTCCAGAAATCCGCTCCTCTCAGTGAAGTTACCAACCTCACCAAAGAACTTGATGCATGCACAGATGACATAAAAAGATGGATGACCGAAAATCAGCTCAAGCTTAACGACGACAAAACAGAAACTCTTCTCTTTCCATGTTCATCTTCCTTGAGACCTACCACCATTTTTCTCCCTAACTCGATTACACTTGGCTCTCACAACATCCCCTTTCATTGATTCTGCCAGGAACCTTGGAGTCATTCTTGACTCAAACCTGTCCATGAAGAAGCACATCATAAAAATCTGCCAAACTGCTTATTTCGAGCTTAAATGCATTAGTTTGATCTGCAGGTTTCTCACTGAAGATGCAGCCAAGACTCTTGTTACCCCCTATATCCTCTCATGGCTCACATACTGCAACTGTCTCCTCATGGGTACACCTAATTCTGTCATCCAACCTCTCCAGAAAATTCAGAACTTTTCTGCAAGACTCATTCTCTTGGCATCCTGCCACCAGCACTCAACACCTCTCCTTGAAAAACTGCACTGGCTTCCCATTTCAGAGCGTATTAAAATAAAGTCACTTGTCACAAATACACATGAAGCTATTTCAGTTTCACTTCATTTTATTTTATTTTATTAAAAATAAAATAAAATATTATTTGCTTCACAACTCTGAACTCTGGAATTCTTCTGATGCCATTCTTGGCACAGTTTTTGTTTGGTCTGTTTTTGTTGTTGTTTGTTATTGTCTATTCCCTGTGATGAAGTGGGGGTGAGGGTTATAATGGATTTGCTCTGCCTGTCCAGATTTGTCCAGAAAATAGCATCTGATCTTCTCAACCTTCAGTAACCAAACTTGGTATCGTGGTGCGGCATCATGAGCTGAAATGTCATACAAAGAAAAAATTTATTTTCAAGGTTAAGATCACATATAATCAAAATATAATTGTTCCTGCTATATCTTCTGAAATGATGAACCTTTTGGAAGCAAATGAGTTAATAGTATGTTATCATAAACCAATAAAATTATTGGATTTCTGTGTGCAAGTTTGAGGCCTCAGCAAAGGTTCAAAATTTCAGTAACTGTTTCCTATAATTAATAAAAGAGTTATTATTATTATTATTATTGTTGTTGTTATTTTGATCCACTTGCAACCAAACCTGGTTTGATGGTACTGAATGATCATCATTATTTCATGAAATGACTGGATTGCTGTTTTGACGGTCAAGGTCACAGCAAAGGTTCAAAATTTCATTTAATGTTTATCAGTTTAATATCTTCTGCCCATTGATACCTTTGTGACTAAATACCTTCACAATTTTATATTTTATTGGTTTACCATATATGATCTTTTTTGTTTTTTTATTCTATCAAAAGAAGTAGGCCTAAACTGTTTTAATTTTGTTTACTGCCTTTTTTATGCTTTTTGGGCAGCCTTTTATGTTCCTAAGTCCTGTTTGGTTTGACCATCATTGCCTTGAAAATTCTTTATTGTTGTGCAGTTCATTCATTTTTATTCGATTTCTAGTAAAAATTGGCATTGCAAGTGGAAATGAAGACAGTGTCATTGAGTGTTGTACAAGTGACTAATAGAGGTAAGGTATGGGGTGGGTTGGAGGTGTCTGTCATGAAGCTAAATACTTTGGTTATTGGATAAGGTGGATGTTCTGTTATGAAGCTGTGTATGGTTTCCATTGTTCATTCATCACAGACTAATGGTTGTGTTGTTACAGGTGATGGGTTCCGTTGTGAGGCTGAAGGCTGTGATGTTGTGAATGACTGTGACACCAATGCCAGCTGTGTACCAGACCCATACAACACAGCCCGTTACGTCTGTCAGTGCAAGCCAGGATTTCAAGGAGATGGCAAAATTTGCGTACAGCAAGGTTACTACTTTAGTTTTTGCCTGCATATTTACTCCATTGGTTGAATCAAACAATTAATTGAGGATACCCAAGTAGCAATATAAGAATATGTTGCTAGCCCCCATCTCCCCCCCCCCCCCCCACACACACACATGCCATCCACATACACCACACATCCAACCTTAAATACACCTTTACACATTTAGGTCAGCCCCCCCCCTCCCCCCCCCCCCCCTGCACCCTCTTCTCCCACTTCAAGGGATGAACTTGCTTCTGCATATGCACAGTGCAGTGACTTCTGTTACTGGCCATTACAGATGTTCAACATGATTTTAGCTTTTGCAATAAAAGTGTTGATACAGACATGGGCACAGAAGGATATTGAATTCCTGAAGCAGCCTGTGTAATCTTCTTCAAGTAGTGTCAGTGCTTTTGGGAGAACAAATGTTTGCTTCAGGTGGTGGTTTCAAAAACTGTTGGAACTGGGCAGAACAGACTTGCAAACAGAAGAATTGTTAAAAACAGAAGAGTTGTTCTGTAATCAAAGCATGCAAATTCTGACAGTGACAGTTTATGGGTGTAGTACCTTGTTAGCTTAGTGGCCCATAGCTACATATAGATATTTTAAAAATTGAAACATAGGTGACTGCCACTGCAGCCAAACATTTGGTACATCATCTTAAGTTTGCATGGCTCCCAATCCAACAAAGAATTCAGTACAAGATAAACACTCTCTGCTATAAATGTATCACAGGCACTGCTCGTCTTATCTCTGTGACTGTCTTCAACTTTACACACCCTCCTGTACTCTCTGCTCTGCTTCTGACACTCTCAGCCTCCAGATTCCTCACACCAGACTCTCCACTGTTAGTTCTTGTGCTTTTTCTGTTTTTGGTCCATCTACATGGAATAACCTTTCCCTTCTTCTCCAACAGGAACCCTCTCTGGACTCATTCAAATGCAACCTAAAAACACTTCTTTTCCCAAAACTGTATACCTGCCTTGTTTTCCATTCTGTGCTGCTGTACCTCAAGTCTCCATTTGCTGCGCTTTAAAAATAATAATTTATTTTTATTTTTTAAGCTGGGTAAATTTAGCTTTGTATAGTCAGAATGCTCCTGTGTGCAGGTGCCTCTTTGTATGTGTGTGCATATGAATGCGCTTAGAATAGACTCTATGAACAAGATTTCACACTTTACAAATACTTTAATTATTATATGCAAGTGTTTTGGATTGGATTGCTGTGTTCAGATTCAGATTCATTATTCACCAAGTTTAACGATAAGGAAAGTGTCTTGAAAAGTGGTAAGCAATCAAACATAAACAAACAACAACACTGACATACATCAACTAACATAATTAAAGGTATACAGCAGTCTGCACAAACAATGACCCCCCCCCCCCCCCCCATATATACACCTGCACGTGCATGTGCACATGCACACACACATGCATATTATTAATAATGTTCCACCATTGTTCAGGGTCAAAGTCACAGTGATGGTTCTTGCTCTTGATCTTATGGTTCACAGGACCTAGCTTTAGGTGTAACTGTGATGTCATTTTTCTTTCTTCCTCTTCTGTAAAATGATTACAATCATCAGGTTGATTATTTTGTGATGGTGGGGTGGGAACTCGAACTCAAAAACTTTATTTTACAGGGATTGTAGTTTAGGTTCAGTCCAAAACCTGGGAGGTTGGGGGAGGGTGTCTGCATGGTGAAAAAATAACAACAAAATCTGGTATTTCTTCAGTAGGCCTTTGGCACAAAGATGTCAAGCGGGTGTGAATTTCTGACATAAAGTACCCAGATGACACAAAAGAAACCGAAATTGAAATGGGGAAAAGACAGAGACTTTCGTTATAAAGTCAAATCGAACAATTTTTCCTGATGCTCAGATCACTTCTCTTTGTGTTGGCACTGCTGTCATTACTTTCACAACCTGTGCTTACAACCTTGGTTTCATTCAGTTCAGTTCAAGATGATATCTATGTGCACAGAAAAGACCAATGTACCCTACCCCATCCATCTCTCAAGAATTTCTCCAGTGTTGCCTTTCAAACAGTCTGATTGACAGTGGCCCACTCTCGTACTTTCAAGGAAGATTGTTGAGCGCTTCATCTTGAGCACTTCATCTTTGCACCCCTCTCTCCTCCAGGTGATCAAAGGTGTGTTGCCATTGGCTTTGTGCCTGCAGGTAGTGTCTCAAGCTCATCAGCACTTCAGATCTTCTGAGATGTAAGCCACTTGTGATGATTGTTTTGCCCGCCAGTCTATCTGCTCAGTCATTTCCCTTCATTCTGGCATGTCCAGAGCAGTACACCCACAGGAGTTTTTGAAGTGTATGTCAAACATTGACATGTGCCAATCTGGGCTTCCCATTTCACTTTTCTTTTTTGTAGCAAGCTCATTGAATCTGTGAGGATGGTGGCATGTGCAGTCTGACTATCACCTCTTGAGGCAGTCCAGCTGAAGGCATGTGTGACTGCTTCCACCTCCATTGTCAAGCTGGATGTTGAGACTGTATTGACTTCACTGCCTTCATGGATGGTGGTCACACTTTTCTTGGCAATGAAGTCCCATGTGCCATGATTGGTCTGTGGTAACTGAGCCATCAGTGTACACTATAAGACCTTGCATTCTGCTGTTTTCTTGAATGAGAAGTTTGATCTCTGGATCTGGTTTGCCTGCTAGCCATTCTTGACAGCACCTTCCCCAAGTTTTCTGGCAGGGGTGTGTCTGGCATAGATGGCATGCTGAAATCTGTTGGGGTACCTTTCCACTCCTTGGTTTGCTGTCTGCCAGTCTGTTGATTCCTCTGCTTGACCCACCTAAGACTTGCCCCATCCCAGTCTGAATCCCTTTGCATCTTTCATTGTTTCATGGAGTGGGTTATGGAAATTTTCTGCGACACTGAAGTATACTTTGACCTGTTCCACTTTCTGTCTGATTTGTGGGAGGTCTAGCATGAACCTTGTGGTCTCAGTGCCTGTGTTCTTGGTGGTTCCCAGTATGACTCTCATTGCCTCATTCTACACTCAGTCCTGTTTTAGCAGATTTGTCTCTGCCATTGTTGTAAGGCCATTAGTTTGTGTGTGTGTGTGTGTGTGTGTGTGTGTGTGTAAACTGATTTGATCAAATTATATCATTGTTCACATTGTTGTGGCAAATTCTTCTTGCATTTCCATGTAATGGTTGGCTGCTGTTACAGCCATATGAGTAGAGCTATAGATTTACCTATGTGTTTGTAAATTTATCTGTTCTTATTATTACTGTTTTAAATTTTTTAACATTTTTTATGAGCCCATCTGATGGAATTGTCCCTTGTGGGATGAATAAAGTGGTATTGAATTGAAGTCAGTGGTACTATTTGTGTCCCCTTGTCCTGATCCGAGGCATGTTGGTGATGTTGGGAATTCTGGATCTCAAATTTGTCGGCAACCCCTTGGCCACTGGACCACATAGTCTCATGGTTTCATGTAACATGTGTCTTGACAAGCACATTTCAAGTGTCTGCCATTCTGTTTATATGGAAATCAGCTCAGTCCGCCAGTACCTGACAGTTGAAGCAACCAAACTCTCACACCTGCCTCTGTTCTCTTAGAATGTTAGACTGCTGCTGTAATTCTCTTCTCTCTGGCTGCTCACCTTACATTCTTAATAGACTACAGAAAGTTCAGAACTCAGCAGCAAAATTGATTTTCAAAGCAGGCAGACATGATCAGGTGCAGCCTTCTCTTCAAGCTACTCATTGGTTACCCATTGGTTACTATCTGTGACAACTTTTCTGACTCCTCCATATTTTTGTATGGCTCTTGTTGAGCAGCTAGGAGATGATAGTTGGTAGGTGGTATGTGCACCTTGCTGCCATATGGCACTGTTTTTTTGCCGTTATGTATTTGTGACCTGTTCTCACGAAATGAGTCTTAACTTAAAATTTGGCAATTTGAGATATCTGCATGTCTCAAATCTGCAAGTTCTGTTTTTAAGCCCATGCTCTTGGTTTAAATGGGTAAAATTGATGCCAGGTAGGGTGAATAGAATGTGTTTTAAACATATTGATTCAACTTTTCAGAGCATATCAGTGCAACACACCAAAGTTTAATGCTTATAGACTTTAATTTCGCAAAAATCTGAAAACACCCTCTCATCTTTTAAAGCCAAACTGAAAACCTTCCTCTTCTCCCAGTATTTCCATCCTAATACCAGTACCCAGTTTCTGCTACAGTCATTTTGTGTGTGTGTGTTGTGTGTGTGTGTGTGTGTGTGTGTGTGTGTGTGTGTGTGTGTAGTGCCTTTTTTCTTCTTCTTTTTTTGTATAATACTTTATGTAAATTGTTTTGGTAGGACTATGCTCTACATGCGTATAGAATATCATATTTAGGTTAATATGTATCATGTGAGCGCTCAGGGCGTTGATGAACACATGATAAATGTACATTATTATTATTATTATTATAGACCCCCACTGACTGCTTTTGCCTGTAGCACAGTAAGCCAGCTGTGAGTTAAGTCTCATTTGGTGAAAACGGGTCACATTTATATATATTTTTATTTTGTATTGTGTTTGTCCATTTGTTTTTTATATTTTTCTTTAATCTGGTATCAGTAAATTAGATGGAATGGTTGAAATTACCAGCATGTCCTAGCCTTATGTGCTCTTTTAACAGGGGTAATATTGAAGGGACTAACTCTTCAAAAGTTTGTGCCTGATGTTTGTGCATGTATTTTTTGTTTTATGTTTGCAAAGTGATTGGTTTTGTGGATTGACTTGATAAAGGGTTTATAATTTTATATGAGACGAGTTTTGAAATGAGTGTTTGCTTATGACCTGAGTTTGACTGTCCTGAGGTGACCCTGTGTGGTTGACAGGATGTTAAAATCCAGTTACTAACTAACCGGGCCTGTCTCTCTGACCATCTCACTGTGTACACCCCTTCCAGGAAGCTTTGTTCCTCTGCAGACATTTCACATTCCCCATCCATCATATTCCTTCAAAACCATGCCTTCAAAACTGCACTAAAGACTCCTCCCAACAAACTATCATAACAAGTGATTTCAAATTTTGTCTTCTTTCTTTTGCACTCTCCACCCCCCCCCCCCCCCCGTGTGCTGGAGTGGGTGTATACCTGCATTTGTGTGGTGTGCAAAGAATTATGTTGATATATTATTATGAGCTTTTATGAATACATTTTGTTTATTGTTTAAAGTGCAGTGTACTCACCTTTGTCAGTGAGAGACTGCTATTATTATATCCCCATTGAGCTTGACATTTTCTTACCAGTTTCAGTGACCAAACTGATCAAATTTCAAGGTTACAGCAGCATTGGCAAGACCCAATTGAAAGTACATTTTGTTCTTATCTGATTTAGTTCAGACCATGTGTGAATGTTACCTATTCTTTTCTGACTGGCAGATCACAACTTGTTTGGTCAACCAAACCCATTCCCTCTCTTTGACCACAAACACAGGTGCTCCCCAGTGATGTGTCAGTTCTCCATTACTTTACACACTCTACACAAAATGACTGTACATTCACAACCTTTGCAAACTTTACTGTCAAATTTGCAAATGACTCTGCAATCCTCAACCTACTGTTTGCCCTTAGTGACATTAACACATACTTCTCTGAGGTGAATTGATTCACAGAATGGTGCACTGACAACTTCCTTGAACTAAGCACCCAAAAAACTAAAGAAGTGATATTTGATCCAAAAGCAATTTGTATGCACTTGCCGGTGGTCACCAGTGATCAAACCATCAAACAAGTTGGGTCATACAAGTATTTGGGTATTCACATTGACAGTAAATTCAGCTGGAGTGTACATGTTGAAGCTGTGTGCTCCCAGGCCCAGAAGTGTCTCTACTTTCTCCGGCGACTCAGAGCATTTGGTGTTAGTACAAACATATTGCTGTTGTTCTATCATGCTACCATTGAAAGCATGATTAGATATGGCATAACATCTTTCTATGGAAACCTGTCAGTTAAGTCAAAATCACAACTCTTGCGTATCACAGGCACTTTTTCAAAAATACACTCAAGGAAATCTTTGAACAAACCCTAGTCCAACAAGCACAAAAGATCTGCTCTGATGCTACACACATCCTTCACTCAGAATATCAACTGCTTCCCTCAGGTAAACATTACAGAATCCCAAAGTGCAAACTCAATTGCTACTAGTCCTCTTTCATTCCACTCTCGATTAAAGAATTAAACCAGCACATGTAGAGTCAGTGTCCTACCCCAGGAGAGCACAGCTACACTGCATGTTGAAGGTCTTTCATGCTGTGTCAGACTGTATGTAGATGCGTGTTTATGAGAGTGTGTTGTTGTTGTTGTGCGTGTGTGTGTCAAGTCACAGAAAAGTGGCCAGTCGCAGCTGTGCATATATGTATGTTTGTATGCACATGTGTGCATGTGTGTGGGTATGTACATATATGCGAGTATATGTGTGTGTGTGTATGTGTGTGCATGCATGTGTGTGCATGCATGCATGTGTGCATGTTATGTTTTTATTAATTTGTATTTAGCTATAATTGTAAATTGTTTAAAGACTTCTTTTCCTTATGTACATGTCTTACACTGAATTATTATATGTTTAATTTTAATTTTATTCATTTACATGTTACGCTGATGGTATGTTTCAAAGCAAATTTCCTTTTAAGGACGATAAAGTATTATATATTATATCTCTTCCAATACATTGTCTTTCTGTCTTTCACTCTCTCTGCCTGCCCCCCACCCCCCTCCTCCCCACCCTGAATGATAATTTGTTTCTTTGTGCTTCAGTGATACCTTGCAACCAAGTAAACAACTGTGACCGTGATGCAGAATGCATCTATGATCCTGACACCCTTTCTTACCGGTGTCGATGTAGCAGAGGCTTTGACGGTGATGGCTACACTTGCCACCAGAGAGGTATGCCAGTTGGCAGCTGCCACCCATCATAATCTTCTGGTAACTGGCCAAAAAGGCAATATTTAAGAATTATAATAACCACCAGAAATGACTACACAAAGAGTTGTTGTTCAAAACATTTTCTTGTTTTTATTGGCCCACATGAAAAAGTGTTCAGTTTGATGATTATTGTGAGACTGGCCAGTGTGGAACATTTTATCTTTGCAATTTTCTGATACTCTGTAAATATGGTAAATACTGGACTTTGTATTATAGTGAGACATACTGAGCTTAACTCATTTGTGCAAGTTTCAGTGACCAAGACCACATTTCAAGATCACAGCAGCATCAGTCAGTTGCAAAAATTCAAAATTGCATAATTTTGGTAAATTTTTACCAAGTCATGTTGCATTTTTTTACTGGCTTATGAAATACATAGGCTAGTTCATGCATGCAACTGATGTTCATAGTCTTGGCTAATTCATGCATGTAATTGACGTTTGTAGTGTTGAATGGAGATAATTGCCAGTTTAGTACTTAATGCAGTCATTTCTACATGCTTCTGCGCCATATGCTGGCAAAGAAAAAAGCAAATGTTTTGAAGTTTTTAAAGATTCATTATGCCTTTTGCTCAAATTGTCAACCATGGTGAAAAGTTTGACAACTGCGGCTGTGCCAGTAAATAGAAGTGGGAGTGGGTATCAGTAAATGGTAGCTGGATTGATCAAGTCGGAGACATGAAAAGACAGTGGGACATTTAAAACTTGATGTTTTTTTGTAAAAAAATTAAATTTCTCCACAGCCCCTAACAGTGACATTATCTTCATTAAATTATGATGAAGGAGGTCACTTTATACAAGAAGAAGATAATAATTAAATAATTAATAATAATTAAAGTATTTGTAGATAATCATTAATAATAAGAATAAAAGTATTTGTAAAGCACAAAATCTTGTCCATAGAGACTATTCTAAGTGCAAATGCACGCACACACACATTCATGCACGCACACATGCATGCACGCACACACATGCACATACACATGTACTCACACACACACACACACACACACACACACACACACACACACACCACCACCACCACCACCACCAAGAGCACAGTGAACCCTATTAATTACATAAACACACTACACTTCAGTCAGTAAGTTATTCTGAATTATTATTAAGTCAAACTGGAAGTTTCAGAAAGCTTGTGAGGAGATGAAGAAGAGATGCATCTGCATGCAGTTTTGTGATGCTACAGTTATCTTGGTTTCCATAAAAATTACCTGAGGATAGCCGCAGATTGCATAGATTTGTATTGTGGGGTGGGGGTGGGGGGTGATGGGACTATAGTTTCTGAACTTATGATTCTTTTGCAACCAAACTTAGTTTAGTGATTTATCATCATAAGCCAAAGTGTCCAGTGGACATATTGAATTGTTGTGTTCAGTGTCAAGATCACAGCATACTGGCTCAGTTTGAATTAATGTTTGCCTTGACAGCATCTTCTGAACTGCTGAAACTTGGTATGATGGTACATCATCATGAGCTTGAATGCCATGTTAAACAACACACAACTGTTTTACTGTCTTCAAGGTCAAGGCCACAGGGCTCATATGATTGAAATATGACCTGGTCCTTTTGCTACCAAATTTTGTTTGATGGTACATCATCAAAAGTCTGAATGTCATGTGAAAAAATTGCTTTGTTGTGTTCAAGGTCAAGGTAACAAGGAAATTTGACAACTTCATTGAATTCTTGTCCAGTTGATATCTGAACTATTTAAACTTTTGTAGCCAAACTTAACATGGTGATGCATCATCAGAATTTTCTTATTTCAGTATTCCTTCCACCCTCTATATTACCACAGTAGCATGTAAACAATCCTGGTCATTCCACTGAAAGTGCAAGTGGCAGGTTACAGCAAAACACACAGGCACACTATGCACGTGGCTTTGAATGAAATGTCACTGTAAACTAGTGCATGATTGTGTGGTGTACACAAAACCTGCACTGAGATGGCAGTAGTTGCACGTGGTATCAGCCATGGAAGAACCAAATGGCAATATAGGTACACTATTGTGATGGAGATTCAAAAACACACCATAAAAAGGCTAAAATCACTCATTTGGAATCAACACATGAGGGAGTTAATTAGTGCTCAAAATACGTAACACAAGTGCAACAACAAAGACTTGAGTCACCTACGGTAACTCTCACCTGGCATGCATGTCAATACAAGGTACATAAGCTCCACTAGAGGTACATCTTCTGATTTTATTTTACCAAAAACAATTCTCACTCATTTGGAATCACATGTGACAAGAGGGCAAAGAAAAGCACTATATAAAAAACATCAATAATTGTACCTAGCTGTAGTTTATGTACAGTGTATTTACTCATAATGCTGGGTAACAGTAACCATAATAATAACAATGTTCTTTAATGTACTATTTCTCCAAATTGGAGAGCAAACACTCAGAGAGCACTCAAACACTCAAAGAGCAAACACTCAGTTGAAACAAACTAACTCTTGCTGTGGCCCTAAGTTTGGTATTTTAAACAAACCTAGTCATTGAGACACTGTGCAACCCTTTCTTCTTTCAAAAGCAATCTCAGATTCTACCTTATCTCACATTTCTCACAAATCTGCCATAGAAAGTCTCACACCTGTCCTTTTTTCAGTGATCGTGACTTGTTCTTTCCCCCCTCCCCTCCCCTCCCCCCCCTCCCCTGAGACTCTTGTTGTGTGTGTGTGAGTGTGTGTTTCAAATGATATACATAATGCGTATGTAGCCTGTATGGATGTCATTTTTTTACTGCAAAATGCCTATGGCTGCATGGTAGAGACTATAAGTGTATCATTATTATTATTATTATTGTAATGTAAAATCTCAGTATATTGAAACAGTGTCTTGTAATTGTGTAAGTTTTATTTTAAACAAACTCTATTCTGCACCAGACTTTCAGGACTGCCGGTCACACAGTACAATGTGTGACCGCAATGCTGCTTGCATTGAAGGAGCTGATGGGTTTTTCGTGTGTGTGTGCAATTCTGACTACAGAGGAGATGGTCGTACATGTACAGGTAAATGGGTATGGATGAGGTGCATCAGTGTGTGTAGGTGAGCAGATGGATGTGTGAAGATGGAAGTGCATAATAATATAGGCAGACAGATTACATTATTTTGAATACATCTAATAGAAGATAATTATCAATGAAGTTCACTCTTTTTTGGTGTGACTGGATGCCTGTTAGTAATGTATATGTGAAGGGTTTCCTGTTTTGCAATGTGTATTTAATGGTATGTATGCATGGACATTGTGTTCTTGTACTGTGAATGAGAACTGTCTTTGCAGTTTTAGGACTTGTTGTACTATAACTGAAATGATAAGCTGGGTGTAAAAAAAACCCTGTTATCTGTATATTCATCTATCCATTTTTGTAATTTTTATTTAGTTTCCATGAATCTGCAACACATGGAATTACTTGAAATGCCTCAGCGGATATTTATATTGCATTATTTGACCAAAAAAATCCAAAGAAAATGGTGAAAACATTTTACATTTTTTCTCTTTTCTGTGGTAGGTTATCATGGCAATGATTCTTGTCGTACTGACTGTAGGCTTTCAATGAGAAGGCGATAAGTGGTCATGAGAAGAAAAAGTGATAAAAGTTGTCATGTTTATTCTATTAATTCAGTTGCAGAAAGAGAGGGGGGTCGACTTGTGTATGCACGTGGCAGCAAAGTGTTTGCTGTTTCCAGTTCTCCTCTGTCCTATGGTCAACAGTTATCCTTTATTCCTGGTGAGCACCATTGTCTGCCCTCTTAAGTTCACCTCCAATCATAGTTTTTAGTCCTGTTAAGTGGGCACCCAAGTGAAAATAAAGTTGCCCTGAAAGTGCATACATTTAATTTCTAGGCTTTGTGTAGTTGTTAGGTGACAGGAATAAAGTGAACAGGGGGGTATATATATTGGAATCACTTATCTTTTTGTCTGTGTGACTGGCTGCTTGTCTGCCCAGGTCAGAAAGATTTCTGATGAACCACTGAACCTTTTGTAACCAAACTTGTTATGGTGATGCATCATAACAAGCTGGAGCATCATGATCATGCAAACAAAATGTTTTGCTATTTTCAAAGTAATGTAATGTATAAGAGTATTTGGAAGGTGCACAATACAAAGTGGACAATACCAAGCGCACAATACAAAGCAAGGTCATCAGGGCTCATGTAATTAAATATGACTTTCTGCTACAATTATTTTCTAAACAGTTTGCAACCATGGTGGTGCATGGTCATCATAATCCGGAGTGTCTTGTGAAATGATATCCATCACTGGATTGCTGTGTTCGAGGCCTAAGTCACAGCGGTTTGGATTTCAGTTAATCTTCTTTCAGATGATATCTTCTGAATAGCTAGACCTTGTGTTACCAAACTTGGCACAGTGGTGCATCATCATGAGCTGGAGTGTTGTTTAAAAAAGAGGTGTGATATCATCAAGGACAAGGACATAATGAAGGCATGTGTAATCAAATATGTCGTATTTCGGTATCCATTCCACTCCCCTGTGTTACCGCAGTAGCAGGTAAAAGACCCCGGTCATTCTGCCAAAAGTGCAGGTGGCAGGTTACAGCTAAACACACATGCAGTGACATGGTGCATGGTTGTATGGTGTACACAGAATGTGCCAAGATGGCAGCAGTTTCATGTGGCACCAGCCATGCCAGCACGGTAAGTACACCACTTCAGTGGATATTCTAAAATGCGCTATAAAATACTATTCACTCATGTAGAATCACATGCGAGCGCAGTGAGTCTGCTTAAGAGCGGAGAATAGTGCTATATAAAAGTTATTAACAACAACAACAACAACAACACATATGCGTTTCTACCCTATTTACTGAAATGCTGAACCAGACCAAGCCACAGCGGGGGCATATACTTACAAATGTGCTATAACTTACACTACAGCATCACTAGGTACACAAATGTGGGGTATTGTGCTGTGCAAGTCAACAAACCTTGTTTTAAGTGTTTGCAAACAATAACAAGCATTGCTGGTAATTGCACAATCTGGCTTATTATAAGTATGTAATCAAAGTGATGAAAATGCCACTGAGAATGTGTTTGAAGCTTGTACTTTGATTTTTGACACATGCCACCTTTTCAGCCCTGCTTGTAATTGCATATGGTTGCATCATAACTGCTTTTGAAGTTGTTTGAGGTAAATTTGCAATTCTGTTCATTTTTGGTAATTAATCGGTAGCACTTATTTTTTGTTATTTTATATTTTGTTTTATTCAATGAACCAGAAAAAGTGTTTTTGAAATTGTCATCATTATTATTTAGTTTGATATTGAGAAAGCATATGTTGAATATCAATATCCACATGTCAAAATTGCTGGTCGATTTTTGTGAATTTTAATAAGAAATTATTCTTAATCAAAACATTTCTGATGTGCTGGATCCCTCTATGATACATGTGTGAGGCTCAAAGTGCTGTACATGAATCATTGCAACACTACATGAACTAATTTAATAATGCATACATAGCTCACTCTATTCCTCACTCTCCTCCGCATGCATACACACACACACACACACACACACACACACACACACACACACACACACACACACTGAATGCATGCATGCAAGCACAATTTCACAACCCTCACTTTCCTCTCTCCCCCTCCATGACCTCCCTACCACCTCCCCTTAAATTGTCACCAGTCAGTGAAAAACAAATTAAAAAAACTACAGGTACAGCCTCCAAAGCCTGTGAGACTGAGAGGGCTCAGAAGTAGGCAGCAGTAAAGAGAGGTTTTAAGAGAAGTTTTGAACTGTGAGAGAGAACCGCAGAGTCTGATGTGAGCAGAGAGGTTGTTCCAGACAAGGGGAGCCTGAACAGAATGACCAGTAACCAAATCCCATAAGTTTACAACTTGCACAAGAAAGACTTGTTTTCATCTGAACTGGAACAGAGAGATATGATGATAGGTATGGTGGCAGGGTATCATCAAAGAAATGAAAAACAAAGATTGCTGTCTTGAACATTATCCTTTCTTTGGCTGGTAGCAAGTGAAGAGCTTTCAGAAATGGTCTAATATGTTTATGTCTGCTTTTGCCAAAAACTCTCACTGCATGGTTTTGAACTTTTATAGCCTGTAATCTGATCACAGTTGGTGTCAATGAATGATCAAAGAGTAGTCCAACTGACTGAGAACAAAAGAACACATCGGCTTAGCAGTAACTTTTGTCGTCAGGAGATGGTGGATAGAGCTAATTCTTCTGATCTCAAAATATATTGAACAACGGACATGGTCAATGTGCTTCGCCATAGACAGAGTAGTGTGAGAGTATATACCCCAAGATTGTTAACATGGCCTTTGGAGGAAGTATCATGACTGCCAACTGCAAATTGCAAAATAAAATTATAAACTGATGATATTGGAGCTAATCTGATTTTGAGGTTGCCGATTGCCGATTGAATAGTAAAATCCATGATATTGAACAACACTGTCCTACACTATATGTCTGTTGATGACACAGAGTTGTACAGTTCAACTCATCACTCCAACACTGATTGTTTTCTGTGGCATGCAAAACTGTGTAATTGATGCAAAGAAGCCTATAAATTGGCATGTGGTCTGGTGGCTGAGTGGTTCAGGCGGCAGACAAATTTGGGACCCGAATTCGTACCACTTGGGGGGACCCTGGATCAAGGCCTGTGTAGGCTACCCCTACATCAAAACTACATATAGATTAAATTTCATATAAATTGTTGTGCCTTTCTTTGTATGACTCTTGTTTGGCCTGGGAGATGATAGTTGGTAGATGGTATGTGCAGTTTACTGCCATATGGTACTGGTATTTGCTGTTATGCATTTATATAACGTTTTTGTTTTTTGTTGTTTCTGTCCATTCCTTTTTTATATTTTTCTTTAACCCCTGTCATTGGGATTAGGTACAAGTGAGTCCACCCCTCTTTACATCAGGATATGCATGCAACGTTACCCCCCATAAACATTGGGAAATGGGCCAACGTGTACAAGTCACATGTTTTTGTGTAGGATCAAAACTCTTTTTGTGATGACATTGGGGAAAATTGTTCACTATGTTAATGAAAGTTGATGTATTAATGTGCACTTTGGCCACTTTTTTCATGCAAAGGGCCATTGAGATGCAGGGTCTTTCAGATTTTTCTGCACGTTTTACAAAAAAGTCAGACTATGGAGTTGGAAGAGGGGGATATCAGCAATGGAAGTGACACTGGGGGGGTGGTGGATACATACAATGTGGAATTGTTTGGTCTAAAAAATGGATCAATATGCAGTGCATTAGCAAGCAATGCACACCCCTCCTCCCTCTTCAAGATGGCATGCTTCATCTGTTGAGGAGATGAAGACATTTGTTGGATTTTGCGGCTGCTGTGCCAAAATGATCATTGGCAAACCCAGGAGAGATGCTGGCTTGCACACATACATTCTGGCAAGGCAACGGCCAGGGACATATTCAATATGATTTGGTGCTACCTCCACCTTAAATGCCAACACCCAGCCCAACCCAACTAGCAACAAGTGCATCAAAACCAGTGGTTCGTCAACTACCCAGTGGGAAGATGCCAGGCTGTCTACACTCCTGGTAAGAAAATATTTTCCACCCCTACCCCATGTTTACTTCAATTCTTTTAAATGTATAACTTTCTACCCCCCAAAAACAACACTGAAGCATTCAAATCTACTTTCACTTTCACTATGACTCTTTCCTTCTGCTGCTGCTTTTTGTGTCGACATGTGCGTATGTGTTTACTTGAAAAACAAAAAACTAAACAAATTATTATTCATACCACATTTAGCAGATGAGCTTTCAATGTATTGCTTCATGATTGTTTCAGGTGCACACTGCACTGTTGACAAAATGAGTCAAATTCAAGGACCACCTGTCATTTCAGCAGTATCTGCTGATGAAACCCATCAAGTGGGGGGGGGGAGGGTCAAGCTGTGGACCCTCTGTGAAAGCGAAATGGGCTACACAGTCAACTTCCAAGTGTACACCAGCATGGACCAGCGGAGGGTGGAGCATGGCTTTGGTTACCTAGTCGTCATTGGCTTGGTAGTTATATGCTGCCTTACACCATTTTCACCAGCATGTCACTGATGAAGAATCTAAAGCTCTTGGGCATTCAGGCCAGAAGGAGCTGCCTGCAGCTGTTGTGATGAGGAAGAACAGGCAACCACTGTGGAGACATGAGTTCCATGTGGCCCAGCAAGATGAACTTGTGTTTGTCAACTGGCAGGACGCAAAGCCTGTTTGTGTGCTGTCCACCTACCACTGTCTGACTGAATGTGGCACTGTCAGGAGATGACTGGATAGATGGAAGGAGCTTGTAGATGTGGTCAAGCCAGAACAGCTGGCCAACTACCAGTTCATGAAGGGGGTTAACTTCAGTCATCAGATGGTGCAGTACTACCTGATCCAGCACATGTCCTGGAAAGTGGTGTCACATCTTTCTCCACCACATGGTGGTCAGCATCCACAATGCCTTCGTGGTGGCAAAGTTTGGTCTTGCTGATGCTTCAGCCAAGAAGAAGTGGCCACTGTTCCAGCACTTTGTAGAGGATGTTGTCCAAACTTGACCACAAGATCGAGCACACCCCGAGGAAGGTCTTCATGTGCAAAAGGAGGCCAGGCGACCAGAGGCCAGGAGCAACAAACTTTGGCTGTATCAAATGCCAGGAGCCTTGCCACGTGCACTGCCAGGCAGAACACCTGCTGTACCACAACAATATCCATGAGGTTGATGTTGACAACGAGACAGCAGATAGCATTGGCAATGACCACAGTGCAGACGGTGGTGATCAAGCAGAATAGGGCAAGGCAAAGAGAATAGGGCAAGCAGATGTGGCAGAAATAAATGAATGCATGGCATGCATGGTGCACTACTTATTGTGTGCATGCAGCACTTTTGTAACTCAGTGTTGGGTGGGTGTGTTTTCTTCACTCCTTGAAGTTGAACATCAAGTGGAACATTCCAAGACTGTGTTGTGAACATGTCTGTGAGTGATGTTTCTTTGTGATGCTAGTGCTACCGTGTTTTATTCATGATGAGGAACTACAGGTATGTGTGCATATTTAAAAAAAATTAAAATGTTTTAATGTGTATTTCCTTGATCATTTGGATGAAAGTTTTGTGTATGGGGGTCATTCTCCTGAAAACTGGTCAAAACTGTGACATAGAGGGTAAAAATTCAGAGTGTGAATTTTTTTATGTTATTATTTGGAAATGAAAGCTCAGCATCTCTTGTGTACATAAATATAAGACATAAATTGACAGGGTAACAGGAACTTGGTTAATTGTTCATTATGTTACATCATAGGTCAGTGTCTCGTGTGTTACAGAAGACACCAGAAATGCATGAAAAGAGTCGGCTCAGTGGCCAGTTTGACAATGTTTCATAATAGACAATTTCCGGAAATAACAGGGGAGATAATCCGGAAGAGTGAAGCCCCTGTGGTAGGACATCATTTCAGACAGACTACTGGCATATACAGGTCCATGATTTCAGAATGGAGGCAGCAATATCAGACCTTCAGGCATGGACCTATACTATACTGGACTGCCAGATGGCGCTATGTGCTAGAAACACTTCTTTTTCCGTGTACTACAGTTTTTTTGGCGGGGCCACATGCGGTGTGTCCATTTGGAATGGCGGACTGACTGAATCAACTGCAAGCGTTCATTATTTACACCATGTTCTTGATTAAGAAGAAGAAATGTAAAAAAAAATCATCGGTAGCCTCTGCTGCATCATCAGTAGCACTTCATGGCTTACCAGAAGCAGATCACTGTGAGCAGAGGATCGAATACAGAACCAGGAATTGCGAAGCCAGGTGCTCTATTCCATCACTTGTATTGGATTGTGGATAGCTGTTGACAATCTTTTCCGTGTATCTCACCTAAAGATTGCTTCAAGTTCTGAGGTGTCGATAATTTCTTGTATAAACTGATATCTCGATAGATCGACAGCTCTGTGTTGTGTGTCAGCATGAAGCGAAATGTCCATCAGAACATTTGACATCAGGAGGGTAGTGTACTGTTAATTAATACAATATTCTCTGAATTTGTTCAGATTTAGAGGTGGTACACTGTTAGAGAATAATGACTTGAAATTCAGAAATGACCCTGAAATAGATCTAAGGATAGAACAAAGTGTGCAACTAACTCGTAACTCATGTAAGTAAGCAGAATAATCTGCCAGAGAAATCTGCATAAGCAGACCAAAACAAACCTAATAAGAAAGTATAATGCAGAATTTATTGGAGATGGGTGTAAAAAGTCATGAGGCTGACTAAAAAGTGAATTTTATCATATTTGTCTTTCAGTATGCTTATGTGCCATTGACGTTTGATCTAGATCTAGTTTCCGAGTAACACCGTGCAGGCTTCCTCAGTGCTGATGTTGGCAAACAATTGATCTGTACTGAAATCTCACCTTTTACAGACTGTAATAAAACTCACTTTTGTTGCAAATTTTTGATTCATTCATTAGATATGAAGCCATTTTATTGATTTAAATGATATAAGTGACTCAAAATGGCATTTAAAATGTCCCAGGAATTTCCAATCGCCTCCTTGGATGTTACCGAAGATTTTCATATTTTACACAGTGCTTACGTATACATTTGTTATTCCATCCTCAAAGCAGAAACATACAACTGGCTCCTTAACACACACAACACACACACACACACACACACACACACACACACACACACACATGACCAGCAACATCTACAAACAAAAAGCAACTGGGCATGTCACATCTCTTGCTAATGGTCATTTTGCTGGCTCAGACACTCTTTTGTGTGCGAAATTCCGACCGCTTCGAGTAATTTTTTTTTTTTAAATATATGTATTTGCTGACATTGGACTGGCTGTGGGGACACCTGTAGGCTTTGCTCCAACGAAGGAATGTTTCAAGTGTTCACTTTGGTTTGGGAAACGGCACAAAATGGATGCCTTCACAAAATTGGGGGAACCTAATATCAGAGCTGCATGTACCCCACAGACAGTGACAGACAGTGCTTGGCTGGTATTTCTAATGCCTTTCCTGCTTCTTTTACCAGTATCTGACCATCTTTCCTGCAGTTTTACTGTACTCCCAACAAAGCGTGCCTACTCTGCGCTACACCTGCAGGCACTTACTGAGTGCAGTCCCCTGGATTTCCAAAGATCATCTATTAATAAAGGAATATCTGTCACTTCTGACATTTTTTAAATACTTAATTATTTAAAAAAAATTAAATCCTGCCTCTTTAATGATTTTGGTTTAAAATGTCTGCTTCAAGTACAGGCAAATACGAAACAGATTACACATTTCTTTGCCTTAGTTTTTTTTTTTTTTTTTTTCCAGAGTAATTTGGATGAGGTTGGGGGGTGCACTGAACTAACTTGGTCTGAACCTTATGTATAAATATACATGTCAGAGGGATATTTGTTTTTTGCTTTCCAAAGTTAATAACCAACTGCACTTAATTAGTAATCTGTCTCACATGTTATGTAGACATCATCACCAGTACAAAAGGATATAAGAATCACACATTTGAACCATTGACCAAAAAATTAATAAACAAGTATATTCATTACAAAAGCAATGTTCTTTCCACATTTTCTTGATTGGAACCGTTATTGACCCCTGCTTTAGATATCAGGATGGCAAGAGTGGCAGCAATCTAGTCCACAGTCACCCAAGCCATAGTCTCTGTTTCATTCCCTGTGTAAAAGCAAGAAAAACTTTTCATGGTGCCTTACCCTATCTTGTGATGGTGTATTATCAAACTAATTTGGGTTGCAAAAGTTTCAGTATTTCTGAAGATCTAGTAGAAATGATTATGGCTTTGACCTTGAACATAGCAAAATGATATTTCTGAATGATACTCTGGCTGATGATGATGCATCACCATACTAAGTTTGACAATCAGAGATATTGTCTGGGCAAACATTACTGAAGTTCAGGACCTTCACAGTGACCGTGACCTTGAATACAGTAAAGCAACCTTTTCACAAGACACTCCAGCATATGAACATGCACTGTCAAACTAAGTTGGTCGCCAAAAAATCAGCTGTTCAGAACATATAATAGAAATAGTCATGATTTCATTGTATGAACCTAAATTCAGTTACTGTGACCTTGACCTTGAAGATAGAAACCCGTTTTTCATACATGACACTCTGGCTTATAATTATATATCTCCATACTGGGTTTGATTACAAATGGTTCAGCGATGCATAAGATATCATTCAAACTAACATTAACTGAAACTTTTAACCTTGGCTTTGACATTTACCTTGGAAACAGTAATCCAATATTTTCACTGTAGTCTAGTAATATTAGGGTAAAAAAACAGCTCCAGTGCAAAGTACCTCCTTTCTAAGTGTTCTGAACTTTTGGGGGTTCTTTAAAGGGCCTGTAAAGGCAGTTTCGGGCCACAAAATCGCTCTTAATCATTTAAAAAAACACATATAGGTCCGTACTAACGTTCGAGGAGAAGAAACAGTCTATTACTCACTTGTTTAAAACTTTTTCAGACATCGACTAGGTTGTAATGCGTTTATTTTGGCAAAAAGGTCGGAAAATACGGTCAACTGAACATTTCAAAACCAGCGCCATTTTGAATGCGAGATTCTGTGAGAGCTATTTTAAGCTAAAGGTCAACGGTCAGGCAGTGACGTCACAAACAGACAAGCAACCAAACGTGGAAGTCGGGTCTGTGTGAGTGTTCACAGGGCAACCGACTTGGAAAAATGTCCAGTTCAAATAATATAAAGAGGATTTCAAAACAACATAATGGGATGAAACTCCTTTTCAGTAGTTGGGCCTTTGTTTATTTCCCCTTGTTATTTCATCTTTCTCGAGCCTTGTTAGGTGCGTGGCATTTCGGTCTTTTTCGTTGTGTTTAGCTTTCACTACAGGCTAGACCTCATCAGGGAGCCTGCTTTTATTGGGTGTTTTATTTTATTTTCCCAGTTTAGCCTTGTTTGTTTCATCATATGTAACGATGAAAAAGGTTTGTTCGTTCTAGTTCAATAGACTGGCGCGATTTCGTGGCCTCCCTGGGTTAGGGTTTGGGGTTGGGCTATTTGCCGGTTCTTGCCATTCACTGTTTTTTTCTCTTGGCTTGCCCTTTTGTTTCTCGAGTTATATCGTTAATTTACGATGTACGAGTGAGGGTTGTAGTCTCGATGTTTAACGAACCGCTCATTCTTTCTTTGTGTGGGGTAGTTCATGAGTGTCTGTTGCCCTGCCGTGTTGTTGTCGGCTGAATGGATTGTATCATGTACACGGATTACGTGTATCCAGCCTTTGTCACATTGCTCGCTGACATTTCTTGCCTCCTCTTTCTTTTCAGAAAGTGTTGTTGTTTTGTTTTCTCTTTTTTCCTCTTCTTTTCCATCATGCGTTCTTTTTTTAATTTTTATCTCTGGCTTATTGGCCATTTTATACCCGCTTGTTAGCTTGCCTGATTAGGGCAGCCATTTTACATTTCTCTTTTCATCTGCATTTGTTTATATCCCGATGCTTTGTCATCGGTAGTCCTGATTAGCGATTTGCTTTATCAGTCTGCAGCCTTTATTTTTCTAGATGGAAGCCGGGTTTGTGAGGGTTAGTTAGAGTTAGTTAAGATTAATGTTAGTTATGATTAGTTTGGCTTTCCATCTGTTTGTTGGCACAGTTATTTTTGCTCTGTGCTCTTATTGCTGCAACAAATGTAGTCAATGTAGTCGTCCACTCATTTGTTGCAGACAGTAGTCTATTAGACTGTTGTGATTTGGTGGTGTTTTTTTTCAGCCTTATGTTTGCAGGTAGGCCACCGTTTGGTTTTTGATGTGGTTTCAGCTGTTTTGTTTCTTTCATTTGGTGTCAGCTGTTTGCTTGCCTGATTAGGGCAGCCATTTTTTGTTTGCCATCAACATTTGTGGTTTGGTCTTTCTTTCTTTGCCATAGGCATTTGTGGTCTTTTTTTCTTTCATTCTTTTTGTCACAGGCATTTGTGTACAGTTCTTTCTTACACAGCCTTTTCTGCTGTAGGCATTCGTTCTAGATTTACTGTCTTTGCCTTCTTTCTTTCTTAATGTCCTCAGATGCTAAAGAGCATATTAGGGACAAACTGTGATGTCGACCGAATGGTGCAGTGGCTTTGGCGTGGCCCGTGAGAGTGCTGCTATTTTTCCTAAGCCCTGTACTATTCGTTGGTGCACAGGCCAGCCGAGTTTCTGTTTGCCTTTTGGCTTTTACTTTTCTCTCAGTTGTTTTCATTGATTTTTGCCTCGCATTTGTTTTGTTTCTTAGACAAGGCAGGGGTATTTGTTGGTAGTTCAGTAGTTGTACCTCCTGTTTTTCCTTTCTTTTCTCCATGTTTACCATGTCCATTTTTTTTTCCGTTTGTTTTCTTTCTCTCTCTTCTTCTTCTGCATTTATTACGAGTTCATTCTTGCTGAGGATTTGTGTGTACATTTGCCTCTTTTGTTGATTTCCCTTTCTTTTTCTGGAGGGTTTCTTGTGAAGGAGTTTTTTCTCCTTTTTTAATTTTAATCTTTGCACTGGGTGCCAAGGTGTCAAAATGTATTTCTGAGTCCTTTGGTCGGTCTGGATATATTCCTTGTAGAATTGGCAAGGACGGAGGTTTCATCTGAAGAGACCATTCCTTCCATTTACCAAGGATCAACCTAGCGAAAGCCGGGTGATGCCCTTTAGTAAAAAAAATCGTGACCGATACCCTTTAGTAAAAAAAAAATCATGTCTGTGTGGGTGTCCACAGGGTAACCGACTTGGAACAATTCCCAGTTCGAATCTCCAAGGATGAAGCTTCCTTCGACTGCTATCTTTCGGGAATGTGTGAAAGGAAAACAATGACCCTTTGGTCTGCAGCTCTGCGCATCCCATGGCCGCACATTCGCGTGGCATTTTCGTTGTGGAGTGATTGATAGTGAAAACGTGCCTCATTCGCTATTCCCCTCAGTGGTCTGTTTGTGACGTCAGAGACCTACGTCACGGATCTCATGTGTATTTCGAGATTAAAACAAGCAGATGAAATTCGGCCTGATGGGCATGCATTTCTTCCTTCATAAACATACTTACTTTCATGGCATTGACATTTTATTAGATTTAAAGGTCATGTTATGCACCAGACTGTCATAATTGGGTCAATTTTCAATGTTCTGTTGCAAACGAAAACTGCCTTTCTGGGCCCTTTAAATATTGTGTGATCATAACAAACAAAGTCTACCAAAATATGACTAGCGGAACTTTGTTAAATAACAACTTTAACACAGTAGCAGTGCGCAAAATGCCAAAATATACTAAATTTTACAATTACCCGTGTTTCTTTCTCAAATGCCAAGTACGTACATGAGAAACGTTTTGACACTGGATTGAAAGCACATGTAACATCAAGAATGCCCAAAACTTTGCAGAATTGTATTTTAAAGGAGACAATTATTTTGTTGTTGTAAATGAACGCTTAATTACTTCGTTGAGACAAGCAATTTACAATTCCTCATCTGAGGTGTTGCCATCTTCAAGGCACTGCATTTTGTTGACTGTATTCATACACTTCTCGCCTCTGCATTCTCCACAGCCGACAGTGCACACGAGTCCATGACAATGGCAGGAACATCGGGAAGACCGACAATCGGTCTTGCAATTGCACCTGATGACGTGAAGAAGGCCTTCGGGTGCTGTGGTGATGTTTGTCAGAACTGGGTACATGGCTTTGTCTGTTATTTCCCATCCCCAGTCAGTTGGATCCATTTGGAAAGGTGCTACTTCCGTTGCAGAGATCCATTCTTGCACCTGATAATATGTCCAAAGAAAATGGAACTGCACTGCTGCTGATGTTGGTGGGAGCTTGTTTGGCTGCAAGGTGGTTGTACAACTTCAGAGTTTCTGAATGTATTTCACATGTTGCAGTGTGTCCAAGTTGTCACCTGTCTTTCCACCATACAGTACCACCAGCACTTTATTATCTCTTCTCTTCTTTGATGCTGCCTGTGGTGGTGAATACCTGTGCACATTCCCGAAAGACTTGTGATTCTTGCACTTTCCTGAGAGGTAGGGATTTACCGATTGTAAACAGGCTGCTGGTTGTATCGCTACCCCCTATTGCATGTGCAAAAAGTATGTTTTGGCACACACTGGCTCCAAAAGCATCTTGTACAGCTTTGATGTCCCACACCTTGTCCTGATGTTCCCGCCATCCATAACATCAGGATCAGGACCCTGCATGGGTGGAAAGGCAAAGTCAGATACAGTTCCTCCTTCTCCATTCCTTTCGTCTTCCTGCACAGCTGTCTGAACTTCTTGGTGGACAAGAATCTGTGGAACCTGGAAAGCATCTGCAAGGAAGAGAGCGTTCAGAGCAGCATCAATTAGCAGATGTGTGCGGACTGCACAAGCATATGCTTTTCCAGACAAAATGTGCACTACAGCATTGGGGGCATACACAATTTCCGTGATTTCTTGAAGACTGGACCCCGGCATCAGGTACCCTATAGCTCCAAGAAAACTCATCTGAAGGTGAAAGGTGCCAAGGCGCAGAATGATGGACTTCAGGTCACTGTCTGCATGCTCACTGCTAATAACAGTGAATGCCTTCAAATAGAGAGGCTGATCAAATGTCATGATGGGAGTAATGTTGTTCTTCTGAGCTTGAGAAGCAATGAACTTCAGGGTTGAATAGACACAAGACGTGTCACCCGGATTTAAGTCAAGCATGGGCAAAAAAAAGATAGAAGACTTCCCTGGGTGCGGTCCATTTTGCAGCATCTGCATCATCCCATTCCATGCTGGACAGGGAGACTTTAACGGCCAGGAAATTTTCCAAAGAAGATCCAGGTTGGAAGTGTCGTCATCAGATGAGATGTCTGGAAGCCCCTTGAAGCAATGTGTAGATACGCCATTCCAATCCGACCTGGTGGTGAAGACGGCAATGTAATAAATGTTTTTGAAACTACAGACCTCTCTCTTTTTGTATGTCTGTCTCATTCTCTCCAGCTTTCTTTGTCCCCCTCTCTCCATCTCTCTCACTCTCTGCCTCTCCCTCTCTTTGTCTACTTCTCCCTCTTTCACGCCCATCCCTTTCTCTAAGACTCACCCACCGTTTAGCAATAAACTGTCTACAATACTGCCTAAAAGTGAATCATCCTAATTAAAAAGAAAAAGAAATGTACTTTTACAGGTTGCTGAGATAACCATCGTCAGATTAATTACCTGTAAAAGTAGATCCCAATCCGCCCAATGGCTTGGACGTCCTGGGAATATTCTTGGGTTTGCTGATGCCAGGGGTTACAACAGCAATCATTCCCATCCCATGGAACGTGTTTTGGCCATCGATGGTCGCTGCATTGTGATCAGCATTATCTGCCACAAACTGAACTGTGTGCTTGTCCATTGTTTCAGGGAGATCGATTCCATGGAATACCGTTGAGTTCAAACTTTCTGACTTCAGTGTAGGATGTACAGAAACCAAGGTGACTCAAGGCATCTATCAGAAATCTTGAGCCAAACGTTCTGTGCATTTGGACAGTGAGGGCGATCTGCAGTGGTGCGATAACCGTGTTTGGCCGAGTACTCTGTACTAAAGCCTGGCCTATGGCTAATATTTTCAGACTTGCGTCTTTCTTGCGGATGACTTGTTCCAGAAATTGTCTCAAAGTCTCTGGAATATAGTTTCTGTGGTTCTCAATCGCGGTTGAATCTGGATATTCTTCTCTGGAGCTTGCCATTGACTTGATGTCACTATGTATAATGTCTGCCGCAGCCCCCCTCTTCTGGTCCTTTTCATCTTTTCCACAAAACAAGCATTTTGGTTTAGAATTTTCTGACCTGGGCTGTCTTCTCTTTTTGGGAGACTTCAGCTTTAACGTCTTCTTCAGCTTGCCTTCAATGGCCTTTTGGTTGATGTACTGACCCCGGCAAGTACGGTGAACCAAATTGCCTGCCTCTGCATGAATGCCATCATGCAGTCATTCACTGGCAAGATTTATGCTCTGACTTCCTTTTTCTCCCAGAGTGACTCTGTGTTTCTGGTCAAGAAAATCTTTTTTGCAGATGGTGCAGACCTCTTCCGGATGCCTCTGAGAATGAGAAACAATGACACTATGAATGTTCAGGTTCTTTAATTACCAAAGCCAAGAAGACAAAAGTGAAATTCAAAGTTAAAGTGGTGCCACTGATCATGTTCATATGCGTACAGAGAGAGAGAGAGGGGAAGGGGAGAGAGAGAGAGAAAAAAAAGAGAGAGCAAGGGAAGCTATTCTTCATGCACTAAACTGTAACAGCTAATTTCTTCGTTGTCACCATTCTGAGAAAGCATACATTTACGGCTCAGGTTTAGCTTAATCAGTGACTTTTGAAAGTTATTTCTGAGTTATTTCATCATATTCATACAAAGCTACGCTGATCGAAAGCAAAATTTGTTGCTTTTGGCAGAACTCGCTTACCATACAAACACATCCCAGACAATACAATTTATACAAAATATGGTAAGTACAAAATATGGACCCGTGTGGCAGCATTTATACTTTTTTAAAAATCAATAAAAATAATAATTGATAAGTGAAACGCATACATGCACTGAGAATTTATATTCATCAGGTCATCTAAGATCTAAGCAAAAACTGAACGTAACTCCGGGCCTTGAACACCTCAATGAATCACACTGAGCACACACGGCATTTTTCCCAAAGCTGACAACACAAACGCAGTGCGATGGTTTACTTTTGTACCATTATTTCCTCATTAGCAACACAAGCAGTACATTTCATTTCCATTTCTACAACACATTGATTTGAAAACTTACCAGCAACTGCTCGCCAGAAGTGGTTGGCACAGATGAAATGACATGTTCATCCATTGTCAGATTCCGTCAGAACAAAAACATCCGGTAGATGTATGGTGGTTCGGTCACTTCAGAAATGGTGCACAGTAAAAAAAATATTAACAAAAACATAATTTTCAATCATTTCCGCACCTGATATTTTGGTAGACTTTCTTGGATGTAATTATGCATACGGAAAACTTCTTAAGCAGACAAACAAAGCTTAGAAAGGCGGTACTTTGTACGGTTTATCTCTACTGCCTGTATTACTGGACACTTCTTTGCTTATGATGACCTACCATCAAATTAAGTTTGGTTGCAAAAGACTCACTGGTTTAGAACTAATAAAAGATATAGTAGAAACCGTCATATTTTGATTATGTAAGCACACACTGTGACCTTGACCTTAAAGACAGAATCCCATTTTTTTTTCACATGACATTCCGGCTCATGGTGGTGCACCACAATACCAAGTTTGGTTACAAAAGGTTGCATATAAACACTCAGCTGAGTGGGAACATATGTGTCATGAGAGTTACAACCCTCACCCCTGAAGACACCACAGTGCTTTCCCTTTTGTAGTAAAATAATACACCACTATCAGCGCAAAAAGAGGTCAAACATTGCTGCCACAAGTCAGCTGATGTGGACTCGTATGTTTGGGTAGGTCGAAAGTCAATGGTACTGGCAGAAATAATTCTTTTGTGTGCTCGCATGTTACACCATTTTAAGACACCACGTCAACCACCCTGAAGAAATTACTGTAATTTATTTCATATCTACTGTCATGTCATCAAACAAGCATTAAAAATAAGATGAAATGTGGTTATCTACCAAGCAGATGAAAAAAAGAAAGTTCTTTAGTTTCTGTTGTGAACTAGTCACAATATCATGATACACACTCAGAAGACACCATCAGTAACGTGCGAGACACTGCTTATCTTTCCTTTGTTTGGAGCTGTTAGTAGCAAGCAACACACAATAAATACCATTTGCATGTAAGAATTACCCTCCTTCTTTCTCATGAAACCTGTTTTTTTCCAATCATGAACAATTCCAGGGAAATGTCTGCAATATCTGCAACCTTCCCTTAGCCATGTCGCAAATGGCGGCCATGAAAATGTCACGATTTTTACCAAAAAAGACTCAAAGCACAAGAAATAATGATGCATTCCCCCATTGTGGCATTTCCCATATTTCCCCAAACACATTACATCAGAAATATAGCGGTAGTTTAAAAAGTTTCATGTTTTAGTTTTAGTTTTATTTTCATTGGGAAAACGGCACCTTCTGTGGTCCAGTTTTCAGGAGAATGACCCCTGGGTGAAGTAACAGGATAAAAAAATAGCCAAACTGAAATCACTTCTCAGTACACAGTTAAAAAAATAAACCATTTCTCAGGACAGTAAAGTTAAAATTTATGACAAAAGCACATCCTGCTTTTGTCATAAATTTTAACTTTACTGTCCTGAGAAATGGTTTATTTTATTGGAGTGCCCTTTTTGTTTTCAATAAATTGAGTGATGTACCAATAGTGTAATAACCATAACTTCAAAATGTCTGTATGGAATGAAACCATTCTTTTTGTGGTTGATAGAAAACTGAATGAGGGATTGTTTAAAAGCATATTCTGGATTTCTTTATTTTCCCATGTGAATTCTGTTGCTGAAAGAGGTTCATGAGAAACTGTTGCAATAACACTGCACTTCAGTGTCAGATTTAATTTCTGTCTTTTTTTTCCTTTTTCTTTTTAAATAACACAACAACACATATTTTATATTTTTCAACTCAAAGAACAGTTATTGAAATACAAACGTTGCATATTAAACTAGTAATTTATGTAATTTACACACACACACACACAATTTCAGTGGTTGGTGGAGAGAGAGAGAGAGACTTTAAACACAAAAGATCAGCAAGTGATAACCGTTGTGTCTCATGCCTTTCCTCTTGGTCTGAAGCAGCAATGCAATATTTCTCTATGACTGCCCTTTGCCTTAATGAGTGGATGAAAATGTTAACATTTGGTTTTCCCTTTTGCAATTTTGATTTGAAAATGTGGAATTTTGCCATCAAAATAAGTAGGTCAAAAGCTCTGTACATGGCGTATATTTATCTATACGCCAAACAGAATCAAAGGCATATTCAGTTCCACTTGTATGTCCCTGCTGATCAGTGCACTGACTTCAGACCAGAAAGACCGGACAGCTGGACACTCCCAAAGTAAGGGACGTAATGTTTCTTCTTCATGGCTGCAAAAATCACACATTGGAGTTTCTGTTAAGTGTCTCAAGTACAAATAACATCCCATTGGTAAACATCTGTGCAAAATCTTGAAACCATCTGAGTTGTGTATCTTTTGTTGTTAGAATTGGTTTACAGAATATCCCCCCCCACCCCCCCCCCCCCCCCAGTTCAACTCAGCAAAAAGCTGATTCCATTTGATACACTTTGGGGTGTTTGACTATGTTCATTTAGAATTGAGTACACTCCTCTTGAGCCCCATTTCAGAATAACTGACCATGGTTCTGAGTCTGAATCAAGAGGGAGAGCACTGTTCTCACTACCAAATTTGTTTTGTTTTCTTCTGGTATGTCATTACTGACGAAACCAATCTGTGATAAGTGAGAAAATCCAATCCCACGTTTGGAAACCTTTCATGAAAATCGGCAAAAGACTAAGATATTTCCCTCATTTTGTTTTTAGCAGGATCATAGAAAAATCATTTCTGAGCACAGTGATATGCATTAAAATGCATTTTGCTGATTAGGGCAGCCAAAATACCTTGATAAACAAAACCTACCTAAATATATCGGTGCACTTTGAACTGAAAGAAGAAAAAAACTGCTAGGCCTCTGAATTGGGTGACCAGATATCAATATTAAAATAATTATAACCTCAGAAATTCTATGTGGAATCCTTTCTACCATTCCTTTTTTGATTGACAGATAATTGAATGAGACATTTTTTATTTAAGCATACATTCAGAATGAAAACTGTCCTTATATATGAATTTTATTGCTGAAGTGGTTCATGACCAATTTTGCAATAAAAATTGCCACTTTAACCTCAAATTGTATTTTTCTTTTTTCTTTTTTTAGCAGTATATATATGTACAGAAAAGTCATTTCTGAACACAGTGACATGCACTATAATATATCTGACTAATTTAGGAAACCAGAATACCTTGATAAATACAACCTAGTTACCTACCTAAACCCATCAGTGCACCCTGAAATGGGTCAGATCTGACAGCAGGAAAACCTCCAAAGCCTTTCAGTTCAGAGGCTGGACTTAAAATATTTTGCTCCAGATGGCAAAGGATTAATCTGTTTTCAATAAATTAGATGGAATGGTCAATGATACAATGGAATGGTCAATGATACCAGCATATCCTAGCCTTGTGCGCTCTTTTAATAGGGGTAATACTGAAGGGACTAACTCTTCCTAAATTTGATCTTTGTGTATGTATGTTTTGTTTTAAGTATGTGTAGGGATTGGTTTTGTGGATTCACTTGAGAAAGGGTTTACATATGAGGAGAGTTCTGATGTATGCTTTTGCCTTTGACAGAGTTTGATTGTCCCAAGGTGACCCTGTGTGGTTGACAGGAAGTTAAAATCCAATTACTAATCTGAGCAAGTACAGTGAGCAAAAGAGACATGGCAACAAGCCAAATGAACGTCCACATAACACATCAAACAAAAACAATGTGGCTGCTGTGGCCAAGCTTGTGAAGGATGGCCCACACATCTGTATACAAGAAGTAAGTGCAAGGCTTTCTCTTTTATTTAAAACACAAGAAAGCGAGCTCCAATCTTGGACTGACCAGGAGAAACCTACAAGTCTGTCCTCAGAAATGCAGGAAGATGGCTTATGTATCACCTGTGTGATCCCTGATGGGATAGTATTCCACCAGGGATCAGACAGGTGATGCATGAGCCATCTCACACAAGTGCCATTGTGTGAGCTCTTCACCACCAGAAAGACACTGACAAGCTTGAAAGCACACGGTGCCGAGGAGTATTCAAGAGGGTCTACTCTTCTTGAGGGCCCAGATGTGTCAACCATGCTGCCTGAACTTGATCTATCCATGAACGCAAAAGGCACAATAATTACAGTCACCAGATAGTTCCAGGCTATACCAGCAAAGGACTACATCACTCCTGTTAGGAAAAAGAGGTCTGTCAGACTATAAGGACTATCAAAGACTACAAGAACCAGAACACTGTAGTGTGCTTTACAAGAAGCAACTTGTGTTGCTTTAAAGGAACTTTCCTTTGGCAGCTAAACTTCGGTGTGCTTAGAGGAGGTTGAACGAACAAGATCAGCGTTAAAAGTTTTGTGATTGAATGTGCCGTTGATTTTATAACGATTTTAGAAGAGGACTTTCCCAGACAGTGTTACTAACACTGTTTTCACAACCTCTTTCCTGCATTCAGTATGACGTCATGGATAGGATACCGGAACTTCTCAGTTTTGTGTACATGTCATGTATAAATTATTTTTGTCAATATTTATTTTTTAAATCTGCACAGTCTGTGTGAAATACTTTCATTTTCCGTTTTCATGGAGAACAGCACAAAAAAACTTGGAAATAAACTCAGAAATAAATTGATAGTGTTTGAAATTGCCAAGACAAACAATGAAATGATGTCTATCATTCTTTCGAACATTTTAGAGTGGCCTGGGGGAAATTCATCCAAGCAGGTACATTTGATTCACATGCATGCTTCGAGACACGATTCTGTCACACTGGCTCAACCAACAGAAGCTCATTGTGGTTTGTAGACACATTCGACCAATCGCAGACTAGTATACAACACAACTACCTGTGTGATTTCATGAATATGAAAGATTTTTTTTTCTTTCTTTCTTTCTGAGGAATGAGTGAACAACTACTGGTGAGGTTGACAAAACTGATAGAACAGATCTAGGGAAATGTATTTACCTATACGTCGAAACCCAAGGAAACCCAAGCGCTTTCGACAGAAACTTGTCTTCGTCAGGTGCAAGAAAATAGACAGATAATAATAACAGAAGAAGACAGACAAGAAGAAGCTGATGTAAAAATGTTTTTGTTAAGAATATATATGTAGATTTAAAACAACGTCATCAAAATTGCAAAAATTAGGAGGATTTTTAGGTGGGCGATCATGGCAAACATTGAACTTCAAAATAAACAAGATCTGCGAACAGTATGTCGGTCCTTGCTTTTCGGACAACCCACACTATGGTTTTGTTGCCAAGGGAATAGCAAGATTCCCAAAGTAGGACAGGTTTTTCCATACGCTACTTGTAACAATCACTCGTTTGTTGTTTTGTTTGTGGACTGATCTGTTATAAAGCTGATGTTACAGTTTGGAAAGGTGTTTGGGTGTTTGGGTGTCCAAAGTTCCCCCAACTGAGCGAGTGGATGAAATTCCCCCATGCCACCCTGTGTGTTTGGCTCAATGAAATGATGGCAAAATCATTTTGACGTCATTATGATGCAAGATTATAGAAAGGAGAAGGAAGAGTCAAAGGAAACAATGGCTCTAGAAGTAGTTACTGATGGCAAGAATGACAAAACTGAAAATAATGACTAGGAATATGTACACAACAAGAGAACACGGGATGGGACATGTGTTTTGTGTGCCACCTTCTTTTGTGCTAATAAATACATTCTTTCATGTGCTATTATAAGGAGCAAATAGCCCTTTGAACGAAAGCAACGAAGAAATGAGAATGAAACAGGTGTTTATATCTTCATAGTTCTTTTCCATTTTTTTAAGATTATGCAATCAAAGCAGAGAAAATTTGGAGTTACTACCATTTATCTTTGGAGGACCAAAATAAAAAGAACATTTAACTCGACTGGCAGAGACCGACAACGTAGATGCAGGTCGTGGCTGGTAAACCTCGGTGACCAGGTGGAGAGGTGGAGAGAGGGGTGCACAAGGTTAGATGTCTGCGATAGGAAACTGGCAAAGCTGTTACTGGACAAGTAAAAGAAAAAGTTCCTGATACTTCTTTTTTGATTGTTAAGAGTAGTCTACCGGAACCATACATTTAAATATTCTACTAAGTACTACCTGTTTGCATAAGTGTGTGTTTCTGGCGTGCCACCGGCCGGTAGTTTTTCTTTTCATTATTATTATTATTATTATTACGGTGTCTAAAATATTTCCTGTAGTAGCATCGGATCAATACGTCGAGAAAGAATTGTCACCCAACACTTTGCACCTTGGTCTATCGCCGAGCATTATTAGTAAATAGCAGCTACAGGTCTCACATAGCACGATTAGGAGATTTATTCGGCAAAGGAAGACATAAGATTATTCACACAATCATCAGTTAAGTCACCCGACAAATTACTAGGCCTGAGCAGATTATGTGCTTGAGACAACGCCATTATCAATTGTTTGTAGGCCGAGTCTACAAAAACTTGTGTAAAACATCAAAATATAATGATGTAATACGTATTCCGCAAATAGCTGCACGGGGGGGGGGGGGGGTCCTCAGTCTATTTTTAGACCGCCACTACAGTTATTCTTAAATAGCCGTATTTCAACAGGACCAAAGCAGAAATTAATGCTACATAATAATCGCATATAAAACAATAAAAAGTCATGCAAAAATAGTTTTTTAGCCAAATCTGCGTGGGCCAGTCCCTTTAAAGTTTAATTTTGCAAGTCAGACATACACAAAACAGCTTTTTCCCAAAGATTGTGAGAGACTGGAATGACCTGCATGAATCCAGTCTCTGGCAAGTCAGTTGAGGAATTTAAAGACCTCTTCTCGACTTGTGACAAAACTAAAGAGAGAGCATACTGTTTTTAGTTGTTGTTTTTAACATAATGTTTTATTGTCAAATGTTTTTTCACATCAACATTTGTTGAGTGCCTTATCGTAAGATGAGCCCAAGGGACTTCAGATTGCAACCATAGCGCTATATCTTTGTGTAAGGGCAGAATCACTGCATTCTAGTCATGTTACTCCAGAGTAGTTTTATGCAACACATTCTGAATATCCACCAAAGTAGTTGTGGCACTGTTGACTTTGCGGGGATAATTTGTCTTTTCCCCATTTCTTCCCATTGACGTATGTGCCAGAAGTGATCCTGTCACTGACAGTGGCAATGTATTTAATCAAGATCAAGGTACCATTATTATGAAGGACTTGATCTTTGAAAACAGGCTGTAAAATGGCTGACTGATTAACAAAAACATCAACCTGTAAATAGTGTGCATGATCTAATCAACTGTTTTGAGCTGGATGGACTCAAACATGTGACAGATGTTGTCACAGGAGATGAACCTGGGTACCATTCTGTGACATTGCCAGCAAATGCAGAAGCAAAGCAGGGATGGTCCAAACAGTCGGAAACACTGAATCTGCAAGCTTGGATTTTAGAGCAGAAAGAGGCTCTTACCATTTTTTTCAACCACCAGTGGCCTGTTGCAGCTGACGTTTTGCCTGCTAACAACACCGTTGTAGGGTCATATTATGCAGAAACAGTTTTGCTTAAAGTTGCTCAGGAGATCAGCAGCCAGCATCCAATCACCAACACCCAGAACATCTTCCTTCTCCACAACAGTGCCCCACAAAACAAGGGCTGTAACTTGGTATTGTGATGGACAAAAAATCTAATTCTTTCTCCACCCACCATACAGTCCTGAACTTAGTCCTGACCTTGCACCTTTCAACTTGGCTCTTTTCTTCCTTGCAAGACCAACTAGCTGAGGGGAAGCTTATTGTGTCCAAGACTTTGCCAAAGTGGTGATTTCAGAGTTGAAAACAATCCCCAAAGAAGACTACAGGAAGACATTTTCCAGTTGATTCAGATGCATGCAACACTGCATCAATATCAAAAGAGAGTACTTTGAGTGAATGCTGTAAATTAAAACTGATGCAGCCAAAACTGTACAAGATATTTCCACTTGATCAACAGTTTTGGATAATACCTCATATAATGTGGATTCTGAATGGTTTGCCCTTGTCAGACTGTTTGTCTTGTTTGTTGTCTGAATAAGTATGTTTATTAATGTATTTTTATGCCATTGACTTGTGTTGACAGTTTTTTCTTGAACTGTAAAGTGTATTGAGTCTCAGAAAGCACTCTATAAATTCCCTATTATTGTTATTTGCTGAACCAGCTGTGACTGTTCACTTGGATGAATTGTATCAATTTTGCCAAGATATAAAATTTCACTCTGTTGGTTCAAACTGATGACTGCAGCATTTTTTTCTTATTATTTCTTAACTTTTTTAAGTGGCCTATAACTGATTTTATATTACTGCTTAGTCAAGATATGTTCATCTTGACAAAGGAGTGTGAAGACATTGCTGATAAAATGCATAGATGTAGTGAGTGGGTTGTTGGAGAAACTAAGACATTGCTGACTCTCTCTCTCTCTCTCTCTCTCTCTCTCTCTCTCTCTCTCTCTCTCTCTCTCTTCTTTATAGAACATAGCTAAGTTATGACAGACACTGATATTAGACATTCACTCACACACACATGCACGCACACACGCATGCATGCACATGCATGCACATTCAAATTCAGAGTTCTTGATTTCAGTTCAGCATTAATATTCATGTTCAGTTTAAATGAGAATGCATTCTCAGTGTTTTGATTTATGAAAGAGTTGTTAAGTTTCTAAAGGTTTAGTTTCAGTCATGTTTGTGTCAAGATGGAAATTTGGTGTAACATCCCAGAAATGATTATTGTTAGGCCAAATCAGTCAGTCAGTCAAACAGTCAAGCAATTAAACAAAAAGACATTTCTTGTTTTCTTCTTTTTTCCTTTACATTTTTTCTCCCCCCCCCCCCCTTTGTTTCACCATAATGTTGTAGGCTAACAGTGCATAAATAAATTATTCTGATTATAACTGGAAATAGCAAGATCAAGAGGAGGGAGGTGGAGCTGGACCCTCAAGCTGGCCCAGAAGTGATCATGAGCAGGGAGGTGGAGCTGGGCTGTGAAAGTTGGACTTCTTTCGCTTCGGGTTGTTCTTCAACAGCAGTGCAACAGACATTGTCTTTGTGACTCCGCCCAGCACCGCAGTTGAAACAGCAATTGTGCAGTGCACTAGTCACTGCGCAATGGCGAGGGGACACCGCCTTAACACTTCCATTGTTCTGGCGGTGGTCCACAGTCTCTCCAGTCTTTTTCGGGCAGTATACACGGTCGAGCCTTCACTCTTTCATCCTCTCCCCCCCCCCCACCTGTCCCCTTCCCTAATAAGCAACCTCACTTCTGTGGACATAAAGCAACATGGTCATAACTGGAAACAGGAAAATTGAAAAATAATTCCCCCACCTCCATACCCTCTTCCCCCCATTCTCCCCGTCCCTAATAAGCCGTATGGTTTCTGTGGACGTTAAGTACCATGTACCACTTACCACTTAAGTACCATGTACCACTTACTTAAAAATAACAGAGGTGATTTTTTGTTTGTTTAGTTTTTTTAAATAATGAAAAGAAAGAAAAGGTAAGTCAACATTTGTAAAAAGATAATTAGAGGACATCAGGTAATCAGGCTTAGAGATAAATTACTTAAGCCAGATTTGATAGTATTTTGGGGGGAATGCTTAGCAAAAACAAAGCAAGCAAACAAACAACAACAGCATACATGCTACTATTTGTGGAAGTTTAATCACTTTCAAAATAACTCTGTCAATGTGACCAGATAGGAGCAGGAGTCATAATTTGCAAAATGTGTGTGCACTTTACCATGAACACTGTGAAAACTGTGTTTTGCTTCTGAAAAATTGAGAAAATCAACTTCAGCAATTTTGTCATGTGGACTACAGTAATGTCAGTTTAGCAAGGCCTAACTCTTGGGGCAAAATTGCTTAAGTCAAAAGGACAAATAGCTGTTTTTTCAAACTCGGTATCCCCATACCTACTTTGAAAAAAACAGCTATTTTTTGTGACTTTTCTATCATTTAAACAAATGCTTTCACTGTTAAACTGGAATAGGAAAAGGATCCAGCTTGCAAGATATTTGTAGACACTCTTTTAAAACTATGGTTTGTCTTTCCTGAAAATCTGCTTTTGCATTTTTTTCATGGGGGAAAAGTTCTATTTTTAAAGATAATTGCATAACTCTTTGGGAAAAATGGCTTAATTTAACATCTGTGATGGTATTGGTGAGAACAATTTGCACAGCTAAAAAAAAGATGCTATTGTTCATGAAAGTATAAATATTTATTTTATGGAACAGTACTTTAGTTTTTAATTTGGAATGGAAACGATTTTTGCATTGTGACCATAAACACCCATTTATAATAGTTTTTCGCCTCTCCCGAAAAAAATGAAAACATTGACTTTGGCAATCCATAGTTCAGGAGCTGTGTGAGAGTCGAGGTGGCCATCCTGGGCTGTCCATCCTAAAGAGCCTTCTGGTTTCCGTGGGCATTGGTCCCAGCTTGTCCTTAATATGTCAGCTGACATCTGAGGACATTAAGCAACCTACTTTGGCAATTTTGCCATGTGGATGACAATATGTATGTTGCTTTTATCAACTTTACACTCTGTGTCTAGGTCAACTGGCAGTTGCTGTTGATACAGACTGTGCAGAGGCAGAGATATACTGGACTGACGCTGCAGCTGGAATCATCCGAAAGGCACGGCTGAATGGATCAGACAGTCAAGTTGTCATGACAGGTTCTCTGCTTGTGTCTTTGTGTGTCTGTCTGTTTTTCTCTGATAAGATGATGATGAACATGCCTTTAATAGGTCTCTGTCAACACTGGACAGCAAGCAGACATTTCCCAAGCAATTTCGTAGGGCAGTGAGTCTGTTTTTGATTCACATGGAGTGGTTGATTTCTAGTCCTCAAAACAAATACAAACCATTATTAAGCCTCTGCTATGTTGGTTTTAATTTAAAAAAAGAAGAAGTTATTAACCATGTGTGTATGTGTACCTCAGGATGTCTGTTGAAGATGATAACTTTCAAAGAGATGGCGGAGGACAGGGGGATGTGTTTACCTAACAATTTTACTTAATTAGAGAATTTTATGTTTTGGCCTGTCAGATATAATCTTACCTGGGTCAATCTGAATTTGAATTTGCTAAGTATTAGCATTAGAGTATGTAGATTGAGACCCAGGGAATATATATATATATATATATATCTCCTGATTTATTTATTTTGGATTTATTTTTTTGCTGGACCAGTACAACAGCGAACACCCCCCATTATAGGTGCCAGAATAATCGACACGTTGATTGTGGGCCCTTAAACAAAAGAAGAAGAAGAATATATATATATATTAGTGTGTGTGTGTGTGTGTGTGTGTGTGTGTGTGTGTGTGTGATGATCTTGAATTATTTAGTATTTAAATTTTTGGTTGTGTTTTAATTTCCTCCTGGGATGAATAAAGTATATTGTTATTGTTGTTGATATTAATGTTATTGTTGAGCAATAATCAGTGATAGGCCATCCAGTTGGCTGGCCAGGCTTGGCATCAAGTTTTAACTTATGAATTTGTGGGATTGTATGAATATAATCAATGTCAGCTTTGTGTGATGGTAGTACTGAGTCCGTTCATACCCCTTTTTGTGACTTTTACCTTCATTTCAGAGTCACATTATCAACTGGTAGCAAGAATTGAAAGTTATACATTTTGTGAAGTCCTTGTCAAATTTAGTTCTAACTTTACATCGTCCTTAGGTACATGGACTAGAGCACGGAATGTCTTTATTAATGTTATATTGAGGGGAAATTATTGATAAATTAATGATAAATTTTCTCTCTCAACAAAAAACTATTTTAGGTTTTTATTTTTTTCTGGGACAGCTTTGTCATGGTCTATCAATTATTGCATGGTTATAACTTCTGTTGAGCTCCACCCATTGAATGATTAATGACCCCATGATTCCAGGGAGTATACTGGAATCACTATGTCCATCTCTGTCAGTCTGTGTGTCTAGCTTTGTCCAAAGGATATCTTCTGAACCACTCAAAATAAACTTGGTATGGTGGTGCGAGGTATAATGGGCCAGAGTGTCATATGGGGGGAAAAAAGGTTGTTATTTTCAAGGTCAATGTCACAGTGAGAGCTTCTATCAAAGTATGACAGTTTCTACTGTATCTTCTGAACTAATGATTTATTTTTAATTTTTTTATTTATTTTATGGGGTTGGGGGGGGGGGGGCAGCCAAACTTAGTTTGATGATAGTTCATCAGAAGCCAAAATGTCCTGTGAAAATACTGGATTAGTGTGATCAAGGTCAAGGTCATAGCAAATGTTCAAATTTTCAGTTGCTTGTCCAGATATCTTCTGAACTGCTCAGTGTTTTGTAACCAATTTTTGTATTGTGGCCGTGCATTATTGTGAGGTGGAATGTCATGAAAAAAGAAGAAAAAAGGGTTGCTATCTTCAAGGTCAAGTTCACAGTGGAGTATTATAATTTTAATCGAAATAACAGTAACAATATACTTTATTCATCCCAGTGGGAAATTAAAGCTGTCATTTGATCTTAATTTACGTTAACGCACTACTAAGAACTGAATTTCACTTAATAATTCAGTCATGAAACACACACACACATGTGCACATTCTTAGAAATACACCCCCTTTCTCTCAATATGCAGACACTAAAGGACTGATCTAAATATGACTGTTTCTACAATATCTTCTGGACTGATTATTCTTTGCAACTAAACTTAGTTTGGTGGTAAACCATCATAGGATTGCTTGGCTCAAGGTCAAGGTCACAGCAAACATTAATTTATTTATTTTTTAAATCAATTGTTTGTCTGGATGCTATCTTCCAAACTACTGAAACTTGATATAGTAATACATCATCATAAGCTGGAGTGTCATGGACAACTATTTGGTTGTTATCATCAAGGTCAAGGTTACAGTGAGGGCATATACAGTCAAAATATGACTGTTTTGACTCTATCTTCTGAACTACCAAACATTCTTTTTCAACCAGACTTATTTTGATAGTAGATCATTATAAACCACAATGTCCAGTGAAAATATTGGGTTGCTTTGTTCAAGGTCAAGCTCACAGTAAACATTTAAAACTTTTAATTAATGTTAGTTGGATGTATCTTCTAAACTGCTAAACCTTTTGTAACCAAACTTGGTGTGGTGATACGTTGTCATAAGCTGGAATATCCTGCCAAAATCTGGTTGCTATCTTCATGGTCAGTGTCATAGCTAGGGCTCATAGAACCTAAATATGACTGGTTCTAACGTATCTTCTGAACTGCTTATCCTTATGTTTCCAAACTTTGATGGTCTTGTGAAAAGATTGCGTCATCATGAGTCAGAGTGTCTTGCAAAAAGATTGTTTTGCTATCATCAAAGCCAAGGTCACAGGGCTCATATACCAAAAGTAATATCATTTCTCCTAGATCTTCAGAGTTGCTGATTCTTATGCAGCAAAACCTAGTTTGATGGTGCATTATCATAAGCTGGAATGTCTTGTGAAAAGATTGGATTGCTGAGTTCAATGTCACAATGATGGTTTAAAACTTGATTGAATGTTTGTCAGTTCAGTATTTTCTGTACCACTGATAGCTTTGCAACCAAGCTTTGCAACCAAAATAGCTGTGTTGGGTGTACTAATAACCAGACCCAGTGCAAACAAAGTAAAATATACTGGCAATAACAATGACTTACAGTATCTAGGTGCTCAGTGGATTGGGGGGGGGGCTATGCAAGGCAACAAACTTTGTTTTGATAGGCATATTTTAAACTACATGTGTCTATATCTTTCTTTCTCTGGATAAAAACACAACAGTTTGAAAAGGATACTTATTAAAATCAGACAATAGACAATATGCACAAATGTTCAAGGTAAATCTCTTTTTCAAGCAATGAACAAACAGGTGCAAGCAAAATGTGATAGCAATGAAATTTGATCTACATTTGGAGATCAAGCTCATAATAGAAAACTGAAACATACCCCCTGACAACACTAGTGACCCCCCCCCCCCCCCAGTTTTCCCCAGCATAAACAGAATTGATGAAAAATGTTGACCCAGTTTTGATTGTTTATACAGGGCTTGGTTCTCCTGAGGGTCTTGCAGTTGATTTTGTGTCCCGTAGTCTGTATTACACAGACTCTAAGCTGGATGTTGTTGGCGCTGTTCTGCTGGACGGTTCATATCACAAAACACTCTTCAACACAGATATGGTCAACCCCAGAGCAATAGTCCTTGATATCATCCGTGGGTAAGTATGATCTCTCACAAAAGTACCATTAACTTTTGTGTATTTTCTGTGTATCAGCTGTTCTTCTCCAGTGTAGTACCCATGATCATCAAGTTTATTATTCTGCAAGTGACTGGACTCGAAAACAACATAGCTCAACCAAAAACAGATCAGTCTTTTGAACCTTTTATATGTTTGCATCTTATTAAGTTTAGATTCGATATGTCCCATAGCTGTTCATTCTCTGCTTACATTGTAGAACAGATCTAGAGAAATGTACTATTATCATGCTTACATAGATACTATATGTCCTTTGTGTAGAGCTGCTGTCAAAAATGAAGTGCATTTCACTCTGTGTTGTTCTGCTCTAAATGATTTGCCACAAAGACTTGTACCTGATAAATTTTATAGCCAGCCAAGTTCATTTAGACTTGTTTTGTTACTATCAACTGAAAACAAGGTCATTAGGAAGAATTTTGCCACATTCTTGTGCTTAGCCATCAAGTGAAGAGAAATTGCTCTTATGACAGTGAATGCTGATGCAACTTTATAGATAGGTGTGACTGCAATTTGATATGATTTACATGCTCATCTGAACACTTTGATAAAGTACAGTTTGTAACCATTAGTCTGACCTTTGTGAAGGCCACAGGGCAATCAAACAACTGTGTGCATCTTTGGCTCTCTCTCTCTCTCTCTCTCTCTCTCTCTCTCTCTCTCTCTCTCTCTCTCTCTCTCTCTCTCTCTCTCCTCTCCTCATTCACATTAGTCATAATGTCAGTCAGTCTTGAAGAAGTGAAGTGACATTTTGCTTCTTGTCATTCAGACATAATAGTTTACAGCTGATCTGAATGAGACTGCTGTCACTTGATAACTTCAGCACTATTGATGATCAGTCATGTCGCCTGTTTTTGCAACTACTTATAATAAGATAAGATTGTTTATTGTCCATGCAAAAATGGAAATGGACATGGAAATTTGTCTCTTGTCTGCACGCGCCCCCCACCCCCCACACACACACACCCCATCCCCACCCCTGTAATTTATGGACAAGTAACAATCACATCAGGGGATCTGGCATAAAATTACTGTCACATAAATGCAATATAAAAGACTCATTAAATGCATTCAGTAAACCTCACATTTCCAAGACACTCATACATATACACAGTTGCATAATATTTACACCCCCACCCACCCCCACACACACATATGCACAATAACACCCCACCCCCCACCCCCCCACTTCTCCACATCCAAACGCTCCCACATCACATAATTATGTGAATGGACCACACGTTGTATTATGAAGAAAGTTAAATATGAATAAAAATTGTCATAAAACATGCCCATGATTATTAAAAATTATGTGATATCTAAATAAAAGTTTTGATTAAACAGGCGTGGGAATTGTCCATTAAAACGCAAATTTTTGCAGCAGTAAAACTGACTTTCCGTGGAGAAAAAAAGAAGTGTCTGCTGGGAAGGGAAAAAAACAAAAACAGGTAAAAAAACAAAAACAGCAACCAACAGCAAAAAAGCAGGAAAAACAACAACAGGGAGCACCAATTTTAGTTCTGCACTGAATACCTGCGCAACAATCAAAGCGCATACACGCATAGCTATCACCTATTTTAGTCACTTAATTGTGAACACAGCCGCTGCTGTCACTCTCGCCAGCAGGCATTATGCTTGAAGGCAGTCATTCCTACAAGCTTCTACATCATGTAGTGAATGTTCCGAAAGTTCTGAAAGTGAAAGATTCACCATGTTGGTCACTCGAGTTGTAAACCATGGTGAAAAGTTCAATGGCTGTGGCTGTGCCAATAAATGGGAGTGAATATCAGTAAACAGTAACCAGATTGGTGTAGTCAGTTGGAGATGTGAAAAGCTGGTGGGACACTCAAAACTCCATTTGTACGTGTGGTTTTCAAAAATTAATGAATTAAAAAATAATGAACTGCTGAGCAACCCCAAACAGTAACATACTCTTCAGTATGATGAAGGTCACTTTACAAAAGAAGACCAGCTGAGCTAGAAGTGAAAGTTTGTGAGGAAATAAAGAAGCCTGGAACACATCAGCATGAGGTTTCGTGATGTTGCAGTTCTTGATCTTGACTGCATACATTGCAGGACCTAACCTTCGGTTTAGATGCAACAAGAGAGGAGTGTGCACTTGAATTAGATGATGCTTGCTGTGGCGATCAGTCGTTTGAAGTGTGGGGGCATCACTGGGGTGGTTCCAGTCAGTGGCAGTGAGGACAAAAAAGTTGACACTTTAATTACATAAAATTGACTTCTAGATAGCCTCAGATTGCATAGACTGTGATCTTTTGGGGTGATTTTTTTCTGGGGGTGAGGGTGGGATGGGCACATGCCCCGAGACCCCCCTAGATTTCGGAGTTTTTCCTTTGAATCAGTTTCCATGCCTGATTAAAACACAGTAGCTATTAGCCTAAAACCTGTGATAAAAAATCCCAATGTTGCAATGTATGTAATAACCCCCAACACATATGCACGCATGTTTGTAATACCCCCCCCCCTCTCCACACACACACACATGTGCACGCAACATACACACACACACTCACAGCAGCAGCAACAGCAGCAGCAGTGGTGGCACTGGAAGTTCCAGAAGGAAGCAGCGATACATTGTTTCACACACTAAGATGATTGTCTAATGGCTGAGGGAAGAAAGGAGTTATGGTATCTGCTAGTCCTTGTTTTCAAGGAGAGCAGCCTTTCTGACTGAAGTCTTGGCCTTGAGTTCATTGCTCAGAGGATGAGTCTCATCAGCCAAGACAGCCTGAGGACCTTCTGCTCATAGTGTGTGTCGCCATCAATCACCTCTGAGCCAATCGGCCTGCTTGCAATCTTCATCACTTGATGCACTTTGGCAGTTGAAGAAGCTGTTGAAGAAGCATAAGCTATTTGGTAAAAGGCCTTAAGAAGATCGGGCTTCATGTGGAATGACTTGATCCTCTTGAGGAAGTACAGACGTTGATTCCCATTCTTGAGCAGCATGATCAAGTTCTCGGTCCAGTCAAGCTTGTTGTCAAGAATGGTGCCCAGGTACTTATACTGGTGGACAATTTTTACCTGCTGCCCTTTGATCTGAAGAGGGACAGGTAAAGAGGCATTCCTCCAGAAGTCTATTACTAATTCTTTGGTCTTGCTGATATTCAGAAGCAAAACGTTATCATCACACCACTCTACTGACTTCTGTATTGCAGTCCTGTAAGTGTTCTCCTCTTTGATGATCATTCCAGACAAAGGCGTGTCATCTGAAAACTTTACTTGTAGCCTCTCAGCGCCACAATGGCAATCCAATTTGTAGAGGGTAAACAGTGCAGGTGATAGCACACAACATTGTGGGGCACCAGTGTTTGTCCAGATTTCATTGGTACCTTTGAGGTGGAGTTTGAAATCCTCATGCACTGTATCAGCTTCTTTAACATGAAGTGCAGCAGGATGGTGTTGAATGTACTCAAGAAGTCCAGGAACAGCAGTCATACATACAACTTTGGCTTCTCCAGGTGTTTGTACACATGATGAAGCAGTGTCAGGATGGCATCCTCAGTACTTGTTTGTGGAATATGCGGACTGCAATGGGTCTTGCTTGAAGCGAGAAATCTATGCAGAATCAGTCTCTCCACATTTGAAGGGGATGGAAGTGAGGGCGACAGGGTGGAAGTCATTCTGCACTTTTGGGGAAGGTTTCTTTGGCATAGGGATGATTATAGCTGTCTTCCAAAGATGAGGAATGTGGCAAGTGTCCAAAGACTGCTGAAAAAGCCTCATGAAGACTGGTGCCAGGGAGTCGCAGCACTACTTAAGAACAGCACCATTGATTTGGTCCAGGTTTGTCCCTAATATGTCATCCAACATCCGAGGACATTACAAATCAAAGAACGAAATTGGTCTAGACCACTAGCACTGTGCTGGTTTGTCCTTTTAAAGCAACTCTGAACCTCCTCTGTCCTAATCTTGACCCACTCATCATTGTTTTACCTCTAGTCTTTTTACCAATAGTCTTTTGCTCTGCAGAAAAATCAGTCTGATCAAAGTGTGTATTGGCAAATTTCTGAGCATTATCAACATCAAGGTGCTTTTTGCTTGGCCGGTCATCATTTGCAGGGTTTTATCACAGCTGCCTTGAGTTTTCTTCAGCCTTCTTCCTAAACTTATTTCCTTTCCTCTTTCTGTTGATCTTCCTCCATAAAATCTTCACTTCTGCTGTATTCCCTGATTTGTGCATCTCCTGTCTCTGCTTAAGGATGGTGACAATAAGGGTTTCTGTCATTTCATTAGCTATGCAAAACAATTAACCTCAGGCTTTATTGACAACAACTTCATGTTTGGTCAGTTACTTGATCTTGCACATTGGCAGATTATAATAATAATAAATTATTCATGGTGCCCCACCTCATAAGAGCCCAGAGCACTTACAGAGACATAAGGAAATACTCATTTTATCACACACACACACACACGCACGCACACACTACAAATACATGCATAATTGGTAATGGCTTGGTAGAATGAGAAGAAAGAAAATGACAGATCAGTATGCAGAAGAGAAGAGGTGGGTTTTCAGTTTTGACTTAAAAGGAGAGAGTGAAGATGAATGCCTGACAGGCAGAGGAAGAGAGTTAGAGATCACAGGTCCAATGTATGGAAAGGATCTCTCCCCCAGGGTCCTCCTGCCCATCCTAGGAACACTATAACTATCAACTGTAGACTGAGACACTGTTTACTTGTGACATTCATGGTTGACTGCATTAACTATTGGGAATGAGTCAATTTTGTACTGGTTTTGAACAAGTGAAATGTCACTAGAATGTGACTTGAACTGAACTACTATTGGGATGCTGAGATTGCATGTTAACAGTTGGGATGCACCTGATTTCATGAATTTACATTTATATTTCTTGAGTAGCATTGTTGGAAGACAGCATTTTTTACATCACAATTGACATGATTCAACAGACAATTATTTTTGCTAACACCAAACACAAACATAAAAATAAGTAGGTCTAAAAATAAAAATATAAATTAATGTCTACACTTATGTACTTTTTCTATCAATTTATTGGCCAAAACATCTGTCTGTTTCCAAAAGAGACACCCCAATATTAATATGATGTCATCCACTTTTTTCTTCTTCTTTTTTGTTACTGTCATGCAGTCTGGTTCCAGAAACATTTTGTGCATGTCATTTCAAACATGTCAAGTAGCTTATATAATGATTTTAAATGCAAATCCTCAAGGAAACAACTGCCCACAGAAATGTTCTCAGAAATTTTCATGTGAACTAAATCAGAATGGAATTTGCAACACAGAGATTCTGTATTTCTGTACTCAACACAAAGGTAACTGACCAGTTTTGTCATCGTTTTGATTTTTAAAGTTGTAACATAATTTGACATTGATGCAATGCTGACAATTATGGCAAGCCATAGGTTTCATCGTATCTTGCCTGAGTTCATGGTCACATTTTGCTGATCTTTAAAGTCTACGGGTGTGAAATTATTGATTGGGCTGGCAGTTTCTAAAAATTCACATGCTGATCACAAAAGTGGCATTTAAAATGTTCATTGACAATCTGTCTTGCTTTTGCCACTCATTTTGTTTAAAAGAAAACTTTTGGATGTCTGGCACATCACAAAATCAGAGGTTTTGGGCAGTTCGGGTGTTGGAAAGTGAAACTTCTGTGTCTGCGATAGCAAGACAATTTGGAGTGTCAACACAGACTGTTACATCACTACCAGACCACTTGCCCAGACACCATTTGCACTTGCGACACCATAATGCCCAGTGGGACAGAGTAGTGTTCTCTGACAAGTGCTGAATCAAACTTTCAAAAACCGGGGAGTTTGTCAACTGCAGGGACAGCGTCATGCCAACTGCATTCAAGAACAAGTTTGTCATGGCAGTGGAAGGATTATGTTCTGAGAAGGCATCAGAGCCAATGACCAGACAGAGTTCATTATATTAGAGACTGCTTGCTGTCATTGGCTTGCAATGCCAGGATGAGATCATGAAGAATTCCATTGCACTGTTTGTGCAGAAATATGCGCTAGGGAGTGTGCTGCAGCAGAACAATGCCTGTTGTCATGTTGCCAGTCATGCAGAATGAACTCTAAATCAGAAACATCAACACCTTGCCCTAGCCAGCCATTGTCCCCTGTCTGTCACCAACTGAACATGTGTGGGACAAGTTGAAATGTTGACTACAGCAACGCATCCACTGCAGACTGCACATGATCTTTGTCAAGTAATTGTCCTGGAGTGGTAGAACATCCCACCTCCTTGGGCACCTTATCCAGTCCATGAGGTGCAAATGTCAAGCCTTGATCAACACATGTGGTAGCTGCACATGGTACTGAAAATGGTAATGGAATGTAAAAGAGTTTAATGTGAGCCTGAAGCACCTAATGTGAGCCTGAAGCACCTAATGTGAGCCTGAAGCACACAATGCAAAAACAATAAGGTCAAGAAAATATCTACAACACCTAGAGCATAATGAACCTACTAATTACATAAGCACACTACAACTCTTCATTTAACATCTTTCTTAACACACACACACACACACACACACACACACACACACACACACACACACACACACACACACACACACACACACACAGGCAAGGCATTCAGAGTCCAGAGGAGAAAAGATGGGCCTTGAGGGCAGATTTAAATGATGCTATGGAAGTAGAGTGCTGGAGAGAGTAGGGTAGATTGTTCCAGAGTAATGGTGCTTGGTAGAAGAAGGCACATTGACCAGAAGACTTGAGGTGAGTGGACAGAAGACGAACATAGTTGGTGAGACTGATCACACAGCTGGAGGAGATAAGAGAGGTAGGAAAGGGCTTGGTTGTTCAATGATTTAAAGGTAAGAAGAAGAATTTTGTACTGAATGTGGGATTTAACTGGAAGCCAGTGTAGAGCACAAAGTATCAGAGATAATTATATGGTCAGACCTGGCAGAACAACAGATGAGGCAGGCAGCATTATTTGAACTTTTTGAAGTTTACAGATCAGATTTGGGGGGCACCCAGCAAGAAATGAATTACAGTAATCAATACAAAACGAAAGTGCAGGTGAGAGTTTTGAGAGCATCGTGGGTGAGATAGTGACGGATAGAACTGATCTGATGGAGCTTGAGATAGCAAGCCTGACATGTACAGGATACATGTCGCTGAAAAGAGAGAATGATCAAGAATGATGTCTTAGGTCTGGACGGAAGCAGACAAAGGTATGTCACAACCATTCAATTAGAAGAGTGATGAGAATCATTTCAGTCTTGTGTAAATTTAACTGCAGTTTGTTGTGGTGCATCCAAACATTTCAGTCTTGTGTAAATTTAACTGCAGTTTGTTGTGGTGCATCCAAACCTGGACATAGGGAATGCAAGCCTGGTAGAAAGAAATTCTCTCATGAAGCTCACCGAGATGGCCTGAGGTGTAAAGCTGATTGTCATCAGAGAAGCTGTGATGAAACAGAGAATGGTGATTGACAATAGTAGAGAGAGGCTGAATGTACAAAACGAAGATAACTGGTCCAAGAACTGACCCTTGAGGGACACCAAATTGGAGGACAGTTGGAAGGGATTCAGCGCCCTTTATGGAAACTGTTTGGGTGTGATTGGAGAGGTAGGAATGGAACCAGGAGAGAACAGAGCCAGGAAGATCAAAGGAAGTGTTGAGATTTGACAAAAGAATGGAATGATCAATGGTGTCAAAAGCAGCAGACAGACTGAGAAGAGACAGGAGCAAAAGTTTATTATTGTCTTGAGAAGGTCGTTAACAATTTTGAGTATTGCTGTTTTAGTGCTGTGACAAGCCCAATAAGCTGACTGATTAGGGTAGAGCAATTTGCCTGAAGATGGTCAGAGAGTTGAAGGAGAACAATTAATTCCAATACTTTAGAAAGAAAGGAGACATTGGAGACAGGTCTTTAGTTCTTTAGAATTTTATGATTGAGAGTTGACTTTTTCAAGAGTGAACATTTAAAAAACAAAACAAATTCAACTATTTTTTTCAAGAGTGGAAAAGAGCCAGAGCTAAGGGTGTCATTGATGATGGATGTAAAATGGGGAAGATCTTTGAGACAGCCAACTAAAAGAGAGGTGGGGAGAGGGTCCAGATCACACGTTTTTACAGTAATGTGTTTGAGTATCTTTTTGACGGTTCTTCAGACACAGCATGGAACTGAGACCAGACTGCCAGAGAAAGGAGGGTCAGGTACAGAGGGTGGTGGAACAGTAACAGAATCTAAAGACTGGCAAATGGTGGCAATTTTGCTGTGAAAGAAAATCAGAAAATCATTGAGGAAGTTCCAAGAAAAAAATAGACGAGGGCAGATGTGTTGATTTTGCTTTACCAAGTAGACAGTTAGTAATGCTGAACAGTTGTTTGGAAGAAGCACTGGTAAGTATTTTAGCACTACAGAATGAAATTTAGCCTGCCCTACAATACTATTAATGAGTTTGTTAGCAGCATGGAAAATCTGTTTATGAATCTGCAGTCTTGACTTGAGCCACTGCCTTTCTGCTCTCTGCCATTCTCACTGGCCTCAAGAAGGTGAGATGGTGAGGGAGGCCGGGTGGGGACCTTGAGCTGGGTAGCTGGGGCATGTTGGTCAAGGAGGTGCAGCAGAAGGTTATGGAGTTGGTTGGCTGAGAGCTGTGGAGAGTTGAGAAGTCTGACTCGAAAGTCACATCTGAAAGTATCAGTGTCAACAGCACCATGTTCCTCAATGTACACAGGAGGGCACGAGAGGCAGGAGAGATGCAGCTGACACATCACGCAGTAGTGGTTGGACACATTTAGAGAGAAGTCAGGCTCTGTGGACTGAAGGATGGCATCATCATGCTTGGTCAGAGCCAGGTCAAAGGAGTGATCTTTTAGGTGGATGGGGAAGGTCACTGACTGGTGCAGACCTTGGTCGTCAAGCAGTGCAGAGAGGCAAATAGTGAGGGGGACGTCAACAAGAATATTGAAATTGCCAACAATCAACAGACTGCTTTGTAGAGCTGCAGTGTTCAAGTGAGTCAGAGAACTGTTCAAAAAAGAGTGCATCAGTAAGTTTATTCTTCCTGTTAGGGGCAGATGGTAGAGGCAGACAAGCTGCAGACAGTGTTGACAAAGATTAATAGACAGGTGAGCCAGTTCAAAGGAAGAATGCTGAAAGGGAAAGTTGGTGGTGGTTGTGAGGTGAGGACACAGAGACTTGTGCATGATGAAGGTGATGCCTCCACTACAGGAAGAACAGACAGGAGATGGTGCAGTATCCAGGTGGTGCAAGATCAGCATACTTGGCTTTATCACCACCAGGGTGCAGCCACAATTCAGTGGTACAACCTAAAAAACATTTTTTTTATGTCAACTCAGTGGTCGGAATGAAGTTGTTGATGGCAGAGCATTTTTCTGGTTGACTCACAGTGCAGATTGAACTGAACAACAGGGAAGAATTTAAAAAAATGATCCCATGCTGACAAGTGCCAGAGGCAACCATGTGTAAATATAATATTACTTTTGACTTGTTTCAGTATTCGAACAATAAATGATTTTCAGAAATGAAAGGGGGCACAGTTTAACGGCGTTTTCTTCACTGCAACAGAGTTGCACCCTCCTGATCCTCTTATTGGGAAGACAAACTTTTCACCCTCCTTTGCTATACACTTGCAAGAACGGAGGCGGTAAACAAAAAGATGAAGACATTTTCAAAGTTGTCTGTCTGGCAAGTGTGTGTGTTGCAGGCACATATATATGAGTATGCTTGTGTGCCGCCACATGCATGTGTGTTAGTTTCAGTGTGCACTAGTGTGCATCAGTGTGTGTTGACATTTCAAATGTGCACATGTATGAATATGCTTGTGTGTCAGGGTGTGGCTGTCTCTCTCCTTCTCTTGTGGCACAATCAGTGGGCCTGTTCTACAGTATCATTAGTGTGGTTAGCTCACACAGTGACACCACCAGTATGCCAGTGCCCTTGAATAATGGCACCTAATCATGAATCACAGCATCAATGACAAGAAAAAAGTAACTGCAAAAATTTAACAACAACATTGCAGGGATTGATATAGTAAACATGGTGCTTAATGTCCACAGAAACCATAAGGCTTATTAGGGACGGGGAGAAGGGGGGGAAGGGGGTATGGAAGTGGGGGGAGAGGGAGATTATATACCTATCGCTACACTGTCACCACCAGAATGATTCCTGCATTAAGATGGGCAGCAATGAGAGCCATTTTAATGTTTCAATAGGAAGTGATGGAAGAAGTCACAGGACAGTGTCCACAAGCCACAACCTTTTTGAAGAGAAAGGAGAGCTGAAGCGGTATCGAACCGAGGTCCTTCTGCTTACCAACCTAACGCCTTACCGCTAGGCCAAACCGGCTCACAAGCAGGGATTGATTGATTGATGATCACTTATATAGCGCTACTTTCCGCTCTCTTGAGCAGACTCACTGCGCTCGCATGTGGTTCTACATGAGTGACTAGCTTTTTATAGCGTGTTTTTTTAATATCCACCGAAGTGGTGTACTTAAAGCGCTGGCATGGCTGGTGCCACATGAAACTGCAGCCATCTCAGCGCAAGTTCTGTGTACACCATACAACAATGCACCATGTCACTTCATGCAGAGCCACATACGTAAGGTGTATGAGTGTTTAGCTGTAACCTGCCTCCTGCACTTTTGGCAGAATGACCAGGGTCTTTTACGTGCTACTGCGGTAACACAGGGGTGGAACAGATACTGAAATAAGAGTCAGCACATAAAGTCAACCCATGAGAAGAAAATTCTTCCGCCGCTCCTGCAGGGATTCGAACCTGTGACCTTTCAATCACGAGTCCGGCGCTCTAACCACTGAGCTATCCCCGCCCCTGGGATGATATCCAAACACAAAAAGTATGCACATTTTTGGGGAAATCCCCTTTATCAAGCCTCAAAACGACACTTAAACAACAGATAAGTGGTCAAAAACAATGAAAAATGAAAGAAAAAGACTTATCTTGTTTTGGTTTAGTTTTTACAGCTTGTTCAGTGCTTGGAAGATTGTTGGCATGACAATGGCATGTAATCAGTGTGATGTAATGAATATTATGTGACGTAAAACTGAAATGAAAAAGAAGAGTGACAGAGAAAGGTGAGGAGATGTGGGGGGGGGGGGGGGGGGTGGGGAGAGAGAGAGAGAGCGTGCTGAGCTTTGTAATACGAATTCATGAGAAAAAGAAAGGAAAAACAAACAAAAAAACTTAGTTTCGATCCAACCTTGGAAAAGGAAGAAGGCTTCCAATTCCAAACATCCCAGGGGATGAATGAGAAAACTGGAGTACCCGGTGCAAACACTATGATATTAATCTTGATGAGGGTTTCACTGCCATCAAAGCTCAGGAAAACAATAACAAAAAAAGAGAGAGAGAGAGACGCACACATACACTCTATTTTAACACAGACATACAGTATGCAAATTTGGGGGGAAATCTCCTTTGTCAAGCCACAAAACCACACTTAGACAACAGATAAATGGTCAAAAACAATGAAAAATGAAAGAAAAAGACTTATCTTGTAATTGCAGGGATGAGATTGTTGCACTGGACAGAAAGGAAAGTAACAAGTAACACACCTCCCCATCTTTCTGCCATCTGTCTCCCCCCTCCCCCTCTGTGTGTGTGTGTATGTGCGTGTGTGTGTGGGTGATAAAATGAGCATATTCTTATGTCTTTGTAAGTGGTCCATGCTCTTACGAGATGGGGTGCCATAAATAATCTATTATTATATATTATTAACAGTGGAACAAAGACAAGCATTGGGAATCCACACTTCTTATCCCAATGGCCCCAAAACAGCATGAATAGCCTCTGTTTGCACTCACAACTGACTGTCATATACTGACAACTGGGCATTGTAGCATGCAGTATGAAGTTCAAAAGGAATCTGTTGGCTCAGTATGATTTTTTTCTAATGTTTGCTGCAAGCAAATTAAGGCCTACTATGTCCTTATGCATTTGTTTTCCTTCTTACCTGTATGCTTTATTCTTCTTCCTTGCCAGTAAACTGTATTGGACTGACTGGAACAGGAACAAGCCTCAGATTGAAACAGCCAACATGGATGGTTCTGACAGACATGTACTTATTAGTGCAAACCTCAGACTACCCAATGGGCTTGCCTTTGATCACTTTTCACAGCAGTTGTGCTGGGCTGATGCAGGTAAGCTACCCCATTCATAGATATCTGGAGCTTGTGTCCTACAAGTGTTTTTGACTTGCATGAAAAGTACTAATGTCAGTGGCATTGACCACATATTAAGGTCACAGCAGCATGAGACAGTTGGGAAAATTAAAGTTGCATATTTTGGTAATTTTTTATCTGATCTAATTCAAACTTTGAATAGTTTGTTAATGTGTAACAGATTGTTAAATATGTAATATTTCATGCAAGTAATGCTTCTTCTTTTTTTTAAATCATGCAAGTGGTACTGTATTGAAGAGAAATGGTGAAAGCATTGCTCACCTCTACAAACAATACCACAACAAGGAACATAACAGACTATGGCCCAAAGTTTTTAACACATTTTAAAACCAATCCATTTTGGAGTGATGTATTTCAAGTGTTTGAAGAATTCTATGATAGGATTGAAGTCTAAGAGTCCGACAGAAGTTCTCACTTATCGAACCAATCCTTCTTAACAACAGGTAACTTGGTGTTTTATGCCCAGTCAACCATTACAGTTATGTCAGGGAGACTTAGTAATAAATTTAAAATTGGCAACAAAGTGTTTAATAATAAAGCCTGAAAAATGTAATGTATATATATATATATATTGTCAAAGATGTGGTTAACAACAATGGAAAGTTCCTAAGCATTCAAGAATTTAATCAGAAATACAATATTAATGTTGGTTTTTTGGATTACTATGATTGTATTAGTTCAGTAGACGATCTTCAGAAATCCAGATTGTCAATGTTCTGCTATCCACAATCCGATGCCAGTGATGGAATAGAGCAACTGGCTTTGCTATTCCTGGTTCTGTATTCGATCCTCTGCTCGCAGTGATCTGCTTCTGGTAAGCCATGAAGCACTACTGACGCAGAGGCTACCGATGATTTTTTTTACATTTCTTCTTCTTAATTAAGAACACGGTGTAAAGAATGCACATTCGCAGTCGATTCAGTCAGTCCGCCATTCCAAATGGACACACAGCATTTGGCCCCACCAAAAAGACCGTAGTACGCGGGGGGGTGGGGGTTGGGGGGGTGTTGGGGGGAGGTCGGGGAGGGTGGGGGGGGGATGAAGAAGAAAAAGTGTTTCTAGCACATAGCGTGCATCCAGCAGTCCAGTATAGTTTAGGTCCATGCCTGAAGGTCTGATACTGTCACACACCAGCACTTTTTGATTCTGAAATCATGGACCTGTATATATGCCAGTAGTCTGTGTCTGAAATGATGTCCTACCGCAGGGGCTTCACTCTTCCAGATTATCTCCCCTGTTATTTCCGGAAATTGTCTATTAGAAATTATCTTAGAAAGATAAATAATACAACGGAAAATAGGAATGCTGATGAACACACAAAAGTATATGAAACTATTTTGAAGGCTTTAAAAGGCTCAAAAACTTTCAATAAAGTGCTTATTGGAAAAGCTGACAAAGCAAATACACATTTGGAAAAAATAACACTTGGAACAGACATCTACTGGAACAAAGTGTTTTGGAGAAAAAAAATATTTAAAAAATGGGAAATTAAGCTGAAATGGTTTTAAATTAAGATCTGCTACAGAATGCTTGTAATAAACTCAGTTTGGAAGCAAATAAGGTTAAATTACAATAAGGTTATTTAGTGTAACTAATGTTTAAACAACATAAAGGTATTGATGGTGCTTGTTTTTCAAACAGTGCAATATATTTTATGAATGTAAAACCTGAATAAAAACATGTATAAAAACAAACAAACAAATTATCATCATTTACACAGCCTGCACAGAGACTATCAAAAGGTGGCTGTCCTACAATAATAATAATGTTTCCTTCCATGTGTTATTTCTCCATATTGGAGCCCATAACCCATTACAACACAAAGCACAAAGAATCAAAACATAGTCAAATTTTAAGATCCAAACACAAAAAGGTTCAAACAAACACTTATTTATTTTAACACAGTCACACAGTATGCACATTTTCAGGGAAATCCCTTTTATCAAGCCACAAAACAATATTTAAACAACAGATAAATGGTTAAAAATGATGAAAAATGAAAGAAAAAGACATCTTGTTTTGGTTGAGTTTTTGCAGCTTGTTTGGTGCTTGGAAGATTGTTGGCATGACAATGACGTGTAATCAGTGTGATGTAATGAATATTATGTGATGTAAAACTGAAATGGAACAGAAGAGTAATCTTAAGAGTAATCTCTGTCTCTCTCTGTGTCTCTCTCTCTGTGTCTCTCTCTCTCTCTATCTCTCTCTCTCTCCTTCTGCCCCCCATCTCCTCACCGTTCTCTGTCACTCTTCTGTTGATTTCAGTTTTATGTCACATAATATTTATTACATCACACCAATTACATGTCATTGTCATGCCAACAATCTTCCAAGCACCGAACAAGCTGCCATAACTCAACCAAAACAAGATAAGTCTTTTTCTTTCATTTTTCATCATTTTTAACCGTTTATCTGTTGTTTAAGTGTTGTTTTGTGGCTTGATAAAGGGGATTTCCCTGAAAATGAGCATACTGTGTGTCTGTTTGAAACATCAGGTAAGTTATGTAAGGGGTATGTGGAAGGCAATGGGGAGCTTCTTTTTTGGCCAGTCAGCTATCTCATTGCCAAAGAACAAGGACTTTGCATTGTGTGTCTTTGCAACAATTGTTTACAGGGGTTGCTACTTTGATTCACCATCTTTCTGCCCAGTGATTGTGCTTCTTCGTGGTTTTGAGGTCATTTATGACATCTTGATACCAAGGCTGTAGTCTGTCCACACGAACCTTGATAATCAAACTTTTCAAGGGAGAGTGTTTCAGACAGATGGTGCTGCATAAGAAAAAGACCGCCTTGCCTATGTTGAATTACCTTGAAGCCTGTATGCCTTTGGGCCATTTTCTTCATATTTAACATTTTCAAGCATCGTTTATGGATCCATAGCTGATAGAGTGTTTTGCACTTGCAGAGTTACTTTACTCTGCAAAGTACTCTCAAACTTTCTACATTCAGAATTTCAAAAATGAATTATTTCCTACATTCAAAATTTACTGCAAATTAATAACAGCATTTTTTTTTTCTTCTTCTGTTTTTTTCTTCTGAATACACATTCCCTTCATATAGATTCAAGATTCAAGATTATTATCTCATCAGAGCTTCTTAGCTGTGTCAGCTGAGAATATTCTCCCATTATTAATGGAGTCTGCCACCAAGATGGTGGTTTTTGTCATTAGTATTGGGCTGATATCCTCTCACCATTGGATGTCAGTGGTCACTGACGAGCTATGCTGGTATCGAAACACATGTATGACATAGTCAACGAACATGATAATGGTCAGGGTCAGAGTTAGCAACCAACATGATAATGGTCAGGGTCAGAGTTAGCAACCAACATGATAATGGTCAGGGTCAGAGTTAGCAACCAACATGTTTTACTGCATTTTCAAGCATCCTTTGTGGATCAACAGGTCAATGACTGAGTGTTGGCACTTACAGATAACCCTGATATAAACATACTGGTTGACTGGGCGTAAAAAAAGTTACTCATATTTGCAGAGTTACTTTTCTTTGCAAAGTACTCAGAAACTTTTTTAATTCAGCATTTCTAAAAGGAATACTTTTTTTAACATTCAAAATTTACTGCCATTTAATGACAGGACCTTGTTCACTTCTGAAGAATACGTGCCTCTTTCATTTAGAACTTCTTAGGTGTATCAGCTGAGAGTATACTCCCACGCTAAGGGAGTCTACCACCTAAACCATGGTTTTCTTTCATAGTATTGGGCTGGTATCTTTTCACCATTATTCATAGTTCAGGAGCTGTGTGAGAGTCGTGGTGGCCATCCTGGGCTGTCCGTCCTAACAAGTCTTCTGGTTTCCATGGACGTAAAGCTATATTGAACCATGCTTCAGCATTGGTCTCAGCTTCTCCCTAATATGTCAACTGACATCTGAGGACATTAAGCAACACTACCTACCTACCTACCTCACCATTATTGTCATAGTTCAGGAGCTGTGTGAGAATCGAGGTGGCCGTCCTGGGCTGTCCGTCCTAACGAGCCTTCTGGCTTCCGTGGACGTAAAGATTTATTGAACCATGCTTCGGCATTGGTCACAGCTTGTCCCTAATATGTCAGCCAACATCTGAGGACATTAAGCATCACTTCATCATCATCACCATTATTGAGCTCGTTTGGCCTAGCGGTAAGGCGTTAGGCTGGTAAGTGGAAGGACCTTGGTTCGATACTGCTTTGGCTCTCCTTTCTCTTCAAAAAGGTTGTGGTTTGTGGACACTGTCTTGTGACTTTGTCCATCACTTCCTACTGAAAATTAAAATGGCTCTCATCGCTGCCCATCTTAATGCAGAAGTCATTCTGGTGGTGACAGTGTAGTGATAGGTATATAATCTCCCTCTCTCCCCACCTCCATACTCCCTTCCCTCCCTTCTCCCTGTCCCTAATAAGCTGTATGGTTTCTGTGGACGTTAAGCACCATGTTTACTTACTTACTCACCATTATTGCACATACAGAGCTAAGAGCTGTGTGAAAGTTGAGGTAGCCATCCTGGGCTCCCCATCCTAATAGTCCATACGGTATCTGTGGATGTAAAGCAACATTTGAATTTGAAATTGAAAGAATCACCATTATATCAGAGTTCAGGAGCTGTGCGAAAGTCCTGGTGGCCGTCCTGGGCTCCCCATCCTAATGAGCCTTATGGTTTCTGTTGACATAAAGCAACATTGAACCATGCACACACACTGGTCACAGTATGTCCCTAATATGTCAACCCAACATCCAAGGACATTAAACTCCACAACATCATCATCACCATTACAGTTGTCCCCAGTATGTCAGCTCAACATCTGAGGACATTAAGACCCACATCATCATCTCACCATTATGTGCCTGTGGTCACTGATCAGCTGTTCAGGTCATGAAATGTGTCTGACAGAGGCAACCAACATAATAACCCTGCTGCTCTCTGCATAGCACTGTGGGCCAAAAATCAGATTCAGCTCCCAGACTGACTGATGTACCCAATAAGTTCTTTAGGAAGGGCATAGGACTTTCTTCTCTCTCTCTCTCTCTCTCTCTCTCTCTCTCTCTCTCTCTCTCTCTCTCTCTCTCTCTCTCTCTCTCTTTCAAATTTACTCTGTGTAAAGTCTTCCAGTTCTAAAGAATCAACAGTCAGTTACTTGCTTTTTTCTTTCTTTCAACATCTCGACCTAAAGAAAAAAGATCTCTGACCAAGTGAGTGCATGTGCACAGAGGAAAGGTAAAGAATGGAAGTATCAGAAGAAGAGCATAGCTGGCAGGCTGGTTTGTAACCTTTAAGGAGTTCGGTCCAGTGGCCAGGAAGGTCAAGCTGAGGCAGTTGTAGCACAGAGTAAAGAGTTTGTACTGTATTTGTGAATCACTGGGCAGTTTTGGGGATTCTCAGGGCAAGGTGAGCAGCATTGTCTTCGACTTTTTGTAGTTTGCTGAGGACAGCCGGACAGAACAGTTGCAATAGTGACGTTGCAAAAGAACAAATGCAGGGACAAGAGTCTCTGTGGCATCTATGAAGAGATGATGGATGTAACTAACGTGATGGAGTTAAAATCAACTGAGGGTACCAGATTTGAAACTTTAGTTTTGTGTTTTCATGGTCAAGTGACAGTCAAGTGTAACACCAAGGCATTTGACAGTCAGAAAGGGGAATAGATGCACTACCTAAAGTCAGAGAGTCTTTGAAGGAAGAAAAGAGAGCCCTAAATAATCTGATGGATGTTAACCAAGAGCCCACTTGCAGTTGCAGAGAAACATGTACAGCAAATGAAAAAGTTGTGAATAAACTCCTGTTGGAACGAAAAGCTTTGAACTTACTGGTGAAAGGTGAAGCCTGTATTGTGTTGGCATGCTGAAGTTTATGACTACCTGCTCATTATGTATACTGCAATGCAGATGCATTTGCTTTTTCTGACAAGTGAGATCTTTCAAACTATGCATGATTCTAACCTTGCTTGGGGTCTACAAATGTGTGTGTGTGTGTGTGTGTGTGTGTGTGTGTGTTGTGTGTGTGTGTGTGTGTGTGTGTGTATACACACACACACACACACACACACACACACACACACACACACACACACACACACACACACATTGTTCAGTGACCTTGACCTTGCTTCAAGGTCACAGGTGTGTCAGAAACATATAACTGCGAATTGTATTTTTTTAGATTCTTGTTCAGTGTAGTTTAAATGTTGTATATTTAAAAAGTATACATTTAAGAAATTTGTACATCATGCTTTTTAATTGTGACTGATATGTATTTATTGGAGATAATTAACTCTTTTCTTATTCCAGTTTTGCACTTGAATGTGAGTCATTACTCTTCTGTTGCTTTTTTTCTCAGGGGTGGGGGGGAGGGGGGGCTGTGTGGTTGGTGTATATGCATGTACAGTTGTATGAACTTAATTTGTCTCCAGTTCTTTAAAAGTGATATAGCCATTTGAAGTGTTTGGAGCTGCCTGTAGATATGTTGGATGCTATGTTTCAGAAACATTATTTGGATGCTATGTTTCAGAAACATTATTTTTATCTGTCTCAGGTACCAAGAAATTGGAATGTGTGCGTTCTGATGGTCTAGGGCGTCGAATAGTGTCCAGCACACCATTACATCCATTTGGCCTCACCATCTTGAACAACATTCTCTACTGGACTGATTGGGAAAAGTATGAGTAACACACAGTTATAGTCTTCACAAATCCATCTATTTGGAGAGCATAAAATTTAATTCCACCTCCCTAATGGGTGTGCATTAATGTGACTTTACTGATATCATTAGCAGGCTTCTGTCCAACTTAACTGATATCATTTTGGTGTTCAAGAGTTTGTCTCAGTTTTGCTACATTATTTCAGTAAAAGGAACAGGTTGAATAGTTCTCTGTGAAAGCATCTAATCAGAATTTGATTTGTTGATTCTCAATATTTAATACCCATTCAGCCATTAGGATTATATCAGGTCAAGACAATTCTGTTCACTTTACATGTCACATGTATCAGCCCACTGTGCTCTTCTGGGAAATGAGAAAGTGGATGAGCTTTCCAAACTCAGAGCGAAAGGAAGAAGAAAGACAACCAGCAAGACGGTAATGACATTACCTTCGAAGAGAAGACAACCCTCATTAGAGCAGCCTTGGAGCAGTGCACTGTGAGAAACAACATCCACTTCCTAGATTACTGTCAGCAGATTGTGGTCTTGAGACTATGCAGAGGCAACAGCCAACTCCAGGCCCACATGTACAGGAAGATGAAACTGGCATCATCACCAACCTGCAACTTCAGTCTTAAAGACCAAACAGTGGAACATGTACCACAAAAATACCCACTGTTGCAGACAGGCATTCATCTTGCAGACTGGATTTCAGTGTTGTGGAAGTCAAGATGAAGAAACATGTCACTTTATAGTTAAAGATGGTTTGGAAAAAATGGAGCTGAAACTGAAAAGGCAGAAATTGGAAAGGCAGTGTCCCTTACAGTAGATGAAGCATGTAAAGCTATACTGGAACCTACCTCCAGGCTTGAAAAAAGAATTGTTGAGATCTATGGATTTTTAGCAGAGAGGACCTTGGTCCAACTAATGAGTGTCATGTCATTCAGGTTTTTCTTGTACAACACCTTAAAACTGGTTTCAGGGACAGCATATCAGGTGTGGGCCAAAATGGAGGAGTTGTCACCAGCCCTATTCCACCTGTGGTTGGTGGCAATGGTCGACTGTATGGCATAGCAACCTTAAGAGATCAGTGTCCAAGAGGTGAGTTTAGTGACTGAACTGTTTATACATCTAAAAAAAGAAGATGCACCCCTCTCATTCATCAAAAAGAATTGACAAAATATGTTTTTGACTCAGCTTGGTTATTGCTAAGGTTATTTCACCGGGAAATTAAACAACCTTTTTCATGACAAAATAAACATGTGATTGGAAGTAGCAACGTAAATGGTGTGACTTAATATGACTGAAAAATGCTTGTATTCTTTATTTGTACAAGTTTGTTGACTGTGAACTATCTCTCTCTGTGTCTCTGTCTCTGTCTCTCTCTGTCAGGGTTGAGCAAATGCAGCAGCGATAGGTTACACCTTTTGGTGATTTTTGCTGATAACTGTTGTAATTAACCTTGTAATTAACCTTGACGGTAACACAATATTCTGATATTCTGTTGGGAGTAACACAACTGGTCAGTTTGTAAGACAATCTATGCCACAAGTGAAGATGCTTGTGCATAATTTGTTTTCAAGCCGTCTGTAGCCAGTTTGTGACTGTGTTTCTCCACTTCATGCCTAAGAGAACTGGTTTCACACACAAGATGTATGTGCAGATGATCACAACAAAAAACAGACTGGGTGTGTCGCTGTTTGTGTTTGTGATCAGCTATATTTTGTGCTGTAGGGATGTAGAATTGAACCCAGGGCCACTGGATAAGAATGACTTGGAATGATAGACAGGAAAGGAGCCTTGTGATGCCATAACCAATTGCAAGTTCCTGTAATTATGAATACTGAATTTACCTCTTCATGGTCATCTGATACCAACATGAAACATATGCATCTCAGATTCTGGATGCAATATGACTGCAAAATGTGCAGTTTCATTCTCTGGAATGAAAACAAATTACTACGGACATGCAAGGCTTACCTCGTAAGGTGTAGCTTTGTCCGGGATTTGGCTGAGGCAGGAAACAGCTGCAGCTTAGTCCAATGAGTAGAGGGTACGCATGCGCATGATCACTCCTTCAGAGCCATATGATGTAGACTAATGTTATATCTCTGAATGGAATTAGTATTCTTACACCTGCTCTGAAGAGCAGCCCCTTAAATAAAACAAAGGGTGGAGTGGGTGGGATTGGACTAAGCTGCAGCTGTTTCCTGCCTCAACCAAATCCTGGACAAAGCTACACCTTACGAGGTAAGCCTTGCATGTACATTTAGCTTCGGTAATTTAGCTTCGGCATGCAACAGCTACAGCTGTCCAATGAGTCTTTAGAGCCATTAGTGTACATCATTGCTATAAACATAAATTATAATTTAACAGCACTTACTCTAGTTTTTGTGGACATAACAATCCAACAGGGCTTGCCCCATATTTACTGCTGGTTCCTTTCTGTAGAACCAGGTAAATGTTGACTCCGAGCTCCATCCGGCTGTTCATAGCACAATGTCCACTGGCACGCCACTGGACAACGCTGCCGATGTGCTGGCTGCATGTGTACTGTGTGCACTCAATTGTGCTGTGTCAACACCTGCTCCGTTAAGCACTTGTCGGAGCCATCTGGCCAGAGTATTTTTGCTAACAGGCTTGTGCAGTGCCTGGTAACTCAGCAGCAGTTTGTTTTCCTCCCCTCAGATTTCCTTCATCCTACGAAGGTACTCTTTTAATACTGACACAATGCACAGTTTTTCATTTTGAAGGAAAGCCAGAAACTCCAAAGGTGCCAAATGTTTTCCTTTGCAAGACTGTCTAAGTAATACATCCACAGTAAACACGCACTTGGAATCACTCCTCTTCATTGAAGACAGATAAACAATGTAAAGTCTGACACCGTTGTCCAGAAAGTAAGGCAAGAAGCATAACTAATTTGTAAGAAAGTTCCTTTAAAGTCAGCTCATCATGTAGGTAATGCAACTCCAAGTATTGTAACACAATGTCAACATCCCATGTAGACAAGTACTTTGGAAGAGCTGGCCTCTTTTCTAAAACACCTTTTACAAACTGTCTAACTTGCTTATGTTCACCAAATTGTGCAGCGTCTTTACAGTCAAGATAGCTCGACAAAGCTGATCTTGCCACACAAATAGTGCTATAGCTAAGGCCAGCATTGAACAGCATGCCCAGAAAATTCACTCCCTCACTCACAGACAGTGAAATGGAATGAATACTCTGTTTGTTTGCATACCTCTTCCACCTCGTGATGTATGTGGCATATTGTCTGCTGGTGCCGCTACACCAGGATGAGCATATGACTGAGCTAGCTGTCTGAGAAAAACCAGACCTTCTGAGTCTCTTCCTGATACAAACATATTGCCTTTCGCAGTGTGTTTTGCTTCCGGGTTTGTTGGCAAAACAAGTAGACTTTCCCTCACTGACACAAGGACGAGTCTCTGTGTTAGTCCGCTTGCTAATATTGGGTACCACGGCTGACTGGGCCAATCTGGGACAACCAGTATCCCTCTTGCTCTGTCCTTGATGATTTTTTTGTAGTATGCCGGGGATTATACAAAAGGGAGGGAAAGCATAGATTGTCACATCAGACCATGACATTGTGAATGCATTCACAGCTTCTGCATCCGGGTCAGGTTTGTAAGAGACGTACCTGGGAAACTGGGAAACCTGGGAAACTGATGATTTAGTCTAGAAGCAAACAAATCTATTTCTGGTTTTACATCTAGCCTACCCAGAGCGTCAGACAGAATATCAGGGTTTAACATCCATTCAGTATCTTGGTTTTCTCTTCTAGATTCCTCACTGCCTGGTATGTATGCTGCTGACAACCAAATGTTGCGCTTGATGCAGAACTGCCATATTTCTTTTGTAACAGCATTACACTACATTGAATGACTAGTTCCCATTTTTGACACACAAGCGACTGCTGTAGTGTTGTCCATCATTAATCTGACATGGATGTTGGCCTTTTCTCTAGCAAAAGACTGCAAAGTGGCTTTCAGTTCTAAAACATTTATGTTGCTTTGTGCTTCAGCATAATCCCAGTGACCACCTGTTCGACCTATTTCACAGGAACAACCCCAGCCTGTCAACGAGGCATCTGTGAACAGGAAAAAAATCAGGCCCGCTGTGATCTGAGTGAACATCACCAAAAGACGACATGATATTTTCTGTCCGCTATATCATTTCTGACTTTGCTTCATTTGAGAAAACTACTTTTGATTCATAGTCTCCCTTATTCTGCTTAAGGGCCTTGATCTTATCATTCTCCATGTAACGATACCAGAGCAGTCCGAACTTCACTCCATGAAAACATGAAACGACCTGCCCTATGAACTGCACTAACTCCCTTACAGTAGAAGAGCTCCCTGTCAGCAATTTGGAGGCTGTACTCAGTATTCTGTTTTCTCTCTAGGGTTGGTACAACTGCCATAATAATAATAATGTACATTTATCATGCGCTCATCAATGCCCTGAACGCTCACTTGATACATATTAACCTAAATATGATCTTCTATACAAATGTAGAGCATAGTCCTACCAAAACAATTTACATAAAGTATTATAAAAAAAATAAACAATAAACGCACTACAAACACACACACACACACACACACACACCACACACACACACACACACACACGCACTGACTGTAGCTGAAACTGGGTACTGATATTAGTTAGGATGGAAATACTGTGAGAAGAGGAAGGTTTTCAGTTTGGCTTTAAAAAAAAAATGACAGGGTTGAGCAGTGTCTAAGGTCTTGTGGGAGTGAATTCCAAGTGTGAGGTCCAAAGCAAGAGAAGGTGCGAAAGCCATGAGTCTTGCATTTGTATTGTTGGATTTCCAGAAAGCGAGTGTCAGAAAAAGAGCGTAGAGTATGAGATGGAGTGTAGACATGCAGCATTTCAGAGAGGTAAGCAGGACCAGAACCATTTATAGCACTGAAACACATGGGAGTGGATTTCTGGAGCTGTGTGTCATCTGCAAAAAGCTGATGGTTTACAGAGTGGTTAGCTATGATATCAGAGAGAGGCGTGTACAGGACAAAGAGAATGGGCCCCAGTACTGAGCCCTGAGGCACACCGTACATGAGCTGTGATGGTGACGAAGACAAGTTATTGACTGAAATGGACTTATATCTGTCTGAGAGGTATGACTGAAACCATTGGAGTGCAGTAAACTGAATGCCAAAAACAGAGTTCAGGCAGGAGAGGAGAATTTGGTGGTCAATAGTGTCAAAAGCAGCAGAAAGATCCAACAAAGAAGAGCAGAAATGTTGTCCTTGTCCAGAGCGGAGAGAATATCGTTTACAATATGTAACAAAACGGTCTCAGTGCTGTGTCCTGCTCGATAGGGATTGCTGAGGTTGTTTTCTTGGAGATGGGAGAGAAGTTTGTGGAGAACAACTTTTTCAAGGATTTTGGACAGAAATGGATGGTTAGAAATGGGACAGTAGTTTTTCAATTTTGTTTTGTCAAGTGGTGGCTTTTTCAACAGAGGTTTGATGACAGCTGTCTTCAGATCATGTGGTACAATGCCAGTGGTAAGAGATGTGTTGATGATGTTTGTGTTGGTCAGCAAGAGGATGTCAAGGTTTTCATAAAGAAGCGTGGTGGGAATGGGATCAAGTTCACAAGACTTGGCAGATGCACTGTTGATTATTTTTAAGACAAATTCATCATTGACAGGCTCAAAAGTTAGTAAGGGATTTCCAGCAAGAGCTGTTTACAGGTTGTTCTAGACTGAATCTTAACAAAGTAGTAGACTTGTTTGGCTTTATCTACAAGGTTTGTTACTTTCTGTTTAATGGAGTTGTAGATTTGTTTGTGGACAGTGAGCTTAGATTTGAGCCATCATCTCTCCACCTGCCGACACTCCTGTTTCAGCTCACAAAACTGCTCCGCAATACTGCTAAACCTGGGTGTCATCTTCCTTGTATGGACTGTGCAATGGCAGAGAGGAGCGTGCTTGTCAAGGACAGAACAGAGATGGTTATTGTAGTCACTGATAGAACTGACTTGTGAGACAGCGTGAGAGAGCTCTTGTTTAAAGGTGCTGGTGGCAATCTTTTTGAGGCGAAAAAGTTTCAGGTTTTTGTACGGGTACAGATACCTCAAGTTTGCACAAGATGGTTGTGTGGTCAGATGTTAGTCCATGGTGTAGTTTTGTAGAAATGAGGATGTTATCACTTTGCTTGGAAAACGCTAAGTCAAGCAGATGGCCTTGGTTGTGAGTAGGTTCAGAAATGGACTGGGTTAGGTTAAACATGTCTATGGTATCGTGTTGTTTTCTTTAGTTGTTGTTTTCTACGTTTTCTACGTTTTCAAAATGAAAGTTAAAGTCGCCCATAAGGAGTGTTTTGCCAGGCAGACTGTCAGAGTGTTCAAGGAAGTCAGAAAACTGATCGAAAAACATGGAGTCAGAGAATTTGTTCTTTTTGCTGGGTGGAGGGTGGTAGATACAGAACAAGTTGGTTAGTTGCTTGTTGTATGTTAGAGTCAGCTGAGCGGTTTCAAAGCAGGGGTGCTGAACGGGAAAGGACATAGTGGTAGCAACATGCGGCTTAAGAGAGTCCCTTATGACATATGCGATGCCCCTGCTTTTTGCACTGGAGTACTCAGGCGGAGCCAGGTCGGTAATCTTGGCCTCGTCACCGGCAGGGCACAGCCAGGTCTCCATCAGCAGCATGATGTTGATGTTGTTGTCCTGAATGAAGGTGGATATGTCGGACCTCTTCCTGGAAGTGCCAACGGATCTTGCATTGAAGAGGCAGGCAAGGAGTGTGTTTTCGGCTGAGGAAGAACTAAGGGGAATGTGAAGCTGCTGTCTGTGAGAGGGACGCAGTGGAGCGCTGAGCGAGGAGGCTGAGAGGTCTTCACAGTCACTGGGTGGAGAGGAAGGTGGTACGGAAGTGGTGTGTTGACACTCGTCAGAGTGAGGGAGGAGAGCTGAACTGAAATGGTAAAAGTCAAGCTCGGCAGGCTGACGACAGGGGGTTGGAGAGTTGGAAGAATCGGATGGAAGTCAATCACGAAAACCGATGACCACTTTAATCTACCTCTGTTCATTCTTCCCTCCTCTTCTCGATCGGCGTGGCTTTCTGGGCATGTTTCTCGCAATGCCGAGATATGATAGACATGCGATCAGCTGGGGGGAGAGGAATGGGGAGGTGCAGCAGCAGTTTCCAGAGACAGAAGGTCATGTCGAGTGTAGCGGGGGACTGGGGTGGCACAGGTGGCAAACAACACTTTCATCTCTGTGTTGTGTAGCTCTCAGTTGTTGCGATGCATGGCTGCACTGAACACGCTGTCACTGAACACAGGCTCAACATGACCGGCTGGCAGCAAGCAGTGTAAAACAGAGAGTAGAGTCAGGACTTGCAGAAACAGAACAAGACCAACTGTCCTCACTTCCAGTGGAAGTGACACACAAAACTGGTACCACGATAACGGCCACATCACGAGGAACAATGCTATCACGTCAACTAATCAAACCAGGAGACTAATCAAGCAAAATTTGCAATAATTAGCAGAGCAAATCCAACAACGCCTGTAAGAGCGCGTGAACACTACTCACTTTCATACTACATACTGTAGTGAACACTACATACTCTGAGAGTCTATTTCAAACCCTAAATAGATGATTTTGTGAGATGGGATCAACACAAACTTGGCCGGGTGAACAACAAACCCTTAACAACAAACTCTTAAATAATGCCAACAAGCTTTTTACATTTTGCACACACTCCTTTGCTGAGTCTCCCTTCAGCAGAGTGTTGTCAATAAAGATTGTTGACACAAAGCCGGGCATATGAAGATGGGCCATCACTGGTTTCAACAATTTTGTGAATAATCTTGGGCAGCATGCTAACCCATTGGGAAAAGCTGTGAACATGTAAAGGCCCCCCCCCCCCCCCCCCCCCGACCCCCCAAAAAGGACTTTAGGTATTCCTGTGAAGATTCGTTTATATGTACTGAAAAATATGCATCTTTCAGGTCCAGTGAGCAGCAAATCAGTTTGGTTTGACTAAAGCCAAAGCATTTTTTAATGTCTCCATTTTGAAGCAGAAATACTCTGTTTTTGTTCAACTCTTTGAGATTCAAGATCATTCTCCATCTGTTATCTTTCTTAGGTCGCACAAAGATTGGAGATATGTATTCCTTGTTTGAGTGATGAGCTTTTCTTATCACTCCCTTCTTCAGCAATTCTGACACTTCCAAATCAGTAGCATGTATTTGTTCTGTGGAAAATGTATGGTTATGGGCTGGTTTTTCCTGTACAGGCAGTTCAGCGAAATCTATGTCTTCTACCATCTTCAGGATTTCTTCATCTATTGTGATCTGTTTTCACTGGGCCAAACAAAAACAAATTTGACCTGCATTGAAATCTTCTGACTGCATTTGTAATTCTTCTAGTATACTAGGTACACTGTTACAGAAATCTCTTACCTCCTTTGGTTCAGCATTCTGATTTCTTGCTGTTAGTGATTTATCCCCTTGAACTTTCCTACCCCTCTCTGGTTCCAAGGTTTTCCTCGCCCCCTGAGGCTGCTGTAGCTCCCCTGCTGACTGTACTGTGGGGGGGTCTGTCCTAGAAAAGGCCTGTTTTGTCCGCGTTTGTAGGGGTGGGGCCGCTGGCCGCCTGACTGGTAGTTCTTGATTTTGAAAGTCTCTCTTGCTGTTTTGATTGCTTTATCGGCATCATCACTGAAAAGCTTGTCAGTAATTGGGATATTTTCATTGCTACACAACGATGCCATGTCTTTTGGTAGTGCATGTTGCAGCTGGTATCTTCTGCGAATGGACAGTTCTTGCTGAGTCATGCCTAGCAGAGCAATAATGTCACCATTTGATGCTAGCATCTCATTGGCTGCTTCTACGAAGTGCGAAGAGTTAGGCTGCTCTCCGCCGCACGTAGATTGGTCAGCAAACGCCGTGGTCATGCAGTGTAGCGGGTCAGATGCGTTGACCAAAGCGGCTGTGGCTGTCGTGATAAGCTTCTGAACATTGAGAAGACGCCTGTCATTCTTTCTTGCCGTTCTGTCCAAGTTTCCTTTCTCCACTATTTCCACATTTAGCGCTGGGGCCCTAATGTCTGTACAGTTTTCTGGAACCAGGTGGCTATCTAGTTTCTCCTTCAGTTTGTTTCATCAAGAATCTACTCCTTGCGACTTTCGCTAACTTTTCTGCAACAAGTTTTTCTTCTTTCTTCTGTATGTCTAGGTCTACCTCTAACACATCGTTCTCATCATTTTGTGCTACAGTGATACAGAAATCACTTTCACTGATAGAGTCTGTGTCTCTGTGTGTGTTCTTGCTGCCACCCCTGGTGCAGCCATCTGCACTTTGGTTATCATCGGTGCCAACCCTGTCAGCCCGTGATGTATGTGCATCTGCGCCTCGGCCCCTGGCCAAAACACTGCTACATGCATCTCCCTCACCCCTGCCCAGGGCAGTGTTCACTGAGTCTTCACACACACTGTTAGCATATTCGTTCATTGCTTTTCCCCTCAGTTCCTCATATTTATTTTCTATGTCACTAACTTTCTGTACAAGCGTTCCTATCATTGTTTACATAGATTTAAGTATGCCCTGTGTTTCATCACTTTTGTCACAGCCAGGACTTGCGCTGGCACTGCTGAGCAGCCCGTCCGCCATTGTCTTTGGCTGGTCGATGTGACAACAAAGTTGACACAAGAAACCAAAAAAGATAGAAAGGTCTCTGCTTACCTCACATCATCCAGCAAAAAGGAACACAAACAAACATGTATCACATAAATATAATCCAGTTCAGCTTGTTCTTACGAAGTAAAATCGCATTTGACAGAGGAGAGATAAAGCACGTGAAGCAGTGAGCAAAGCATGCGAACTGCAAGTGATCATGCGCATGTGTACCCTCTACTCATTGGACAGCTGTAGCTGTTGCAAGCTGAAGCTAAATAATACAAGCATTTTGTTTTCTCATGAATCAGATCTGAAAGGACGTGGACTTACAACATGCAGTGAGAATGAAGTGTGAAGAAATTTATGATACATGCAATAGTTTGGAGATGAACTGTTGGACATTGTACTCAGCAGTACAGGATGCTAACATCGATGTGGGTGATCTATTCAGTGCCAGTAAAGAAAATAGAGATGATATCTGGAGAACCTGTAATTCTACAGTGTAATTGTACAGTGGTTGCCTGCCTAAACTGAAGGTGGGACCAAAACAGCTGGACCCAAGAAGCAATGCAGAAGTTGCAGCAGTAGATAGCACAGCAGACCAAATACACAAGACAACACTCATGTGATCAGTTGATCATGTAAACAATGATGACAGAGGTCAAGGACAACATGAACTTGACAGGCATGACCCAATTCACCCTGGAGGCCACAGCACAGTGAGGCCAGTAGTACACAGTCTGTACATGTGAACAGTTGTGATGCTCCCAGTGGCTCATGACAACATGGATGACACAGCTACTGGAACAGTAGGCCCACATGCGATGGATCACCATCCAGATCTCCAGTCAACAAAACGCCAAACAGAATCTTTCTGCGACATTTTGATTGAAATCAACGATAGGATAGGCAAGATCATCCAAATGAATTGAATTTTGTTGTGTATTTATTACTGTTGCTTTGAAAAAGGGTATTGCCCAAAAAAATTGTACACATGTTGTATTGTCTTGTTAAAATTAGCATTCTTTTTGTGAGTGTTTGGATCTTGCATGCAATGTGAAAAACCTCTACAGCAAGCTGAATAATTCATCATTTATAAACTATATTGACAAGTTTGATTTTGCTTGCCTAACAGAGACATTTGTGGATGGCACATTCGGTTTCAGTAAAATGTTTACTGACCATGTCAAATTCGCTTGCCCTGCGAGCTCCCACAGAGCTGGCTTCTTGTGCTGGGGGGTTAAACTAAGCTGCTCCATCCTGAAAGGCTTATGTCAATCAGAGGGATAGAATTAAACGTTTTAGTTTTTTTTAATCACCTGAGTATGTTGCACTTTGAGCCCTGCTTTGTTGGACTTGGTGGTAGGTGGGGACAGAGTGTAATGAAACATATTAACAATGGCATGCCTCTTAAAAAATGTATTAAACAAAACAGGGAAACAGACACGAATACAGACTCTGAGAACAAAATCTTCGTGAGAAACAGAGAAAACTGGTCACAGTTTCTAGTTGTTGAATTGCTGAGTGAAGAACTTCCTTTACAGATAACAGAAGTTGTCTGCCTTCACTGATCAGAAGGGTTTCCAAGTAGTTGCTGATCCCTAAAAAGCATGAAGAGATTAGTTCCATCTTGGTTGAATGCAACTGAAAGACTCAAGCTCAGGAACTGCTTGGCTCAGAGCATTTCGTCAACAGACCTATGACATATCTTTGAACTCCTCTTGGGGAGTGATCAGGTGTTGGGATCTGTCTGACTGAATTTCAACCTCTGACGTGGAGGTAAAATTTGGGATGAGCTGAATGATCAGGGTGTCGTTTGGGTTAGCGAGTGACAGTGAAGAAGGAGGGAAAGGAGATCCCCACCAACATTCTATTCTTGACTTTGAGCTCCCGAAAGAGTCCACAGTTGTTTTCCTGAAGGTGAAAGTGAGCTTGTTTGTTCTGAACTCTATGCATTGTTACAACTGCAACAAGTTTGGCACACAAGCCAATGTTGCAAAGTTGCTGAAAAGAGTCAGTGGTGCAGAAAAGATAAACACTGAAAAGAGTCAGTGGTGCAGAAAAGATAAACACAAAGGTCAGTGAGAGGGACCCAAGATGTGCTCCAACTGCAATGCCACATCTGCTCAAGATTGCTCAGTATGGAAGAAGGAAAAGGAAATTAAGCATTCCAGGTTGAACAACGCATCTCCTTTCCAGAATCCAGACAGTTGGTAGAAATGAAGGTGCAGACTGTGGTCTCTGCTGGTGATTCTTATATCACTGCTGTTTTCACCCTAATATAACTGTACCGGTTGACTGGGCATAAAACACCAAGTTACTTACTTATGCTACCGTTTCCACACAAAAATCTGTCAGGTCTGTGGACTGTAGATGGTGCTTACCTGGGTTTCTTTGGGCTGTCCAGTTAGGACTGTTCCTCTTGGTTTGCATACTTCTAGTGGTCCCGGATTAGTATTGACTGACATCCAGGCTTCCTCCAGGAAACTGGGGCTGGCCACAGCCAGTGCCTGGATACTGTGTGGGCCAGAAGAGAGACAGGCAGAAGGCAGAGTTGTCTTTGAACGGTAGGGGCTCTTCTACACACAGAGCAAAATCGTGTTTGTTGACGATTTTGCTCTGTGTGTACAAGGCAAGTTGTTAAACAGAGTAGAAAGTTAACAGCCTTCAAGGCTGGGTGTCTGAGAACTGTTTTAAGTTATCCACTTTAAAGATGGTGCACGTCCACTTTCACCAGCAGCATGGTTTGAGATCCAAACATCCTTGGAAAAATACTTATTAAAGTAGTAAAAGAAGCTAAAGTTCTTGGCCTGATCTTTGGCACAAAGCTAACTTTTTAAAACCATGTTCAATACTTTAAATCTTCTTGTCAGAAAGCTCTTGATATTATATGAGTAGTGGGACACAGGTTGGGGAGTTGATTGCATCATCCTGCACACCAGTACTGTTCATTAGTCTGTTTTAAACTGGATTATTGATGCATTGACATATAAAATGAAAATACAACAGTTTCTGCTATCCTTTTACATCCACATTGTCTGATGGTCATTATGTCAAGAGTTTTGTGAAAAGATTGGATAGCTGTGTAGGCACTGCAAAGGTCCAAAACTTCATTGAATGTTTGTCAGTCCTGTATTTTCTGTAGCACTGACCTCATTGTTACCAGAATTGGTAGATAATGATACATACTAACACTGTGACTTTCAGTATTTAGGAACACACTGGGAGTATTCTGCCATGCAAGGTGACAGTCTTTGTTAAGTTCTGAACCTTTTGCAACTTGTATCCCAGTACATTATTACCGGATAAAGAGTAGTGAGGACTAGACTTTTCTAGCAGCCAGACTTGATGGAAGAGACATTGCCACCAACTGTTTTTTCACACATTTTGTTTTATTATACTTTAATTGTGTGGGTTCACAGAAACATAGAAAGGCTGGAATTCATATGATCTTTCCTGTGTAGGGCAGCAGGTCTGCCTACTCTACCAAAGAGCTGTTGGTTCCTGTGCTTTTTCTGTCTTGGATCCCTGACATGAAATGACCTTCCCCTTCTTCTCCAACAAAAACCCTCTCTGGACTCCTTCATAGTAAAACCTCAAGACATTTCTTTTCTGAAACCTATAGACTTGCTGTGTTTTCCATATTCCATGCTGCTGTTTTCATCCATCTCAAGTCTCTGGTGCCCATTTTAAGTTGTGTGTAAGCTGAATTATATATAGTCAGTATGCTGATGTGTGTGGGTGCCTCTGTGTGTGTGGTGTGTGTGTGTGTGTGTGTGTGTGTGTGTGTGTGTGCGTGCGTGCGTGCTACAGACAAGATTTTGTGCTTTATAAATACTTTAATAAGTAATACTTTAAATACTTTAATAATAATTATATTCTTTAAGTTTTCTGAATTCATACCAGCTTTCCTTGGGCAGAAGATTTTGCCTTTTACATTTTGCAATATCAAGGTTACACCAAGCATAAAATATCTGAGATAGGTTGGTGTGGCATTTTACTGGCAATGAATTGTCATGAAGTGGAAGTTGACTTTTAATGTTAATTTTTTGGTAGCCCACTTCCTGGTACACCTTTGCACTATACTACCTCATGCAGCAACAGCCCCCAGTCACAAAAACTGTTAGTGATTGGTTCAAAGACTCTAGCAAGGCTCTGAGGGAATGTTTTGACTGCACAGGCTGGAGTGTTTTTGTTGAGTCCCCTTCTGATGTGTGTGAGCTGACAGACAGTGTTTGTGTTAGTGACTATATTTCTTTCTGTGAAGATTGTGTCATACTTCTCGAAACAATGAAAGTGTTTGCAAACAATAAGCAGTGGGTAACAAAGCGCATTATGCACATGTTGAATAGAAAGAAGAAAGCATGGAAAGGCATAACAGTGATTAACTGAAGTGTATACAAAAACAAACAAAAAACCACTGAAAGCAAAGATCAGGAAAGGAAAAGAAAAATATAAACAGAAAACAGAAGAGAATTTCAAAAGCAGTTACACGCAGAGGGTGTGGGATGGGATGAAGCTGATGAGTGAGTATAAGGGGAAGAAGGGGGGTCAGGACAGAGGTCTGCTAGCTGATGAACTAGATGCTTTTTATGCTTGTTTTGATTGTCACAATTTTAGTCAGACCAGGTGTGAGTTGATAGACCAGCTTGCCAAAATCCCAGTGGGGAAACAGGGTGGAACACTGAAGGTCACAAAGGAAGAAGTGTTGAGAGAGCCCAAGAAAACAAACGCGGGCAAACAACTGAATTTCCTTTTTAAGAATTGATTATTATTGTATTGTATTGTAGGGGTGTTTAAAAAAAAAAAAGTGTTAATTTTAGGTGTGTAGAAAAACAAGCAAATAATTAACTGTTGAGGCATTATATTTAGATATGGAAGACCTTAAACAGAGTAAATCTTGTGGAAGAAGAAAAGAAAAAAAGAAGAAGAAAAAGAAAAAAAGGGAGAGAGAAAGTCCTATATTCTATTCATAAAGAGCATCAGTTAAAATGATGAATTTAGAAAGTTTGCAAGTACTTTGCCCTTGACCTGTGGATCCATAAAGGATGCATGAAAGTGTTAGATCTGAAAAAAATACTAACCATAGGTCTGTATTTGTCTTTTTCTCCAGGTTCCAACTCGTGTGCTGTCAACAACGGGGGTTGTGCTTTCCTATGTTTCCCAACACCCAATGGTGGCCGTACCTGCACATGTCCTGATGGTGTGGATCCTCGTATTTGCCTAGAGTCACACTGAACATAATGAACAAGGGACAGAATGCCCTACAACAGAAATGGTTATATAATAATCAAGTACACCTGTTAAAGGCATAAATTCTTTTGTGTTCATCATTATCCGATGCTTGCCAAGCAATTTTATTTATCTTTGCAGAATGTGCCTCAACTTGTCTTCCTTTTACCCTGACATTCATTTTAAATTGTCTGATGTTTAAAAATTTGGGGTTTTGAGTCTCACTCAAGCATACATGCACAAATGCTTGCCTGCACACATAACACATGCACACACAGATTTCATGTTGTGTGCGTGATATGATTATTATACCACTCCTGCCCCCTGAAGTTTTGTGGTTAGACAGAAGGGTATATTGGAATTACCTTGTACATGTATCAGTTGTGTTCGGGTGGTCATTTTCATAACATACACATTTTTCTTGACATCAGTGAAACCACATAAATTTAACAGATGGCTTATTTATTGAGACAGTTGATGCACTGACCCAGTGGCTACCCCACAGTGGGTTTTTGTTTGGTATCTCAAATACGAAAACATTTGATTAGGATGATCCTGCTTCATAACTGATATGTTGATAATCCTAGCCTTCATGTTGCAGTAGTTTTCCACTCCCACCTGACATGCACAATGCTCCCACATGTGGCCAAAGAAAGTAAACCAATCCTTTTATGTATGTAGAATATAATCATGTTTTGGAACCCAAGGCTGTTCATATATTTCTGTGATGCATCTTTGTATTTTTGTTATTTTCAAATGACAACAGGACAAAGTTAATGGTTAGAAAATGTGTATAAAGTGTCATTCTCTAACACAAGTTAAACGCAAAACCTTGAGCCAAACTAGAAATGTTCAAGACACCATACTTACCTAAGGGCCTCAGCCTACCTAGTGGCACAGGAGACTTTTGGAGGAGCACATTATGTTGGTGGCTAAAGCTATGATCTAAATTTAGAGACAGTGAAAACCATTTCACCAACTAAGCCTAAATTTAGCCATTTTGAACAGTTCAATAATAAAAATTGACACTTTAAAGAATTCATTGGAGCAGGCTCAAATAAAACCTGACCAACTTGATTGGAGCAGGCTCAAATAAAACCTGACCAAATTGATTGGAGCAGGCTCAAATAAAACCTGACCTAACTGGAGTAGTTAGCACAGTATGCAGTAAGTACAATAATATATTTTCACAACAGATTAGAACCAGGACTACAATACATGACAATTCGAAACAAACTGGTTGTAACACTTCAGGTAAAAGACTTTAAAGCTCACAGCCTTGCACAGTAAACTCCTAGCAACACAAACTTTATACTGACATAGACCATACAAACAAACAAAAATTGAAAAGCATGAAAACATCCAGATTCTGGGTTTTACACTTGAAGGTTTTGCACATTTACCCAACCAACACACTATGACACAAGGTATAGGCATTAAAACCACTGACAAGAAAGACTATATGGAACACAGCTGGGATAACCAATGATACCATGTCCTCACTGTACTTAAGCACAATCAACCACTTGATTCCATCACTAAGATGTGCACAAGTAAGATTATATACTAGGAAGTAAAGTAAATAAAACAGTTCATTGGAAAAGAATTGATGCTGAGGTGTAACACACTGATATTGGGAAATACATTTATGAGATGAATAGTCACAATCTGTCACTAAATATGAACTCTTTGATCACATTTTGTGTATCCTGTGGGTGCCATTCAGATCCAAGCTACTTAACTGCTGTTGGAAGCTGAGCAATATAACCTATCATAACATCAGCTACTGCTTTCATCACCTCTCTTTTCATCAATGTTTATGTTAATAACATAAAAATCAGTAGATGTTTGCATTTTGCAGATTAATTTATTGTGGGTGGTACTCTCAGTAAATCAAAAATGTGAAATGCTCCATGGAAATGCACATGACTTCAGAGAAGTGGGCATATTGCAAAACTCAAAGCAATGTTGAAATTTGCTTTGTACCTCAGTCAGTGAAGAAAACATGTATGTGTGCCATTTTCCTGACTGTTATTATGTGCATCAGATATCATAAGTGTTTTTGCAAAAAGCCTTCATGTCAAATTCAAAATCATCTTATTGCATGTCAAGCTCACAGCCCATCCCCAACTTCTTTCCTTAGGTATATTGTTGGAATTGTGTGCCCCAGTTCATTTCTTCTGCCCAAACCATTTGTCCTGCTCATCAGCCATCTCCTTCATGGTATCTCATTCACCTGGGTCCATGGCTCATCATGAATATGAAGTTGTAACCTACCTGGGCCACAAAGAATGCAGCAATCTGCAACTGGTGTTGGTCCTATGAATAACAAACCTGTGTCTGGACTGATCTGTAATAAATGAAATGCAAATGAAACTAAACTGTGTCACTAGTCTTATGTGGCAGTAGTGCTGTGGCCAGTAAACCAATGTGTTTACAGTCCTATGACCAATTGTTCCACATGTCATTTATCCTGCATGTTGACAACTGTTCTATGAGTGATATTACATAATACATATTAGTTGGTGTTGCAATGAAAATCACCCCACACTAATTTGGCAAAACTCAGTGGTTCATTTCAGTTTAAGATGGTATCTATGCGTTTGTGTGCTTCACTCTGTCTCAGAAGTTTCCTCATCCATTCTTATTCTGTAGAGTGACCTCCTTCATCATATTGAAGATTATGACAATGTTAGGGGTTGCACGGCAGAAATAGACGAAAACCTCATAGAAACAAGCAGTGAGTTTTGAGTGGCCCACCGGCATTTCACGTCTCTGACTAGGCCAATCCAGCAAACCCCAACCAGCACACCCTAAGCCATCAACATTTCTTACTGGTGTGGCAGAGCCGAGAGTTTTGTACGAGTACTGTCCCTTGCCAACTGGGACATCTCTCATCGCGTCATTTTACTCAATGAAAATTTTCAATTTAAAAGTGTGAATGGACATCTGTTCAGGGGCACAAAAGGCAGAACTTGTACATTGTAATCTATCACACGTTATTTTCCCACAAGGAGTAATTTCATCAGATGGGCTTGAAAAAGAAGTACAAAAAAGAAAGAAAAAGAAAGAGAAAAGGAGAAATGTAAGTAAACAGTGTAAAATACATAAAGAAAGAAAACGCAGAAGTAAACATAAATAAAAATACTGATGAAAATGAAATAAAAATAAACTTTAAAAAAGAAAAGAGAATAAGAATCGACAAAAGTATTGGGTGATTCAGCGAAGTTGGTTTGCTTGAGTGAATGCGCTTTGTAATCTTTTGCGCAAGACGTCGCGAGAGGTCGCAGCGCACTTCCGGGCCGATTTCTGAGTAGGCGTTGCTTCACGCTGTGTATAACAATGGAAGTTGAACCTAGAATTGCGAAGCAGTACAAATGCCAATACTGTTGCAGTTGCAAAAAGTACCATGGAAAGGGGATGGAGGGTGGGAAAAAAGTGTCTTTGCATCGTTTTTTGGCTGACCAGAAGATCGTGAGTTCGTAGAAAAAATGCGTTTTGGGGCATCCTATAGCACGAGCAACAAGTTATTGCTTATTTCCAGACACATTATGACTACGGGCCTCCAAAAATGCCTTTAAAGTTGGCAGTGTAAAATTCGCAAATTCACTGTCCCCGCCTTCCATTGTGAAGAAAGTACGCACCAGAAGTAAAAGCAGCCAAGGGACTTAAGCAATGCCGGGCAAAAGTCAAGGGAGTTAACAATAAACACACAGGTCAACAGGTATATTCACGCTGAACACACAGGTAAACAGACGCTGTACTCACACTAAACACACGTAAACAGGCACAACTCGGAATAAATGTAGCAGCAACCAAGTATTACACATAAATGCAACAAGGTCCTGTTGCCCCTCTGTAACTAATGATACAATTTGATCAAATCAATTCACATCCCAAGTATAATTTAATAACTAAGACTACATGTAAAATCATACATTTATTTGTAAAATTAGCTACACACACACACCCTCATAATGTCAGCTAAGGCAGGTCCATGCAGGTAACTGGCACTAGATATCAAGTTATGAGTCTTTTGAATGTGATCCTAAGCCACTAGACTAGTGATTCCTTCAAAGACAACTACTCAAAGAAGAGTGGGAAATGTTCAGTTTATATTAAGTAGACATAAATAATCACACATGACTACCAGCATCAACAAATTAATTCATAAAGTTAATTCATCAACAGCCAACCTAACTTGCATTTTAACAAATGGCATTGCCTATCAGTTTAATAATAATAATGATGTACATTTATCATGCACTCATCAACACCCCGAGCGCTCATATCATACATATTAACTTAAATTCAATATTCTATATATATGTAGAGGACAGGCCTACCAAAACAATTTACATAAGGCATTATATGAAAACACATACACACACAATGACTGTAGCAGAAACTAGGTATTGATATTAGTTGGGGTGGAAATAGTGTTAGAAGAGGAAGGTTTTCAGTTTGGCTTTAAAGGATGACAGGATACAGTTTGTATATATAATTTTTATATAAATTCTCCTGAAGGATGAATATGTACAATCTTAAGCATGTTGGAGAACACTGCTAGATAAACCTTTAGTACTTGTCCCATTTATTTTGAAATTGTGTAATGTATGGCAATATTTTTCTGCTTCTGCATTTCATTTTGTAAGTTTCAAGCCAGGGACTTGAACTGTTTACTAGAAAGATAAGTACCCAGACACTGAAATAGTCTGCAATACAATTTACATTATGACTGATCCAATTAAGCATCCGAATAAAGTGAGTGGAAGAAGATTTCATTTCTCCTCATAACACTGAGCCAGAGACTTGTAAATATGTGTATAAACACTTTGATTATATGGACTACTTATGATAAAAGCTTAATTCAGTTTGTAATATTAATAATTAAAAAAAAAAAGTTGTGTAGAGTGATTTACAAAACACACACACACACACAATTAAGTGATCAAGATAAGATGGAAGAGATTGAGGCAAGAGGTTTAAAAGTAGTTTTTGAGCAGGTTTAAAAGTAGTTTTTGAGCAGGTGTTTTATGAGGACAGTTTTAAAAGAGGAAGCAGAATCAGTTCAAGTCAGTCTCTTTATTTGCTTATAAAAATAAAGAAAGAAATAAGCACGAGAGAGAGAGAGAGAGAGAGTGGCCTACTTTTCAAAAATTGTAATACAAACCAAGTAGACATTTAATGGATTCATACCTGTCAACCCATACAGTTTACTGGTATAAGATTTTTTAAATCATTATTTTGGGGGGATATGGCCATATTGGAAATGGATACAGGAAAACATAATTTTCATGAGATTTTGTTGTTGTTTTAAACTAAGCAGAAAGACTGAAAAACTGTCAAGACTCAAATGAGCAGCCGACATACACCATCGCCAAATGCACACTGACTGACCTAGTGCAAAGGCTAAGAAATCCCCTCAGAGGTAAGATTTGAAATCGTGCATACATATTTAGCATAACATTGATTCTTCCTCCCATTGCCACATGTGCCTGTCGCTGCCACCAGCGAAAAAAACAAAGACCCTGGCCTGCATAAGGGAAATACAGGTTCACAAACTCTGGACTAAGATTTACTCCCAAAAGGGGTTGACAGCTATGTGGATTATTCACAGTTACTTGTCAATTAGTGTTATTTTCCTCTGAGAACACAGCACACATATGACTGAAACTGAAAAGTAAATATCATTAATAATATGTAAAACCACAAAACTACACCAGTCACTGCATTTTGTGAATTGCAGTAGCTTTTTAAAAAAAAGCATAATGCAGCCTGTGTGTGAATGTGAGTGTGTGTTGGTTTAATTGTTGTACTCTTAATCTGTGGCTGTATTTATTTGTACATTAATGTTTAAAATAAGCAGAATGCATAAATGCTGGTTTGTGTGTGGTGGTGGTGGGGGGGGGGGGGTATTATATGAGTGTGTAAGTGAAAGAATAAGATGTATGGGTGTCGTATTTTTAATGTGTCTAAACTGACTTGCACATTTTAGCAGAGTGTGTGTATGTCATAAATATATGTATAGTAATACTAGTAGTGTGTGTGTGTGTGTGTGTGTGTGTGTGTGTGTGTGTGTGTGTGTGTGTGTGTGTGTGTGTGTGATCAATAGTTAATGCACTGGGCCTACATTATTTATTATTTATTTATGTTTATTTTGGTTGTGGCCATAACTGAAATTTCCTGTGTTTACTGAGGACAAATAAATATTCTTGATTCTTAAAAAGCAATATATGTATAAGTTTATGATTGCGTTAAGTTTGAAGAAATTTTGATAATTTGAATGGGGGAAAAAAATGAAATGAGAAGCCAAAAGGTCAAACTCAGGCCACATTCCTTGCACTAAGTTAGTAAGTAGCAGTGGGTTTAATATGAAAAGCTATATTCTGAACTACTCCTGGCTTTTTAGACAGAATAATATGTCATCTTGTGAGTGGAAATCAAACGTCATCAACACCACTGTCTCACTCCAACCTTATATTTACAGTCTGCCATATAAAGGCGCAAACACTATCAGACACAGTTGGCAACATGCACCAATAGGAGACTTTGGTGAGGATTTACAGATTAAAAATTACAAAATAATTAAAGGCACACTGCTGATTGGGTTATGGTTAGGCCGCATGTCTGTAGAAACAGTAATGATAGCACATTGGCTGGGTGATTTGGATGATGATGTGAAGCTTTATGTCCTCGGATGTCAGGCTGACACATTAGGGACAAATTGTAAAGGGTGATTTTGTTGTGAATCCGCTTTCAATATAGACCACCCCAACCCAGTTTTTAAAAGCATCTGGATACTGAAAGAATTCTGTCCAAAATAAAATAGTAGGCAGTAGGCCTAACACAGCTGCAGTGAACGTACCGGTCAATAAACCTCCACCTTACGCAGGGACAGAGCATACTCACATGGGATGCTGATTTTGGAAGACATGAACGGAAAATTACAATGGTGGGTGCAGCAGCCACATCCTCAGTGAGGTCGTTGCAATCCTTGATAGTCTTGGGGAGGGAAAAATAATTTCATGTAGTCAGTACGGCAGGAGGGCACTGGGTATGAGGGGAATGGGAACGACGGGCTCTTCTGACACTGGGATAGTAGACTGGTATGGAGCCATGGTGGAATTCAGAAGTTCACCAATCTTGCTTTCGTGCGCCAGTGTTGGAGAGGTGACCAGTGTTGTCAGCATGTTAATTATTAACACTGGATGTCCTGTACGTGGTACATCTGCTGTGTCCAGCGTGCTGCCTTTCGCTTTACAGACTCTAGGCGGTTGTTCAGCTTGATGTTGTTTGGGTCCTATCGGAGCTTGCATATTCCAGTACTTATCTGACGAATGCTTTATAGGCCCTGCTTTTCTCTGAAGAGAAGCCGATGTTCTGGCCCAGGGTCCTGCTTGCTTTGCTGGTAAACAGTATCCCAGGTGGTGTCTGATGATGAAGTAGAGTTTCATGTCCTCGGATGTCGGTTTACATATTAGGGACAAATTGTGACCAATGCCGATGCACGGTTCAATATTACTTTACGTGCACGGAAACAATAAGGCTCGTTAGGATGGAAAGCCACCTCGACTTTCACACAGCTCCTGAACTCTGTGGCGTCTGAGGTCAGCGTGACACCCAAGTAGCGAGTACCTGACCTGAGCGTGAGGCCATGCAAAGTGTACTGGTAGTAGTGTTTCCTCCTGCTTTTAGTGACGCTTAGGACGTCACATTTGTCAGGTTGGAAGCTCATGTTCTATCTGCTTTCCCATACAGCGAAGTTGTTTAGATCATTTTGGAGTATTGCTTGATCTTCAGCTGCGGGGTCATTCGAGGTCTCCGTGCCCACAAGAATGTCAGGTTTCGTACAATCCAACGTGATGGCTATTTCAGCCACTTTCCCTACATCTGATCTGAAGTTGGCATTCAGCAGTCGTAATGGTCATAGTGTTTGAAACAGTTCCAATGTTCTTTATTTGGGTAGATTACGTTGGCAATGCCCAATTGGTACAAACGCCAATAGAAAAACGGTAAGATTACTATAAAAAAAAATATATATATAAAGAGAGAATTTGTTTTTAATTGTTACTTGTTACAGTGTCAGACTAGATAGGGGAGAAGATCTTAATCTCTCACCTGTCTTCGCAGGCTGTGCTTTCCTTTTCAGGTCAGTTGTTCCAGTCTACGATTATCCGTAAAAAAGTTGTCCGGAGTATCAAAACTGATGTCGAAATGTCTTGTCTACGCGTCCAGATTGGTTCATCGCTTCTGTCACTACTGATGCTCAAAACTATTGAACTGTCACCACGCTAGACTGTCGCTCGTAAAACCATTGCTACGTAGGACATATCGCCCGTAGGACCATCGACAATCTAAAACTGGCAAAAATGCTCAATACAAGAGCCTTCCCTGCACTGCGATCATCCAAACTGATTACCAAACTCTCTTGTGACACAGTCGCAATACAAATGAAAATACTGTACTGTAATGGCAATCGCTGAACAGAATTCGAACAAAGTCCGTCAAAATTCATCTTTATGTACTTTGTCAACAAAGAGACATAAGAGCGATCGACAAAAACGTAATACAAATCACAAGGGACACAACAACAGAGACTTGAATCGCCTACGGTAACTCTCACCCGGCATGCGAGTAAATCCAGGGTATTTCCAAAAGGATACTCCCCAGGGACGAAATACAACCTCCATTTCATTTTCGGCACATTTGGTGACTGTGACACAGGTGTATAAGCAGAAAACGAATGCCACTTTTATTCAAGATCAGACGTAGTTCTTTGTTCTCGGACCTGGCTCAACATCAAATAAACACATTTCTATGTGAGTCTCTGAAACTTAACGAAGCTTAGAGCGCCTGTGTACAATCAATAGACAAAAAGGCATAATAGCTCTCGACTGACGTCACAAGAGTAATAAGGGACACAACCACAGACCTGAATCGTCTACGGTAACTCAGCTGGAGTAATTCATGTTTCGGTACCTATTAATTTATGTTCCGTAGGCAACACATGAAGGGTCACGCAAAAGGTAATTCAGTTCCACCGAAGGCATTTCCTTCAGGACGAGAAATCAAGTGAAAAACTGCTGTGTCTAGTTTAAAAAGTTATTCATTTGATTCCATTCCTATCGATAGGGTCCTTTGTGCTTTTTCGGTTCGGTTACCCTTGAAGATCTGTGAAAGTGCAAGCAGAGATACGAGGACTGGTTACCCATATGAAAGGTCTCGCAGTAAGGTACTGCGGACACCGAAATTAACTTCCTCTCTGTTGATAACCCAGAGCTGACGAATGTTCTGTCTTTAAAGCCTGGATGAGGTCAGAATATACGACGCATGCTTCACCTACTGCCAGGAATTCTTCCTTGTCCTAATTTCTACCCTCCTGGTCCATTCACGTTCATTTTTTCAAGTCATTTCCCTACTTCTTAGCGTGTGGGCCCGCGCAAGCGATTTAAATATATAATTAATAGGTGCCAAAGCATGAATTATTGTGCATTGATGGATAGATGGATGGTTGGGTTTTAATGTTGTAACAGTGGATTAAATAGACGTGTAATTTAGTGACTTCTGTTTTGAACTTGTGTAGAAGAATTTGTGAATTTGTAATTCGTCCTGAGGTGACCCTATGCGGTTAACAGGACGTTAAAGTCCAAGAACAAACTATAACTAACCGTATGAAGGGCGTGTCGCAGGAAATGTTTCACCTATTATTTTTCAACAAATCACCCCTCAACTCCACACTAGTCCCAGGGTCACTGCAGTGCTGTGGTGCCTGCCTGAAAGGCCTTGCCTTGCGTGTTTAAGTGTGCCTCTGCAGCAGCTATAACGACGTCATCAGTGGCAAATTGTGCTTCAGCTAGGTGCTTCTCCAGGTTTGGGAACAGATGGAAGGCCGACGGTGCCAGTGCTGGAGAATATGGCGGATAATCTGTGATAGAGAGCGACTAAAGAGAGTTCAATATTATTTTGTGCAGCAGAAAAGCTATTACTGGTCCAAACACTGTTTGAAGAATTCAAAGCCACAGTCGTAAATTGCTGTAAGACGACAGCTGACGTGTGTGTCTGTGGTGGTGGTGGGGAGGGGGGTGGGGGGTTCCTGTTCGAATAGTACCCCTAAGCTTAACTTTACCTTGGCCCTTTTGAAGAAAATCCACCAACAAAATCCCTCCAGCATCCCCCAAATTCGATGACTTTCCTTGCCAGCTGGATGATCCTGGCCTTTCGGAGGGGGAAAGTCATAGTGTTTGCATTGCTTTGACTCTTGACTTGTTTGAGATGTACAATGACGAATCCTTGCGTCGTCCAAAGTTACAAAATCAGCGAGATCTTGAAATGGGCGCAGATAGTCACGAGAGATGCTGAATAATAATAATAATAATAATAATAGGGATTTTGTAGAGCGCTTTCGGAGACTCAAAGCGCTTTACAACTTAAAGAAAAACGTGTAACGCGCAAATACCCCTATACAAATAAATGGTATAAACCAGCAACCAAAACACAAAAATTAACAAACATTTTTATACAAAGCATGGTAAAACAACGCACACACATGACCGCACGCGCGCGTACATACACACAGGATCGCGCGCACGCACAATGCCAATAAAGAGCACGTGCACGCACGTGCACACACGCACACGGCCGAGAAGTACATGGTGGGGGGGGGGGTAAGTTTGAAAGACTAGTTTGAAGGTAGGGCTAAAAGAATTGTGATAGAGAGCAAAAGAGAGTTCAAGACTGGTGCAGAAGAATATTCTAAAGGATATACTGGTCAAAATACTGTTTGAAGAGGTCAGTTTTAAGGCTAGTTTTGAGGGCAGGGAGGGAAGGGCTGTAACGGAGAGCGAAAGGAGAATTCCAGATATGTGCAGCAGAGAAGCAAAAGGCACGACCACCATGCTGTTTTCTTTTGAAGGTCGGTGTGCGAAAAAGTTCTATCATCCAAAGAAGAGGGTAGAGACCTAATAGGTCAGTTTGGGGACCGATACTGTTTTCATATGCACCAAGCCTGTGTCAGCTGTCAATGATCTATGTCTATGTTGTATGAACATTTTGAGGACGATACGCAGTTGCAGAAGTCATGCCAGATATCAGGTCTCCAACAAATGGTATAAACTGCCCAAGAATGCATCTCGGATTTTAAATCCTGGATGACCCAAAACAAACTCCAACTGAATGAAGAAAAGACAGAAAGCGGTTCTGCTTGCTGGAATTTGACAAACTTAAAATTTAAAAACCATCCGTGACCAGACTCCATCTGTATGTACTAACATCCCTTTTTCACCTCTGGTCCGCAGCTTCTAAAGGAGTTAATCTCTGGACCACTCACCTTGAAAATGCAAAACAGGATATCTCGAACTCAGAAGAATGAGTTCCGCCACTCTCTGTCTCTATCTCTCTCTGCTGATGCAACGAAAACGCTGCGTATTCTTTTGTTCTGTCGTGACTATTGCAACTGTCTTCCGACTGGTTCGTCGAAAACCCAGGAAAATCCAAAACAATGCAGCCCATCAAAACATGAGCATGTTTTTCCGCTTCTGCATATGCTTCATTGCCTTCGAATCTGTCAGCAAATCAACTACAAACTTTTCTCCTTCTGTTTCTCTTCTGTTGTTGTGTCGGAGCCTTGTGACACCCTCAAGATTTATGTTCCTTTCTGACAGCTCCGTTCCTTCTCTGGCACTCCGCGTCTGTTTCAAAACCCTTCTGTCAAAACCAAGTCATCTGGCCAACGTTCTTTTGCATATCAAGGTCCTACAGTCAGGACCAAATTCCCGCACAACACCAGGCAAGCCTTTTCCATCAATTCTTTCAAAGCTGCTCTAAAAATTGAACTTTTCGTTTAGCAAAGTATGTAATTTTTGATTCAAGGAGTGGGGATAGGTACAACTGTTGTGTGTGTGTGTGGGGGTGGGGTGGGGGGGTGATTCTTTCTATAATATATATATATATATATATATATATATATATATATATATATATATATATATTATATATATATGTGTGTTTTGCGTGTGTGTGTGTGTGTGTGTGTGGGTGTGTGGTGTGTCTGGGGCGGGGGGGGGGGGGGGAGGGGGGGGGCTAGTAAATTTAAAAAGAATGCATGTGCACATATGATTGTGCAGTATTTAAGTATTTCCCCATTATGCATGCAAACTGTGTATTAGTAGTAATCATTGCCTATTGTGTTTTAATTGCCATCTGGAGATGCGTCGCTCGCCCAGTGTTCTTAAAGCCCGTTCTTAATTGGGCGTACTTTTCTTCGCGAGCCTAGTTGGAAGTATTCGTCGAAGCTATATTCGGGGTCCAAAAAGCTTCGCTCAACATGTTCTGGGAACATTCGCCCTAATCGACGATCATTGCCTTTGATTGGCTGAGAGCAGAGCTCTCCTGTGGATGAAGAAAAAGTAAAAATAAAAATGGATGACGGTGTCGCTAGGTTCTTCACTCGCTTCGGAGGGAATTTGTTTATTTGTTGACTTGTGGGAGGCGCAGCCTTGTCTCCGAGACCCAGAATGAGATAGTAGTGAGTTGTATTACCCTGTGAGGGATGATGAAAGTATATTGACTTGACTTGACTTTAGCCTACATTTTCGATCATGCTGTCTGCTGCCCGTCTGCCGCAAGTTCGGGCCGAAGCTTGCATCTCATTACAAGCCAGTTGAGAACGAAGTAAAGTTTGGACTGTCCGAACCATATTTGGCGAAATAAAAGAAACGAATCATTGTTCGTCGAAGTGTCCGAAGTATGTTCAGCGAACAAACATTCGCCCAGTTAAGAACGGGATTAAAGGTTGCCTGGGCGTAAAACACCAAGTTACGACTACTACAACTAATCATTATTATTTTCATATACGCTCGCACGCACAAGCACAAATACACCCCCCTCCCGCCATTGCCATACCACACACACACACACATGTACACTGAAGTGCAGGTAAAACTCGTCAGACCTGAGTGCATGGTGCTAGGTGTCTCGTACTACGTCAGTGAGCCAACTACACGCACAGCAGTGTCTCAGACATATTTGCTAAAACTGGACAGAGTGCAAATGACACAATAATAACACACAGCACAGGATCTTTGTCAGTTTCCCAAGACATCCCAGAGGAGTCACTGAAGCGCCTTATCCGATTCATGAGGCGCAGATATCAAACCGTGATCGACGCACGTGGTGGCCACACGGTACTGAACTTAGAGAATAACCCCATGCTGACAGAAGCAGCGGAAGCAATCATCCGTGATAATGGTATCACTTTTGGCTTGTTTCAATGTTGAAGAATTGAATGAAACATCTTCTGTTCAAGTTTCGTCACAAACGGTTAAAAAAAAGAGAAGAGAAATGAGTACTTTTTGTGTTGAATATACCATCAAACTAAGTTTATTTGCAAAATATTAACATTTCCTACTTATAGTCGAAACTGTCGTGATTTTTCTTACATGGGCCGCCACTGTGACCATGACCTTGACACAGCAAACTAATTTTTTCACATAACAATTTCACTCGTGGTGATGCATCACTGTACCAAGTCCACGGTTACAAGATGTTGGACGGTTCAGAAGATACCGCCTTCAAAAACTTTATGACCACACTCTAGGAACACTTAGAAAATGTAGGTCTTGGTCACTCCATGAAAAATTGAGTGTGTAATATAAGGCTGGCTTTAAGTTATGCTTTCACGCTAGGTTTCATAATTTTCTCTCTATTAAAGGGTGCTTGGGTCTCTGCCAAAGGAATACATCGGAAGTTTGTCTAGCGTGATGCAAGAACATCACTGATCATAAAATGTTTTGTTTGGGTTTGTTTCATATGTTGTAAGACTGCAACGTTCTTTTGCGGATGTCGAGCAGTCACAAACTAGGCCCTAAATCAAATTTATATGTCTTGAGTGTATATTCCTTGGAGTCAGTACATAAAAGATCGACGACAACAGTGCATCCCTGCAATGGAAGGTTGTAGAAAAACTTGGAGACTAGTCGTAGCCTGGCCAAATCGCCAACAATCGTGCGATCAAACAATCGTACGATCCGGTGTGTCTGGGGAAGTGGCCGTGAGCTCACCGCCTGCGGGGAAGGGGAAGCGCCGTCCTACACATGCAGCTCGCTTCCCTCTGTTGACACAGCCACACTAACGGGACTGTCCCTGTCGTGTTCAGTCAGCTCATCACGTGGTCGTCGTGTGCACGCTGTTTCGGGGTCAGAACACACTGCGTCACACGCGGTGGGTGATTCCGGTGTGGGGTTTTCCCGTTGGGATACCCCTTTTGACACTTCCGTGTGTAGCTGTGTGATGTCTGTTTGGGTCTGTTCCTGCTGGGGCTCTTCTTCGGTGCCTGTCGGCATGGTCTCACTCAAACTCCAAGCACTGGTTTACGACATCCTTCCTTCAACCTTGGAGGAAGGTTCCGGAAAGCGATGCTCGGAGTGTGGGTCTCACTCAAACTCCAAGCACTGGTTTACGACATCCTTCCTTCAACCACTGCCGTATTTAGTTACGCCATAGGGTCCAGAAAACTGTCAGCTAACGAGCAGTTTTTTGTTGGTGCTCAAACAGTAGTAAGTTTGTTACAAACAACTGAAATAAAACAAAGCGTGTGATTTATAGCCGCCAACAAAGTTTACACCAGCACAAATAAAACCACAATCGTTTGAATCGAGACGGAACTCTTTTTCTTTACCCGGGGTGGATGCGTCTCATGTTTACGTGGATGCTTGGGCGCTAGGCTGCTTCCACAGCCTTATCAGTACCCAAACCTTTCGGAGTGGCGTAACTAAATCTGGCAGAGTTTGGAGGAAGGTGCCGGAAAGCGATGCTCGGAGTGTGGGTCTCACTGTGTGAAGCTCTGTCCTGTGATGCTGTGGCGTCACTGGTGCCCGGTGCGTTGCCCTCTTGCTATGCGTCGTCGGTGTACTCCGTGGTTGGGCAGGCTTCCACACAGGCCTCCTCTGGATCTGCTGCTACGTCATTTTCAGGGTCGTTGTCTGTGTGGAGTCTGCAGGAGTCTGGCATCACTCGGTTGTTGTCCGCTGTGTCACAGTAGTGCTGCCAGTCGGCTGTTGGTGGTACCTCGGAGTTTGCGTGGTCTTGTGTATGTTCGATCGACTGGGTCCTGCCGTTGGTGTTGCCACGGTGGCAAAGTCTTCGTCTCCCCAGTCGGTGTAGCGCTGGTAGTCCTGTCCTCCCTAACCGTAGGGGGCAGGCGTGTAGGGAGGAAGCTGCTCCAGCGGATGGACCTCCCTCGCCTGTGCTCTTCCGTACGACTGGTCGAAGTTGAAGTTCCCCATCCAGCTGCTGTTGTATGGCAGCCATCCTCCCCAGTAGTCGTCTGCAGTTCCATAGGTAGTCTGCTACCAGCTGTCCGCCTGTTCTGCAGAACTCCCCCGGCCGTTTCCTGGGTTGGCTGTGCGGTAGATGTTCGGACGGCGGCGCCCCCTCGATGCCGCTGTGATGCTGTCGTCTCGCCGCGTCAGCATAGCTGTCCTGGTTCCAGCAACGAGGCGGAAGGGGTCCGGCCACGACGAGCTTGTTGCCCTTGTAGTAGGCCCGCTGTCCCCTGTCCCGGTAGTCCTTGATCACCTTCCGTTGTGTCGTCCGGTCTCCTGCCACCCTCACACCCTTTCGCTTCAGCTGCTGCTTGCCTTTGGTCAGGATGTCCATTTTGTCCGACCACTTGGCAAACTTGGCTATTATGGGTTGTGGTTTGGTGTAGCCATTGTTTTTGTTGCTGTTGCCAAGGCGATGTGCACGGACGATGTCGTCACGAGACCACTGTTTGTTCGGCACGGTGTTATGCAAAAGTTCCAACAGTGTTTCGGTGCAAGTGTCAGAGTTTTCGCTGCGAGACTGCAGGATGTTGAAAAACTTAAATTGTCTCTTCTTGAGAACGCTTCCAGTCTGTCGATTTTGTCTTCTACTTCTATGGAAAAGTCACACAGTCTTCGCTCAAGATTTTGCACGGTATGATTTGTTTTTGTTTGAGCGTCAGTCATGCACAAGTAGTGTCCTTCGAGTTCCGCCATCTTTCCCTGAATATTCACTGTGTTGTCACAGCACTCAGAACGCTTTCAACTTTTGTCAACAACTGGTTGCCGAATGTTTCGAATCGCGTTTCAAATTGATCAGAAAACAAAGTCTCAAACCTTTTCTCTTGCTGGTCAAACATTTTTTGCATGGTCTGCTCCATTTCCTCATTCTGTCCCGGGTGCGTTTCAATGTCATTGGCGCACAGTAGAACTGTCAAAACAACTGTCAGAAACACGCACAGCACTTGAGCTCTTCTCGCTCGTGTACTGTGGCCGAGCATGGTGGCTGCCAACTTTGCACGCTTTCCCATATTGTTGCAAAATGTCCACAAATGGATCGGGATTAACATTTTCCAGTGGCATTGTCTTCAGTTAGCAGGTGCACATCTAAATCCAGCTTTCAATGGACATAATCAGTGATTAATCAAGGAGGCGGGGAGAGAGAATACAGGAGGAGAAGAAAAGTTTGAACATTCATAGCGTCAACAATTCGTAACATATCAACATCCTCGGAACTTGAATAGCACATATCAGCTTGTATTCATTTGTTTACGTGCGTCTCTCTCATCGCCCTAATATAACCGCACTGGTTGACTGGGCGTAAAACACCAATTTGCTTATTTACTTAATTGCGTCTTTCTTCTCTGAGCTGTAAAGCATAATTAAGAGATACACATGGCTACTTTTCTGGAAACTAGTGCGGAAGGAGCTTCCAGCAACGCTTTGAGAGTAGGTGGTCCTTCCTGTTCCATGAATTCTGCAATGTGTTTATGTCTAATAGAAGAATACACTGGACAAAGAAACAGAAAATGTGTTTCGTCTTCGTGGGTGTCTGGACAGAAAGCATAGTCTTTGTTAATAATATTTTCAGATACATAGCGTTTGTTCACCCTGAATTCATTTATTCCAAAACGCAACCCAGCTAAGGCATGTGTTTTATTGTTATGTCATTTAGATATGTTTCTGCCACATGAGATGACTTGAAAGTACGGTATGTTGCAACCTTTCACTACCGGACACGTTGGAGTACCATTCCTGTTGAAAACGTTCTATCATTTTGCACTTGAATGCTCAAAGGAATGTAGTTTCTTTGGCTACCTCGCCCGTCCAGACATCATGAAAACCGTACGATTCGAGACAATGTTTGATGTTTCTTGAACCGTTTCTGTCTATATCATTTTGCATCATAATCAGCGCCTGTTTCGGAAATCGTTCTGTGGGCATTCTCCGTAGCTTTAGCCAGTATCTGAGGTGCTCTCGATGTAAAAAGGATAGCGTCCACTGTTACTGTATACCATATGATTAGGCGTTTTGTTGCTAACACATAATAGCCTTTTACAAGCAAAAAGATGAGCTGTCTCGATGGCCGTCAACCTCAACATTCCCCATATTTCTGATGCATACAACAACATTGGCTTGATCTGTGCATCAAAGAGTTTGAAAAATAAAGACGTGTTCAGACTGCCAAGAGACCACACAGTTCTCATTAAATCTAAAATGTTGCCTTTGGCCTTGCTGGCATACTCTTCACATGCAGAGTTGACAGTTTTGCTGTTAGAGTGAACCCCACATATTTGTAACTGTTTACTATTTCGATTTCCTTACCATCATAAAACCATTTTTCCCCTGCCGCAATATGTTCTCCTTTTCTGAAAATCATAACTTTTGTTTTGTCAAGATTTACTGTCAAACCCAACGATTTAGAGGCGTTTTCAAGATTATCTATCTGGTTTTGTAAGCCTGCTGGTGTGGATGACAACAATACATTGTGTGCAAATAACAGTAAGAAAATTTCATCAAGCCCAGGGATTAGTTGAATACCATGCTTGCCGTTTTCTCGAACGAAGTCTGCAACTTCAGATATAAAGAGGGAAAACATGAATGGGCTGAGAAGACACCCCTATTTCATCCGCAGCGAGCATAGGAAAAACCCGAAATTTTTTCGAGATGATGGATGCAACAATTCGTGTCAGACTACTTATAATACGGACTTTCGATGGTGGAACATACAATGAAACAAATGATAAATCTTTATCCAATCCTACACAATCTTTCGATATATGGATACAGATCATATTGTCATATTTGCAATCGATCTGAGTGACAAAAGGCACCAAACGCTTGTTGACCAAAACAGCTACCCCTCCTGATCGTCTGCCGCATGTTGACAGTTTAATGGGGGGGCGCGCGAGAGAGAGAGAGAGAGAGACAGAGAGAGATTGAGACAGAGACTGAGGATACATTTTTCATATTCTTTACAGCATTCTACAGACAGATATCCAGACCCAATACAAGCATGTCCTCCATCTTTTACTGATACTGTCAATATGCCAAGACCCGCATGGCTTCCTACTGATTGGGACTGTAACAATTATTCGCGGTTTCGTTGGTTATCTGTGAATAAGACGAATTGCTTCAAACTTTAAATCGCAACAGAAATGGGAACATTCACCCTGCTTTACGAGTGCAGAAATCATCCGAAACTTTGTTCGGCTCATCGATGGTGTAATTGAGTTAGTGTGGCACCTCGTTTTTCGACCGACTCCTGCACGCGAACCCCAAAACATCGAACTTTTGCTGAGCAGCATGAAACATGTTTTACACTACGAACATACTGGCCGCCTTGCTAAAAAGATCTGCTCTGTATCGCTGTCTAAGAGTGGTGCCATTTGGCATATCAATGTTCCGAAATGTCATCAAGCAGTTCAAATAATCGCACGACTCGAGACGCTGCCATTGCTGCTTGTTGTTGAGTAAGCACGAAGGGGGTGTGGCTTCACGACTGGTTAGGGTTAGGCAGAACTGACAACTGTCACTAAGCACAACGTCCTTCCACTCCCAGCAGAACAGATCCACCCACACACGCCACGCGGTCACCGATCTCAACCAATCAGAGACGCGAAATGTTGCTATTTTTAGCGCGGATTTGTCTTTTTTCTTGGTCTTTTTTCTTTTTTGGTTTCACGCGCTGGTATGGCTCGGCACACACTGACTCAGTGCAGTTTTGTCGTTTTGGGCACAGTCGTCCTAACACAGAAAAATGGTTGTAAGGGTGCCCACAGGGTAATCGACTTAGCACAATTTCCACTTCGAATCTCTAAAGCCCGTTCTTAACTGGGCGAATGTTTGTTCGCCGAACATTCTTCGGACAGTTCGACGAACTACGATTCGTTTCTTAATTGAACTTTTAGTTCGCCGAACATGGTTCGGACAGTTCGACGAACTTTACTTCGTTCTCAACTGGCTTGCAATGAGATGCAAGCTTCGGCCCGAACTTGCGGCAAACGCATGATCGAAAACGTAGGCTAAAGTCAAGTCAAGTCAAGTCAATATACTTGAATCATCTCTCACAGGGTAATTCAACTAACTACTATTTCATTATGGGTCCTCGAGACAAGGCTGCGCCTCCCACAAATTAACAAATAAAACAATTCCCTCCGAAGCGAGTGAAAACCTAGCGACACCGTCATCCATTTTTATTTTTATTTCTTCCTCATCCACAGGAGAGCTCTGCTCTCAGCCAATCAGAGGCAATGTTCGTCGAATAGGGCGAATGTTCCCAGAACACGTTGAGCGAAGCTTTCTGGACGTCGCAGTTCGACGAATACTCCCAACTTGGTTCGCGAAGCAAAAGTTCGCCCAATTAAGAACCAACTAGGTTCGCCGAATACTCCCAACTAGGTTCGCGAACAAATATTCCCCCAGTTAAGAACGGACTCTACGGATGAAGCTCCGACATTTGGGATTTTGTTTATTTTCACCGTCTTTTTGTTTCCTTCCACAGGCGCCCCCCCCCCCCCCCCCCCCCCCCCCCCGCCCCCCGCCCCCGATTGACTTTTGTACAACCTTCCATTGTATGCCACTAAACGGCAAACACAGTGGTGATTTACAAGGACAGTTCACTTCTATATCCCAGCAGGGAAAGAGTGTCGTTGACTACTTCGTTGTTTCTGCTGACTTCGTCTCCAAAACTGATATGTATTTTGAAGTCAGTAGCCGGGTTGAATTAAGCCATATGCCCATACTCCATTTTTTCTTTCTTTTTTGCATAGCCTTGTCAGTCATGGCGTTTCGGTCCGGTTTTTTTCGTGACGACCCCTGCCTTTACAATAATAATAAATAATAACAGAAAACTTTTAGGCCATTATAGCGCTATTCTCTGATTACACAAACTCACTGCGCTTTGCAACATTCACGACATTTTTTACGTTAATTGAGAAAAGTATCAAAGATAAGGTATTCCATAAAATAATACATATATGACAACTAACAATATTCAAGAAAAATAATGTACATGTACCGTATGACAAGCCCCTCCCCCTTTACCCCTCTCCCAATCACACACACAGAGGAGGATATGAGACAGGTAGCAGTAGAAATCAGAAAGCTTGATGGAAAAGATGCGGGTACCGTTTAACGTTGAAAGTTTGGAGGGACGGCGAAGCCTTCAAGTCTGCAGGCAGAATGTTTGTTTTGTATGCGTCCCAATAAGTTATTTGTTTGCCTTAACCTTCAGGCCTTTTTTTTCTTTTTTTCTCTCTAGTCGATCAGACTGGATACTTTGTGTTTTCCCTGGGTTAGGGTTTGGGTTTTAGGTCAGTGAGATTCTTGGGATACACTCCGACCCTTTTTGTTTTTCCTCTCTTTTGTTTCTCGAGTTATTTCGTTCTTTTTCGATGTGATGGTGATGGGAAAAACCTCGAGGTACCTCGCTAGTCGAGACAACTTGGTTTTTCTTTATGTGGGTACTTCGTGAGCGTCTATTGCCCAGTGGTTGTTAGCATCATTGTGTGGTTTGTTCTGTGTGCATGGATTACGCGTTTCCAGCCTTTGGCACATTGCACTCTGTCAGGGACAGTTAGTTACACGTACGGTTTTCGATCGGGTGGGAGTGGTGGGATTTTTTCCATCCCTCTTTTTCCTTGATCTTTCTTCGTCATTTTCACCATCCTTTCTATCTGGCCATTTGGTTTTATTTGTTTGTTTGCCCGATTAGGGCAGCCATTTTTCGTATAACACTCGTTTTTGTGTTCAGCTTCTTTCTTGGCTTTTTTTGCCTCAGGCATCTGTGTTCAGTTTCTTTCTCTGCCTGTTTATCGCTTGTTTTGGTTTTTAGGGTGTCAGTCTACCCCTCATTTTTAGGTTGGCAGCGCGTGGTCTGGTGATTTTTGGCGATTTTCTTTCTTCTAGTGTCCAAATCAAACAACAGTCTATGTGGAGCTTCGTTCTTTCGCATCGTCGAGTCCCCTTCACTTGGTTCAAACCATCTGATATCATCCCAAAAAAAAGACGAGAAGTGTCTGTCCATGTCCCTATTGTAGTTTGGGAAGTCTCACTGTCAGGCAGGAAAGAAACGTATGTTATTTGGAAGTGATCGCAGTGAGTCGGTCGCTTTCCTAGTGGAAGCCCTTTCGTAAACATGGTGGTTAACGTCCACAGAAACCATAAGGCTTATTAGAGACGGGGAAAGGGGAGGGGGTATGGAGGTAGGGAAAGAGGGTTATTATATACCTATCGCTACGCTGTCACCGCCAGAATGACTCCTGCATTAAGATGGGTAGCGATGAGAGCCATTTTAATGTTTCATTAATTGTGAGGGACAAAGTCACAAGACTGTGTCCAAAAACCACAACCTTTTTCAAGAGAAAGGAGAGCCGAGAGGAATCGAGCCGAGGCCCTTCTGCTTACCTTACCGCTAGGCCACACCGGCTCACAAGCCCTTCTGTCAGCTGCGGCTTGTGATACCTCGCGATAACAGCGGGAAAGGGGCGGGGATGTGGATGGGTCTTACAGTCATGAAACAGTGTCTGGCACAGCGTCCTTCCAATCCCAGGATAATCCACACCCGTCACTAAAAACAGAGTCATTCCATTCCCAGCAGAATAAAAACTCAAGTCACTAATCACAGTGTCATTTCACTACCAGTAGAATAAAAACTAGTCACTAAGCACAGCGTCCTTCCACTCCCAGCAGACCCAACACCCATCACCGAATCCCTCCACTCCCAGCACCGTTTCGTCTCGCCTGTACTAGAAAAAGCCTGGGCCACTACGTCAACGTGCAGCTAAGATGTCGATGGCCCTCTCCCAGCCCGTTATTGTTAGACATGACACGATGCGGAATTGAAAGGTAACTGCGACAGGTACGGCATATTATGTTTCCTTTGGGTTTACGTTTCGTACGTGTAATAAAGTCGGCGAGAACACTAGTCACAGCATTCTGGCTACATGCGTCTAAAGGGCTGCTGCTTCAAGACAACACTTTGTGTAGGATGTGTCAAAACGTAGCTTTTGTAGTGGAGCTCTTCCTCGTAGACTAGACAAGGCAACTTCACATTTCTCGCATCGCACGCACGCACGCACCCCACCCCCCACTCCCACCCCACACACACGCAACACATGCATACACACAGAGCTTTGTCGAGAAATAAAAACAGATTTATTTTAAACAAGGCGTGTACTGAAACATAACAATATAAAATCAAATAATAGATATGTCGTCAATATCAGCATATATGAAAGTTTTGCCTTCCCAAGACACGCTCAAACACGACGAACATTCAGCGATACTGAAAGTGGCCTTCAAGTTTTTCACCACGTCTTGAATAGTGTTACTGAATTGAAATTTCTCCCTTTCTTGTTGTTGTTGTTGTACTGCACATTTAGATTTGTAAAGCAAAACTTCTCCTGCCCCCTTTTGGGCAGTATTTGAACAAAAAGCGAGGCAACTGTGCTCAACCGGTTGTTAATCCCATTCTCATTCTGTTCGGCCATAGCGAAACAATCAAGACGGATGTAGGTTTTGATTTCATTTTTATTGCATGCCAAATTCTTTGCGTATGCAGAATAAATAAAACAAAAACACTCATATAATGTTTTTGAAATGTATAAGGCTGATGAATATGTACATCGCATGGAAATGACATACTACGATACATTTTGTAGAAAGTGGTTACTGTATCAAGTATTGGTTAAATAAGCAATTTAAAGAATATGTATTTACTACGTTGCACTTTTACTGCAATGTAACAGAATATTGTAGTGACCAGATATACATTTAGACTACTTGACAAGAGGTAATCATCATATTTCCCAGGTCTTTAACATGACAATAATTATAAGGTTATTTAGTGCCACTGATGTTTAAAAAACAACAAAAAACATACACATATATACTGATTATTTCTCAAGATGCAATGTATTTCATTAATGTAAACATAAAACCTGAATAAAAACATTTTCTTTTCTTTTCTTCTCCTGCCTGCATTTCAAGCCTGTAACTTATTGATCTAAAAGCCGGTAAAATGTGTCGTCAACTCGACCTTACGACAGAAAAGCTTGTGTGCAAAGCTCTCAAAAACATCGATCACAGTCCTAACAACAACAACCTCTAGACAGTACTAGAGAGAATCTCTCTCGTCGTGATTACTTTTCGAAAAAGTCATCTAGGGGAATCCCGGTTTACCGTAGGTTCTAAGATTCAGACTTTCTCAAGTGGAATCTGGGATTGCCCTAAAGGAAATTAGCATCCCGACTTAGGGGAAATCCTAGGGGAAATCCAGATTCCGATTCCTGTGGGGCAATCCTGATTTTCCCTCGGGTAATCCTAGATTGCTCTAAATCACAATATGTATTGTGTCAGGTATACTGAGCCACTTTGCGTACGTTGAGCCACTTTAATCTTTAATTCTGCATCAGTTAAACGTACAATTTTTTAACAGGATTTCTTCCAATGTTTTTATGCATTTTTGACTTCATCCTTGCGTAGTTTGAATGTGTTAATTAACAGACTGGCAGAATGATTGACTGAATGACTTGGGTAAAAAAATAAAATAATCTGAAACAGAATGAGGCCCAGAGCGCTCATGCAGAGTCAACACACAGGGGAGTTAATCATAAGGTACATAAACTCCACCAGAGGTACATCCTCTTTGAGATTGTACCTCTGGTGGAGTGTATGTACCTTGCGTTTACATGCATGCCAGGTGAAAATTGTTGTTGTACATGTGTTACGTATTTCGAGCGCTAATTAACTCCCTTGTGTGTTGAATGACCTAAGTGTTCATCCTTGTGTATTTTGAATGTGTACATTGTCAGAATGACAGAATGAAGTAAAAGTCAAGCATTTCACAAAGTCCACAGCGACAACGACGACTAATGCGGATGTCTCCAACTGGAAACGATACATTCACTGCAGTATCTTGCGTACGCAGAGTTGTGCAGGAACTCATCGGGCAGCTGATTTCAGTTCCGGACCAATGATCGTTTCAATGAGTCCCATGGAGTTTGGGTGGATTCCCACCAAATATTCTGCCTCCCAACCACTTCGTTTTGCAATTCATCATAGGTGGCAGTGTCCACCCGATCTAGAAAACATGTATGAAGAGAGCTGGGGTGGTGGTAGCTCCCCCCCCCCCCCCCCCCCCACACACACACACACACGCGCGCGCGCGCGCGCGTTCCTTCACTGTAAACCAGGCTGTTAGTTTCCATCATAGAGCAGCCGTTGACGGTCGTTGACGGCTGTCAGTAAAGCTAACCTGCTGTTGCAGGAGAACACGACACCTCATCACTGGTGTTGTGTCTACGTCTGGGGCCGTATGTACAGGCAGGAGTAAATTTAAGTTAGGCTATCTGCTTCCCGAGCTCCTGCTTTAAGCCGGGTAAGCATATTACCTTGGGCTTGGCCTCGAGAGTAACTCATGCAAGAGAAATTGTGCTAACTAGCTGCTTTTGAGATAGTCCCACAACAACATGGCCACTCAAACTTCTGCTAGCCCATAAAAGAAGCAATGTGAGAAGAAGTAACTTCAACCGGCAAATGAACCTGTGCTAACAGACACTGGGGGAAAATGCAATACGTCCATTGAAGTCATTAAGATCAAGTCAGGTGAAATTGTCCACAAATTTGTTCCCAGTTCACGGAGAGATAATGTGAGTACACACTGGAAACTTCGGGAATTCATGTTAATATTCGGCACAAGAGTAAAGCACACACACACACACACACACACACACACACACACACACACACACACACACACACACACACACACCACACACACACACACACACACACACACACACACACACACAACGACAACAACACAACAACAATAGGGAAGTGAATGACGAACAGCATAACGCTCTTGTGAGCCAAATGTGCGCTCACAGGACTAAGCAGAACCAGCAAACCTTCGAACGCTAAGCATCGCTGATTTGCTCACATTAATTGCAAGCAATCTCGTAAACAGGGGACACTAGGTGAATGGTGAGACTTAGCACAAGGTCATGTTTCATCGCAGGTATTCAAACTATAATACTTCTTAATCTTAAGCAGGACGCCTGTGCAGAATCAACAAACAAGTGAGTTAATTAGTGCTCGAAAGACGTCATATAAATAAAACAACAAAGACCTGAGTCGCCTATACGGTAACTCTCGCCTGGCATACAAGTAAATACAAGGTACATAAACTCCACAAGAGGTACATCCTCAAAAATGATCTTCTTCAAATGTTGCTTTACATCCACAGAGAACATAAAGAACGGGGAGTCCAGGACGGTCACCTCGACTTTCACATACCTCCTGAGCTCTGAACTTCAGAAGGGATTTCTTCTGCTTCTTCAAATGTTGCTTTACATCCACAGAAACCATAAGGACTATTAGGGATGGGGAGCCCAGGACGGCCACTTTGATTTTTACACAGCTCATGGGCTGTGAATCAGAAGGGATGCTATCGCCTCTCAACCCCCTCCCTCCGGTGGCATATAAACCTTCCATTTCAGGCACACTCGGCGACACAGGTGTGTACAAGCATAAGACAGAGACATTTTTTATTATTATTCAGGACCGGACATAGTTACAAAACAACATAGCATAGCTACAAAACAACACTTAAACAACAGTTAAACGGTGAGCTATGTTGTTTTCGAGTCCAGTGCATTTATTCTTCCATTTTTCACCATTTAATTGTTGTTTAAGTGTTGTTTTGTTGCTTAAAAAATGGGATTACCCCGAAAATTCGCATGTTGTGTTTTGTCCTAATAAATAGCGTTCTTTTTAACCTTTGATGTGTCTAGGTCTTGTTTAAGAACGCTAGCTTTTTTCTCTCATTTACAGCCGTAAATGGGCGGTGATAACTTTTTTCTTTGGTCGTTTTTGTTTTTAAAGTCACTGAACCGTACTGAACCGTACGCACCCAACAGGCTCTTTAAGAAGGAAGTAGGACTCTCTTTTCCATCTAGTGAGCCGGTTTGGCCTAGAGGTAAGGCATTAGGCTGGTAAGCGGAAGGACCTCGGTTCGATACCGCTTCGGCTCTCCTTTCTCTTCAAAAAGGTTGTGGTTTGTCCATCATTTCCTACTGAAACATTAAAATGGCTCTCATCGCTGCCCACCTTAATGCAGAAGTCATTCTGGTGGTGACAGTGTCGCGACAGGTATATAATCTCCCTCTTCCCCCACCTCCATACCCCCTTCCCCCCTAATAAGCCATACGGTTTCTGTGGACGTTAAGCACCATGTTTATTTACTTCTTTTCCATCTGTCTTCCAGATCTAAAAATATCGACTCAACAATAAATTACTGCCTTGTTTGTTTGTTTGTTAATTATTATATATATAAAAAATTTTTTTTATACACTTCGACTTAAAATTAATAATTAGTTCTTCGTCAAAAATTGCATCCATTTATGGGATCTAAACATTAGTAGCTGCCGCTGAGGCTTATAAATGTCTCCTTGCTTTTGTTGAGCTGCCTTGAAGCCTGAACACCTTCGGGACCATTTTTTCCAGATCTAACATTTTCGTGCATCCTCTATGGATCCATAGGTCAAGGGCAGAGTATTTGTACTTGCAAAGTTACTTTTCTTTGGAAAGTACTCTCAAACTTTCTAAATTCAGCTTTTTTTATATTTATTTTTTATTTCTTAACATTAGAAATTTACTGCTAATTAATGACAGGACTTTGTTTTGTTTTTCACTTCCTCTGAATACACGTCTCCCTTCATTTGGAGCTTCTGGGTGTGTCAGCCGAGAGTATTCTACCACGCAGGCATAGTCTGCTACCACCTAGATGATGGTTTTCTTTCGCTAGTATTGGGCTGATACCGCCTCACCGTTATGTGCCACTGGTCATTGATGAACTACTCAGATAGCAAAACACGTATCTGACCTAGGCAACCAACATAATAATGGTCCCCACCAGGATCAGATTGTTGATAACCCCTCTGCTCTCTGTTCAGCATTGTGGGCCCTACATCGGATTCGGCTCAGGGGGGCTGATGGGGCTTTACGAAGGGAGTATGACTCTCTCTGTCTCTCTCTTTTCTTTCCCCCCTGTCGGATTTACTCTGTTTACGGTCTTCCAAATTTAAATATAACGTCTCAAAAATTAATTACTGGCTTTAGTGTGTGTGTGTGTGTGTGTGTGTGTGTGTGTGTGTGTGTGTGTGTGTGTGTGTGTGTGTGTGTGTGTTTGTGTTGTTGTGTGTGTGTTTGTTATTTTATTTTTTGTTTGTTTGTTTGTTTGTTTGTTCGACCTAAAATTAATGTGAAAAATATACGCGAGGAACAGGTGTAACTATTCTACAATCGTTTGCAAGAAACCAAATGCATGGTCTCCCATCAACATTTTTCTCGTATTCATACAATGAAAAATCAGTTTGGGGAAAAGACAACCCACGGTTTGCCGTTCAAATTGACGAGAACATGACCACATATCGGCCAGCATGGAAACTATTTTGATTTGATTATTAGCTTGTGAAGTTGCATTCTTTTCAAAGGTATATCATCGTATTCAATTGATTGGTTTACGTTTAGTCTTTTAATTTTTGTTTTTTGTTTGTTTGTTTGTTTGTTTTGTTTTTGTTTTTATTTGTTTGTGCTCTTCAAGGCCAGTTATATGCTTTGGTTTAACGATGTTAAGAAAATGTCACAAGGCATTCTGAACGATGTGAAAAGCTAAATCTGAGAGATACAGTATGAATTTACAATCCCTTTACCCCCCTGTTGCAACGGCTGTACTGTTGATATAGAGACTGCCGCCTGGTCTATAAATGCAATGGATAGCAGCTGCGGCTAAGCGAAAGTCGAGACGTACAATATGACGAGCCTCTCATGACACTCGCTCAGCACCAGTGTCGGCGTCATGGTCGCTATATGCATATGTTTTTTAGGTAAGTGATTAATGGCTCTGGATTGTATGAATAACCATTTGAAAATCTTTGCCCATTGTTTTATGTATAGATTATATTGCTAATCAATTTATTATTTTATTTTGTTCACTTATTATTACAAAGTGCTCCGAACACGCTGAAGGCTTGGCCATCAGATTAGCACTTTTTTGGTCGATCTGTGTGGCCAAAGCGTATTCGCTTCTTCTTGCTCGGTTTTGTCCTGTTGAAACCATTGGATTATGTGCAAGCCTGTATCTTCATTCATGTTTCCCCGTAAATACAGAGAACAAAATATTGGCATATTCATTGCAAATCCAGGCACACTTCCTCGCTATTTCTAGTCTTTTGTCAGTGTTCTCTGGCGGCTGGTTGTCCGCCAGCGGTGGACGGGGCCGTTAGCACAACTTTTGGTGACGTGTGAAAAAAGATCCATCTCTTTCCGAGGTTAATCTGCCTAGCATTCCGAGGGCCCGCTGTCTTCTTGGCCGAGCCAAGTTTTCTCCGGTTCCACAAATGTTTTACAAATCACTGACCAACATTTTTAGATTTCATATCTTCCATTTCAGCACACACACACACACCCCCCCCCCCCCCCCCCCCCCCCCCCCTCCACACACACACACCCACCCAATCATGTTTCCACCGATGCCATGCAAACAACAGTAAAACCCATATTTGCGTGCTGCACGTGGCAAAGCAGAAAACATCACTACGCCTAACCATCCGCGCGTTATTTAATGCGCACGCTCACAGAGCGCTACGTCGTTTTGCTTACGTAATAAGCTCTGTCACATTTTGTGCCGACTCGCGCGTGCACGGCACGGCACGGCACGCACACACACACACACACACACACACACACACACACACACACACACACCACACGTTTGGTGCCCATTTCATTTTTTTCAGTATATGCGTCCATGCGTCTGTATGTCGTGGCATAGAAATATGTGTACATATATAATTCAGTTTAGAATAGTCCCTTTCGGTAGAAGGGCTGGAAGGAAAAAGCACTTGTAAATAATTTCTCTCTCCCTCTGTCCATCTTCCACCACCATCACCCTTCTCCCACTTTCTCCTCCCCTGTGCTCGAAATAATTTTTCTACTTCTTTCCTTTGTTCGTTTCTCTCTCTTTAATTAAATTGTTAAATTAAGACGAAACCAATCTGCTCAAACAAGTAATTGTGTTTTGTGTTTTATTAATCACAAAACATCTCTTGTATGACTATTTTCACTTGGGAGTCCAATCTATTTTGAAATTATTCGTCCGACTAGGTGTTTTAGTTCGTAGTCTCTGACATTGTGCTTTGCATTCTTTGTCCATCGCGCCAAGAACTTTAACTTCAACGACGAAAATGCAGGTTGTAAGTGGAAATGACAACTGTTTCACTTGCGGATGATTAAGTTTCTCTGCTCGCGCCATAGAAAATGACCGATTAATTACTCATCAAAGGACGGATACATAATTAGTGATAATTAATTATCAAGAATGATGACTAGAAAATTAACGATTATAATCAAAAGAATCGCTGTCACGGAGATCCAAATAGGTGATCTCAGCCGTTTAATCCTTTACAATTTTGCAGGGTAGCAGCTGTCCTGTGGGTATTGGAATATCTTTAGCGATATGTAGCCGTACAGTAAGGAATGATTTGGGGGATGGGGGTGTTGTTGCTACAAAATGTCTAAGTCTCTGTCTTTAACATGAACGTTGTCGTCATCTGTTGGTATTTGGTAGGTATTGCGGGGAGGCGAGCAATGTGTGACACTGGTCTGATCCGGTGTGGGTCGGGCATTGACCAGTCCACCGCCACCATTGCCATCCTGACTTGTGCTCGACGATTTCGATGACCGCCGGCTGTTGTTGTTGCTACTGCTGCTGGCGTTTTCTGAAGACGGTGACGATGGAAGGCCCTGGGCGGCGTCTGCATGGCTTGGATTTGTGGTCTGCACCCGGTTCTCCCCCCACGAAGGTGTGCTTTCACCGGAAGACACGACCGAGGCACGGACACGAAGTCCACTCGCAAGGCCCACTCTGTAAGGAGGTGATGTTTGGGGTTTCTTTGGTGAATGATCAACACTGTTAGAAGTAGTAATATTTTGGGGGGAATTGAATTTGGAGCTTGGGTATGTTGATGTTGAAGAACAAGGGGTAGAAGAAGGAGAAAAAAATCGCAGAATTTCTGATATTTGTCCATCGATGCGATTAATTTTTTGTCCCAAGTTATCCATTTCTTCCTTAATTTCTAACCGGATGTCGTAAAGAGATGTCAGCATATGTTGCTCAGCCGCCGACAGAGGTCCTCCCAAAGACCCAACACTGTCTTTGTTGATTTGGGATATTTCCTGAGTTTCTTCCCCTATTTGGTCAAGCCTGTTATTACTTCGAAGAATACCACTGTCTGTTGAATCCGATTTTTTCAAATTGTTTCTCACATCGTCTTCCGGGCACTCTTCAATCGGTTCTTGAGACTTTGCAAACATTCTACCCCATTTGGATAGGGGCTTCACCGTCATCTTTGGTGCTTCATTTGCCTTCCTATCCAAATGTTTTCCTGACAGATCGTTCATACCGATTTTGTTCTGATTGGTGTCTGCTGTCACATGATTGGAATCTGCCGTACCATCATCTGTGGAACTAGTTCCATTGTTACCGCCGCCAAGAAGTTTGGTCCATTTTGTCGCTCCTCCGCCAAGTTTGGGAAGTTTGACATTGTTTTCAGACACATTGATGATGCGTGCCATTTTGAAGGGTTTCTCGGGCGCTGTGTGGTTGCTTGAAGTTCCTGAAGGCACATTTCCCAGTTTTTCTACATCTGCTGCAGGATGGCTTTTTGTGTCACTGATTTTTCGAAACCGAGATATTAATTTCCTGACAGGATGATCGTTTGCAAGTTCAAGTGGAGGGTCATTCTTTCTTTTTTCAGCCAGTTCCTTTTCTTTCTTGACATCAGCAACTTTCCTGAAAATCAGCTGTGGACAGAATGAACAAAACGTATTAGCACTACATTTTACAATCTACTAATTTTTCACTGGCTGCTTGGAAGCCGCTTGTTCTGGAGACAAATGCTGTCGATATTTCTAAGTTTACTGTACTGTACATTCTGCAGACAATCTCTCTGCTGCTGCATCAAGAAGAACATTTAAAAATACATCGTGTTTTCTTTTTGTGATAATTTTACGAGAAAGCCTTGCTGCCAGAGGGCCCCAGCGAAACTTTTCACTGCGAGAGAGCACAAAGTTTTCTCGCGGCGCCGGCAACATTTCTCCACACTGGGTGTCCCAGTCAACGTGGTCGACATGCAGTCGAGTTTTTACGCGATATAAACCGGTAAAATACAACCAGCGCGGAATGAGCGCAATATTCCATCCCGGCTGGTTTACTAGTGTCAATTAGTAATTGTTTGCACACAATTCCATACTGTAATTATGTGCATAAAATTACTAATTATCTCTCAAATATAATTGTAATTATATATTTTTGACGCAAATGAGCCGCTGGAAGCAACACGAAAGGCTCATAACTACTAATTATGTGTACATAATTGCAAATTTTTATTTCCAAAGACGGGTCGAATTCAACACCAAATTTGACCGTTTCAAAAATTGCCCTATGCACTGAACTACCATTGCTAAAAGGAAAGGAAATCCTGACAAACCCACACATGTGCAGTTACGCCATTTCAACATAATTAATATTTATGTGAACATAATTACACTTATGTGCTTTTGGCGCAAGTAAGCCGTTGGAACCAGGTGTCAAAAGGCATAATTACTAATTATGCAGTGATATTTACTAAGTATGTAGAGATAATTACCAAATATATTGAGATCATTACCAATTATGTGCTTTTGACGCTAGTTAACAGTGTCAGCCAAAAGCCATACGATCATAATTACTCAATATAGGCACAAAATTGTAATTATGTGCACAGAATTACTGATTATGTGTACATAATTATTCATTAATAATTGTGTCTTTTGATGCAGGTAAGCCGCCGTAGATTTGACCTAAAATCTATCTCTAGTAGCAATAATAATAATAATAACGCCGTATCTCACAGACTAGGGTGAGCACACCGCCCTTTACAAGTAAAAATGTGTGCATTAAAACCTCAAAAGTAAATAATTATATAGTCATAATACTGTATTCATCACACACACACACACACACACACACACACACACACACACACACACACACACACACACACAACACACACACACACACACACACACACACACGAGAGAGAGAAGGAATATAACAAGGAGTGAGAGAGGGTAAGGTGGGTGGGGGGATGGGGGGAGCAAGAAGACAGAATAATGTAATATTCACCACTGTGATGTATTCCAGTACTTTCACACTGTATGTGGCTGCACGATTTCTGATAGCATGCTTACTTTGTTTAATTAGTTTGACAAAGTGCCAAACCATAAAACTGCAGATTACACTATGAAAATGCCATAATCAGTATCCATGTATGTAAAGTATGCAAAGTCATAACCTATGCAATGGCATTGTTAGGTGGATGAGTAATGGTGCAATGTTTTTTAGTCAAAGGCATTGACAATGTTTTCTTGTCCCTGACTTTCATTTCAGTATTAACAATGACATCCCAATGGTTATTATACTTCCATACAAGTAAGTTCATGTACTGAAGAATGATATACTCGACCAGTGGCGTACAGCAAATTCACTCTGTTCTCGACGCTGTGTGTAGGCTATGTTGGAACTAGTGGTGGATGTGTTGGTGAAAGGGAGAGCGTAGAATGTTTTATGTCAAGACACAAAATATATTAGTCGCACAAGAAAACACCTGCGCACAAACACACGCACACACAATAACACTAACACTAATTTACCTATTGTCATCTCTTGAGATGTATCCAGTGCTTGAAAAGACATATGTAAGAAGATCTTAACAAGAATATATTTTGCGGTACTTTCTTGCCCAAGGTACTTAGCGAGAGTAATATACAAAACCTGCTTAAATTCATGGAACATTAAATATTCATAAAATGTGATATGCATTAGTACACATCTATCAGTTAACCACGTATTATTCGAGTGTCCCATTACAACCGAGTCAGTTAGGAAGATGGGTACCGCTTGAACAGTCTAAGAGATATTTTGTATAATACTGATATTGTATTTTCTGTCGCTAAATTGATTGTTCACACTCGTGTTGGTAAGTTAGTTGGTAACTTACTAATAGTGATATTGACGATTTTGTTGTTGAATATTTTATTTTATTTAAAAACAAATTATTATCTGGCTGTGAACAGACATAAAACACTGATTGATTGATTGATCGACATGCACACGCCACGGGGGCCATATTAATGGGCACAAACCACTTGAGATTGAGATCAGAAGTGAAGTGGACGTACCCGGTGTCGAAGATTGTAGGTGAGGGTGAGGTTACGAGCAAAAGAGTTGGCGAATGCATGATAGAAGTCCAGCACCTCCAGTAACCTGTCGCGTTTGATTGAGTGTAGGTCACAGTAGGTCAACGCTCGAACATTAGCTGTAGATTGGCCAATGGAAGTTTCACGCCAAAAGTTGTCGCCAAATACGTCCCCCTTGCCTGAATCACAAAGAAAGACGACATAATGTATCAGTTACATGTGGACCTTTCTGTCTACCAGCACTGGTCGAGGTGCACAGTTTTCTTTCAAACTGGGTTCAAATAAATCATGCAAACATGTGCAGCAATAAACTTCACAAAGACCACTGATAGCTGATTATTCTAAGCCTGCTCAGCCTGGAGTACACACCAGTCCCAAATGTTTACTACTCGTTTTATGGTCATTGTGTAAGGACATACTGACAGCGCTCACATAATAACACTGCACGCTCTCCCCAGGCACATTTTACAGGGCCAGCTCCACCAAACATTTACGGGGTTGGTTTTTCCTGCTTTGCCCTGTTTTCTAATTACATTCTGAAGTCTATTTTTTTCTCTCTCGAATTTCTTCAGTCATCCCGAAGAATTTTAATCTTTTAACTTTATAATTATTTCCACATAACGAGAACAACTCCACTGAGACACAGAATGTGACACCACACAATAGACAATACAATACAATATAACTTTATTGCCAAGTGACACTACAATGATCGCACGAGGAATGTTTTGTGGTGCCAAATACACTCATCACATATTCACTCCAATCATAAAACATTTAATTACAACAACACCAACAACAACACCAACAACAACAACAACAAAAATCCAGGTAAAAAGTCATTCATAGATAACAACATGAGAAAATCCCACTGGCATCAAGCTGTGCATATCACATAAAATAAAATTGCCACTTCCCGAGGGCCCCTCGGGAAGTGGCAATTTTAGGATACCATTATAGGAAAAACACCGAATGACAGACATATTTGAAGCAGGCACATGATCAGAAGCTGTGGATCACAGAGAGGAGATTATCCATCTGATATGTTTTATTCCACACACCATTGAAATAAATGTTTTAAATGTCACACACACACACACACACACACACACACACACACACACACACACACACACACACACACACACACACACACACACACATAACAATATCATATACAATCAAAGGTGACTGATCATACCTGCAAGGCTTGGATGGTGAAAGTAAATAGCCCGTGCAGAATCCTAAATATCCTTCCGGAGCAAGTGAGTTAGTATCAGTAATCCAAAAATAAACAGAAGTTATTCGAAAAGAATCTGAAATTAATCCGAAGAGAATCCGCGGAGTTCCGGAGAATAATCCTAAGAAGTAAAAAGGTCTCGGAGCGGAGTTTGGGAGCAGGCGGTTTAGTCCAAAGCGGGGTTAGGAAGCAAGCAGTTTAGTCCTGAGCGGAGTGTCTTTGTTTGGAAAAATTAAATCTGTTATACTGTTTATGTTGTTAACTGACGTCACTATGACGTTGCTTTCCTACCGACCTTCATTCTTCAACTACTTCCGCGCAGTCGCCAAAACCTAAGGGCGTGATTTTCTATACTATCCCTACTAATATTACTATGCGTGATGTGCTCCATCGTAGTTCCTTTTTCTGTGTTATTATTATTTCTCTGCCAAACACGTGACGGGTACCTTCACGCGGCACTTTGCTCCTTACCATAATCATATAGATCAGTACCTATAACTTATATTATTAAACAAGTAGTCCCTAGAGATCTGGACCAACATTCGATAATCGCTAATGAACATATTGTGTTCTGCCTTTGAAAGACCCAATCTTGACCTGACTTGTCTAATCCCCTTTTCGCCCATTGGAATCTGTACGCCTCGCCTCTCTAGAAAGGGGGGTTAATACTTGTTTCTGTCAACCTTATTCCTAGTCAATTTACCTTAGTCAATTTACCTGTTAACTCTGACAGTCACTCACCTGTGCCCATAATCTATGAACCAAAACAGGTCTACTTTCCGTGTTCCTTTTATTATTTTATATATTATTAATTTATATATTAAAATAATGTTTTTACTCTGTAATACATACCTCCTGATTGATGTGGACGCAAACAAACAAAAAAGCCTATTCGACATATTATAAAGCTGGATTTGTTTTTTGTTTTGTTTAGTTTAGTTTGTTTTGTTTTGTTGTTGTTGTTTTTTTGTTGCTCTTTCGTTTGTTTGTTTTTGTCAAGAATGCGCACATCTGTTAGCCTTTGTAAATACCTCGAACTCTCATGAGATGGAGTGCCAGTATTAGCCTATTATTATTGTTATTATTATTAAGAATGTGTATGAACAAGTTGATTATTGAATACGAACTTCTTGAGTTTCATGTGTGAAATCTGAATGGTCGCTTTCACAGGCGCGAGTTCACAGGCACAATTTTAGGTGGAGAAAAACGCCTCAGGCACGACATTGCAAGAGAGAGTCACCAAGATCTCTTTTACTGTATAACTGACTCGAAGACTTAACTTGTCAACATACAATATTCGAGATTATCTGGATGGACTGGAAACAAAAAGGGGAAAAAAAGAAGAAAAAAGTGCTTTGCTTTCTGGCTAACTTCGTCTTTCCCTTAAAGGTTGCGTTTTCTTGATCCTGTAAACTGTAATGAATTTCAAAATTCACTTTAAGCGCTTACTAAAATTCCAAGTGTAATTTGCAAATCCAGGCCATTGCTAATGAGCCCTTTTCTCTTCACTGAGATTCTCTACTGGTGGCTACCATAGCATTTTTTCTTCTTACAAAAGGCTGTTCGTGGACATCCGGAACCTCGGGTGAAGTACAGCCATCATTTTCAAAAACATTCGTTGCGAGCCGTTGCGTAGTTGAAGAAATACGCTTCGCTGTGATGTTCGCTTTTTTGCTTTCTTAAAGCAGGGTTCAGAAAAACAACAACAACAAAAACAGAAGAAAAAAAGAAGAAAAAAGAAGAAGAAAAAAAAAAACTGAAAAAGAAACAAACAGAGCATGCGCTCATGTCTTTACTATCTTCTGTCGTAGCGATTACCCTCCGTTTCCCCACCACCCAAAATCTGTCAAAGGATAAAACAGCATAAAATGAAACTATAGTCAAGAAAGGAAACTGACCCCAAAATCAGGCACGACAAAATATCAAAATTACATAGCACACAGACATACTTAGTATGGCAACGACTTCCTCATCCTGGATGACTTCCAGAGACCCGGAGACAACGAAGCAGAGGGAATCCAGACTCTCGCCCTGGTGGAAGATGAGGTCGCCTGGCGCACTGTGGGTCATGTTGAAGTGCATTGCCAGCGCACGCAGACAGCCGTCGCTTGCCAAGCGAAACGCCGGGTGTTCGAGGAATACCTTCCGGTTCAGGTGAACACACAAGTCGGCTTTCATATCCTTTGGGCAATAGTTCAGAACCTGAAAAAGTAATACAAAACGAAAAATCCAGCTTCATACTGTCATCTGGCTCCAGATCCCAGTGTTCCCAAGCTGGCTATGCCAAAAACTGTCTGACCACTGCTCAGCATGTGTCTTGGGTGTTACTGAAACTGCTTTTTAGCAAATGGTGCCCACAAAAATATGTAACCGATAGTAGTGTACCATAGTCACAGATAGTATGAATATATAGCTGGAGGGAGCGAGGTGGGAGGGGCGGGGGGTAGCTCAGTGGTTAGAACGCTGGACTCGTGATCGAAAGGTCCCGGGTTCGAACCCCGGCAGAAGCGGTGGGAGAACTTTCTTCTCCAGGGTCAACTTTCTGTGCTGACTCTTATTTCGGTATCCGTTCCACCCCCGTGTTACCGCAGTAGCACGTCACAGATCCCGGTTTCACAGATCCCGGTTTCACAGATCCCAGTTTCACGTGGCACCAGCCACGCAGCAACCAAAGAGCGCTATCAGTACACCACTTCCGTGGAAATTTAAAAATACGCGCTACAGAAAGGATACAGCCACTCATTTTGAATTACATGCGACAAGTGCGCAGTGAGTCTGCTCGAGAGCAGAGAATAGCGCTATATAAAAGCGATGAATAATAATAATAATATTATTTAATTTCTCGAATGAGATAATAATCTTGAATCTTGAATAATTATAATAATAGTACATGCTCAGCAGTGGTGTGTACTACAATGTTATATTTGTGTGTGGACTGATTTTGTAGGTCTGACTTGGATATATAAATATAGTTTTACACATAAGAAGAGCATTAAAATGTGTAAGGCTGTGTTTGATCGTCCTGATGTGAGTCTGTGCGCTTGACAGATGTTAAAATCCAATCATTTGCTGTTACTGAACATACGCTTCGTCTTTCTCTGCACAGTTTCAACCGACTCAACCATGTTTCGAGCGTATTCTGGAACCCGGATATGAACAAGGCCTTGAACTCTGAAGTCACTGCTTTTGTAATGTCTTGTAGTGTAATGAAACTAAAGCAACAAAAAACAAAAACAAAAAAGCAACAGATGTTTCATGGGGACTAGTCTGGATTCTATGGTGTGTGCGTGGAAACAGGACTGTTCTGGTGGGAAAACTGAAGTTGAATGGACAGGAACGTAGAAATTAGAAAGGGGGGAAACCTGACAGTAGGCAAAACAGGCATGGTTTTATTCTTACGTACTCCAAGCTTTAAAGAGCGAACTATTGACAGCTCTGAGTTCTCAACAACTCAATTTCTGCGTCCGCAGTACCCCACCGCGGGGCTTAAAGAGAAACTTTTTCAAAGTATGTCTAACAAGTGCCCTTTCGAGCAGTCTAGGCAAATGTATTCTGAGTCACACGACCAGGCGATCCTCACTGAGTTAAAAAACCGCAAGTAAACTAATAACCAAACCACCGTGTCATATATCGCAGGTCTCTCGACTTTCCTATGGTGTCCCACGGGGCTCTGTGTTGGGCCCAGTCCTTTTCATCCTCTCCACGAAATCTCTCTTAATTCAACGCCATTACATTCAGTCTCAGTCTTTTGCAGATGACACTCAGATTCAAAACCCTGTCCCCCCACATAGCATTGAATCTCCAAAATCTGTTCTGGAAACCTGCTTCTCAAATGTCCAGACCTGGATGCTGGAAAATAAACTGAAACTACACAATGACAGAGCAGATGCTCTCATCACCTGCTCACCTTCCAAGTCATTTCCAGTCTCTAAACCCATGTATGATACAGATCAGTGTCGTACACATTTAAATTCATTATGGTGCTTGTGTATGTTGGGGTGCCTTTCCGTACCTTGCTTTGTGTGGGTTGTTTTGGTGGGACTGCGCTTTACGTGTGTATAAAATATCATATTTAGGTTAATATGTATCATGTGAGCGCTCAGGGCGTTGATGAGCGCATTATAATTATAATGTACATTATTATTATAATTATTAGTAGTAGTAGTACTATTATTATTATTATTATTATTATTATTATTATTATTATTACCATCTCTGTCCGTGGCGGGTAAATCTCATTTTCGTCTTCTGTCAGAAATATTGGATTTTACATCCCAGATAACATGAGCGTTGAACTGCACATAAAAAAAACGTCTGCCGATTAACTTACTTTTAACATCGGCACAGCAGTTAAATTCGCCACCTTCTTTCTGTTGACTCCACAAAAACACTTGTATCTGCCCTTGTCCTCTCTAGGTTAGATTACTGGAACTCACTCCTTTCAGGCTGTCCTACACACCTTCTTGAGAAACTATAAAAGAGTCAAAACTCAGCTGCAGGACTCGTGCTCAAAGCTCGTTCATCTTCACTGGCTGCCTATCCAAGCATGCATTGAGTATAAGTTATTAACTCTTTGTCACCCCTTTTCCTCTGATACAACCCCTGTTTATCTAACTGGTCTTCTTCATGTGCATTCTCCTTCAAGACAATTCCGCTCCTGTTCTGACTCAAGAACTGTATGCATTCCACACGTTAAGACCAACACATTAATTTTTCAAAAATCGCTCATTTTCCTCTGCTGCTCATTCCGTCTGGAATTCCCTGCCTCGTAAAATTAGACATTCAGCGAAACACTGCATCTGAAACCGTTCTGAAGGCCCATCTGTTTAAAACAGACACTGCTAGCAATTCTCTACCACTCCGTCCCCCCCTCCCCTCCCCTCAACTTCTTAAATTATTTCGGTCGATTAATGTGCTGTGCTCCGTGCGTGCGTGCGTGCGTGCGTGCGTGCGTGCGTGCGTGCGTGCGTGCGTGCGTGCGTGCGTGCGTGCGTGCGTGCGTGCGTGCGTGCGTGCGTGGTGCGTGCGTGCGTGCGTGCGTGCGTGTGTGTGTGTGTGTGTGTGTATGTGCGCGCGCGCGCGATGGTGCTTTAGTGGTGCTTTAGTGTGTACGCGTGCGGTTTGTATATGTGTGTATAATGTATGTCTTGCCTGTTTAGTTTCTTGTGTGATTTGAATTGTTTGTAGTCATTGCTATTGTTGTTTTCTGCTTGATGTGTCTCAGTGTGTATGTAGTTTAAATCTGAATTTTCTACAGCTGTTCTGTTTTTATGTAGATTTTTTTTAACGTTTTTACAAATATATATTATTATTATATTCATCAAATTAAAATCACGAGATTTGTCCATATTCGTACTGCAGTTTTCATTTTCAAATGGTAAAAGATCAACGCCATTGTATGGTCAAAACGATGTGGAGCTGCTCTTGCGATTTTTTGTTTTGTTTTTGAGTCGTTATGTTTACTGAAACATAAAGGGCCTAAACGTTCTATACAACATAAATTATGGTTTGATTACTGTAGTAAAATAAGTGTGTGTTTGTTGTTGTTGTTTTTGTTTTTTTGTTTTTTTTCTCTCTCTCTTTTTTTCTTTTGTTTCTTTCTGTTAATCAGTTTCGACAAATCTCATAGGCGATGGATTCACACAACACCTGATTCCGTGGCATATACGACCTCTCATTGGTGATGTCACATGACGACCGTCGAGGACACTATGTAGACTAATTCAGCATTTACAGTGGGTACGATGTTGTATACTATATTAATCATGGATGACTCCAGTATCTAAGCGAAGGTCGGCTCGATGTTGTATATTTCAGTCCTCATCGATGTTGTAGTCTATATTACAGGCTTCACAAGTGTTGTATGTTACAGGCCTCATAAAGAAGCATAATGTAATGTGTAATTCGTTACGATATTTATATATTCGCAGAAGACACTCGACTCAATCACTGTAAATCGCCTAATAACTAATAACCTCCGTACAGATTGCTACCATCGTCAGTACTTGTGCTCACCCAGCTCTTGGCTAATTCGTGCATACCTATGTCCCTTCTACGTCACTGTCTGCGTTCTTCCTCCGGTGACAGAATTGTTCGCATCCCCGCCTCCGAAAGAAAACAGCATAGTGGTCCTGCCTTCTGTTTCTCTGCTGCAATCCCCCTGGATTGTTTCCCTTCCACCTCTCCCTGCCTTCAGAATTAGTCTTAAAACTCACCTCTTCAGACAGTATTTTGACCAGTAGCTCTTTTTCTCTGCCATTTTTATGAATGTGTGTGTGAGTGTGTGTGTGTGTGTGTGTGTGTGTGTGTGTGTGTGTGTGTGTGTGTGTGTGTGTGTGTGTGTGTGTGTGTGTGTGTGTGTGTGTGTGTGTGTGCGCGTGTGCGCGCGCGCGCGATCCTTTGTGTTCATGTGCTTTATTATGGATGGACAAGTGTACCTAGTAATGTTTTGCTATATGACTAACTTGTTTTCTCTGTGCAAGTATAGATGCATTTCATATTTTTGTCTAATTATGTTGTGAGTTGCCGAAAGCGCTCTATCGATTCCCAGATATTATTTTGGTTGACTCAAGAGCCTAATCAGTGGTGATGTCCAAGCAGAGGTGGGCACGATGCAATATATGACTCATAGGTGACTCCAGTTCGGAATCGGTGACCAAGGCAAGGTGGACACACTGTAGTCTATGACTCACCTATTGGTGGTTACGCCATCACTAGGCGAGTCGTACGGTACGACGTGTCTACCCTGCGGAAGGTAACTGGCAAACGTTCAGTGTCATGCGCATGTCCGGTTTCTGACTGACAATGATCTCTTCACGTCATCTCTCACAAACACTTCTGTGCGATTTACGGAGCAGTCACAATCTTATAAATATATGTAAATACCACTGCCCGTTTTACGGGCAATACCTTCGAACACATCATATGACTGACCTTGGTGACGTCAATGCCTTTCGTAATGGCCCACGTGGACACGATGTAGTCCATGACTCTCTCACTCAGAGACTTTGGCACGTCATGCAGCTTCATAAACTCCCGAACACTGTTCAGCATGTCGTGATAGCGGGCAAAACTGGAGTAAAACTGCTGGAATATTGTCGTAACGTTGCTGAAGATCAACGCATACAAGAGAGCTGGAAAAAAGGCAACAACATTATTCTTTAAAATGAAGTGACCCGTTTGATCAATAGCAACAAATGACTTTAATATAACACGAATTCGTTTACAAAGCGAACGAAAGCTCGTTTATAGTTGGAGAAACTCGATATAACTTCTATGGGATCCTTTTTAGTTTTAGGTGAGCTGATCATAGTTCTGTGCTTCTCGCAGCTGCATGGTATGCGGTATCTTGTATTATGTTCACTAAAACAAACAAAAAACAAAACAAAACAATGCAAAACAACAACAACAACAACAAATCAAAATAAAACAAACAAACAAAAAGTGTGTTGGGAGGGAAGGTGACAGACTAGGAAAACGAGAGGACTTAAAGCTCGTTTTTCAGAAAGAAAGAAGAAGAAAAGAAAAAGAAAAACAGATAAATTTGTAAGGCCCTGCCTGGTAACTTAATTACGTCGTCTGTGTCTTTGTGATGGAAAACATTCTTTCACATGGGCTTATTTATATATCAACCAAACGGTGTTAATATGGCTCAAAAACAAAACAAAACAAGTTCTAAGTGCCTCACATTATAATAATACTATAATACTAACACAATACATCCTCAATGGCTACATGCCAATAAAATAATATAAATAATACTAATACCACACACACACACACACACACACACACACACACACACACACACACACACACACACACACACACACACACCATTCTTTTACATGGGCTTATTTATTATCAATGAAACGGTATTAATATGGCTCAAAAACAAAACAAAACAAGTTCTAAGTGCCTCATATTATAATAATACTATAATACTCACACAATACATCCTCATTGGCTACATGCCAATAAAATAATATAAATAATACTAATACACACACACACACACACACACACACACACACACACACACACACACACGCACACACACACACACACACACACACACACACACACACACACACACACACACACACACACACACACACACACACACACACACACACACACACACACACACACACACACACATACATACAAACATACACGGGCGCGCGCGCGCGCAGGTGCAGCAGCCTGTATTTAGTGAAATGGACAGTAAAAGGTGTATATATACATGTATTTGTTGGTCGCTTTTGTATAGCGCTCTGGTCGCATATGACTAAATCAGTGAGTGTCACCTTTTACAGCGCACTTTGAATATCCATGTGTAGTTGCGCTGTTTGGTTCTTACATGGCTGGTGCCACTCAAAACTGCTGCCATCTGGACGCGTTCTGTGTACACCATACAACCATGCACCAAAATAAGTCACTCCATGCAAAGCCAAATACGTAGGGTGCATGCGTGTTTAGTTGTAACCAGCCACCTGCATTTTTGGCAGAATGAGCGGGAATTTTTACGTGCTACTGCGGTAACACGGGGTGGATCGAATAAAGAAATAAGAGTCAGCACAGAAAGTTGACCCTGGTAAAGAACATTCTCCCGCCGCTGCTGTCGGGACTCGAACCCATGACCTTTCGATCACGAGTCCGGCGCTGTAACCATTGAGCTTCCCATATTTGGTATACTCCACGGCTACACTCTTTATCTTTATTTGGAAAATGTTAATCCGTGTTTCCGCTAGACCGGAAATTACTCAATTTTGTCCTGGACTAAAAAATTAAAAAAGATCTTTAAACATGGCTCAAAAACAAAACAAAACAAGTTCTAAGTGCCTCATATTATAATAATACTATAATACTCAGGTCTCTCCCTTTCTCCAAAGTCTCCCCGAGGTCTTAAACTACTATATGGCGGATTCACCGTCAGGCCGGATAACGACCAAAGTCTCACTGCACCTGTGGTCAGCGCAGCTATCAGGTGGTTCACTGCATAATTTAAAAGAAATGTGTGTGTGTGTGTGTGTGTGTGTGTGTGTGTGTGTGTGTGTGTGTGTGTGTGTGTGTGTGTGTGTGTGTGTGTGTGTGTGTGTGTGTGTGTGCGTGCGTGGTGTCGTGTGTGTTGTGTGTGTGTGTGCGTGTGTGTGTGTGTGTTTGTGCGGCTCTACAGAATGAACGCGTATACAGTGTGTGTGTGTGTGTGTTGTGTGTGTGTGTGTGTGTGTGTGTGTGTGTGTGTGTGTGTGTGTGTGTGTGTGTGTGTGTGTGTGTGCGCGTGTGCGTGTGTGTGTGTGTTTTGTGCGGCTCTACAGAAATGAACGCGTATACATGTGTCATCGAAATCTGGAGAAGGCTTCCTGGATGACAAACAAGGCGGCGATTTGTGAAAGATTTCCACCACGCTGAACCTAGTGCGCTTGATTATCTTTGTCTGACGATTCTAATCATTTATAATCTATGTTCAGTAAAAAAAAAAACAAAAAAAAAACAACAACAATAAATTAACAAATTGGGATCTGTATTCACCAAATCAGGCGGCATTTAAATCAGCAAACAATGTATAACTGTCAGCTTTTGCACGCACACGCACATGCGACGTGTCTGCTCTCCCTCGCACGCGTGTGCGCGACAGAAACGGGTGTGCGTGTGTGTTTGTGGGGGGAGGGGGGGGGGGTCAGTATTTGCAAACAATACCATGAACTAGACATTTTATTTT
>JABMCL010002535.1:0-40000 GCA_018857735.1 Alviniconcha marisindica | reverse complement strand
CGGATCTGCGTCATTACGACACGCGGCAGCCTAACTCACAGCATACTGTACTGGCACAATGTTTTAATTTACAGAAATACTTCCATCCTGTTCACACCCTTGCCCATGGTGACAGCCAAGTATTTAGTATAACCTTGGAGATCATATCGTTCTTTTATTGCTATTGCGACTACTATAAAGCTACTGTCATGCACATTACCACTTCCAAACATTGCAGTAGTATGCCATATACCAGCCAACTTGTTAGGTATCAAGAATTTTGATACAAATAAGTACAAAACGGTTGACACAATTCAAGAAAAAGCGATCTGTCACAGGTACATGTTTGCCATTTGTAGTTAGTCCTATTCACCAGACTGGTGAGTACTTTTACTGGTGTGCCAGCTCGATGTACCTGCTTGAGAGCAACATATGGCCTCCCCCTTACTTGAGTGATTGAATCGGACTCTCTGAACACTAATATAAAAATTATGAAAATTAGTTGAAAGGAAATTGGTGGTTTGTGTGTATACCCTAGAATCTACCTCAAAATACTTTTAAAAGTACTTAGCACAGCACATACATAAATAATTGATTGTTAACTCCCAGTCAACCATGGTGGTTACATCAGGGCGAAATTTAGCACGACTTCGTCATCAGAAAAAAAGTATGCAGAAAGTAGTGACGTTTTTCGAACAACCCATTTTGCAGAAACACCCCGTTGAGTCCGTCCCCTGGCAAGACAGCGCCACCTGATTCTGAGGTTGACCGCGAATTTGAGAGGCTAGGAGAGGTCCTCCACAACTGTCCAAACTCGATTGGAGGAAATTTGTGACTCGATCAGCACCTTCAATAGGGAACACGTTCTTCCTCGAAAACCTACGAAACATCCACAACGCCAAGTTTGTTTCGCTGTAAAAGAAAATATGAAACAAGGATGACTTCTAGCGTTCTAAAACAAGACCCAAACACATAAAAGCTTGGAAAAGGGGCTTACCCCGAAAATTTGTGCATTTTGTATTGTCATATTGAGTTAAGGTTAAAATACACACAACCCTTACGTGTTTGAATCTTGTTTCGCTATAACACCAGAAAGTCACGACGTAAAGAATGCTTGTTGCTGGGATATTGACGTTCTGGACATACAGATGTTAGGAGAACACAGACGTCAATCTGCTTTGCTATGACATGAATAGTGAGACAATCTATACACAATACTTGGCCTTTCGCTCCACATCTATGATGGAGTCGAAATCAGCCTGCTCCCTCCTTGTAGGTCTTCTCTCTTTAGCAAAGACTGATCCAGAAGACGGCGAATCAGTATTGCTAAGCCTAAGATCCTCGGGTGAAAAACTTTAGGCTTAAAGTGGAGAAAACTGAAGAGGACATTTCTATACGGGAGCTAGTCGACACGTTTTGTTGTACTAAATTTCTTGATTGTGTGCACGAACAGAAGCTACAACTTTTGAAACGTGGACTTCTGACTTCCACGTTGCGACATGTTTTTTTAAAATCTATTGCGACTAACCCATCGTGAGCTATGGCAAAGACATTACCGAGCATTCTGACCATTTCCATGCCAACACAGTAACAGAAATGTGTGTATTGTCCGGCACATCTCGATGCATCTCGACAATCCTCTATGTGGTAGTCCCTGCACTATTAGAAAGGTTACACCAGTAGGCTACTCAACACGCATACAAATCAGTGGTAAGTCATTCTCGTGCGGTTAATTTTGTTCCTTCTACGAAAGAGTAGGCCTAATCATATTCCGCTGAACAGGAGTAAAAATGGCAAACGTGTACCAGTGACTAATTTCGTTATAACTGTTCGATTTTTCTTAATTCACATCATAATTGTATTCTTTACCACAAGCAAATATGTACGTTACGGTATAACTGTTGCGTATTATGTTAGTATCGAATCTGCTATGTGTTGTGAAGGGGAAGAGGGAGGGAAGAGAAAAAAGGAGACACAGACAGATGGGAAGGAAGTGTTTCCTGCGTGTTGGTTGTTACTTACATCATCGACGTACTGAAAGGCGTTGAACACGTCGTAAGGAAGGCATGACAGAAGGTCGATGACAAACCAACTCTTGAGATAATTCATGCGGATTATCTTTGGGTCTGAAATGACCTCCCCGCTGGGTCCAACAAAGGTAGTGTGGAAATTGAGCACGATGTCCACAAAGAAGACAACATCTACCATGCTGTCAATCACAAGCAGCGGCAGCTGATCCATGGTTTTGATTTTAAAGGCTGCGTTGTAGGGCACCATGACAGCCGTATAGAAGGTCAAGGTCAGGATGACCCAGTCCCATATAGTCTTGAAGAGGCAATAATGTAAGATGATGTGAGGAGGGGTTTTGGGGGCTTCCAGTCTGTACTGAGGCAACACGTCAGCACTTAGGTTCATCATCTACAACAAGAAGAACAATGGATCAGGTTTTTCATGCTGCCAAAGCTATGAGGGGCATTTCAAATTTCGCAGGATTTCTGAAAAAAGATTTTGACTGCACATTATTAAATCATAGAAACAGGTTCTGATGCCTTGAGAAACTTAACATGTGCTGTCCACATACTATGTAACCTAGGAGATTATATTCGACATTACTAACCACCCAAGTTTCCCACATACTCTGCATGTAGCCATGCACTTGGCACGTGCACTCTTTCTAAGTCAACTGTACATTTTTAAAAATAGGCACATTTTGTCAAGATCACTCAAACAAGAAGCTTAAAATAATTGAAAAGTCGAATAGGTTCTCACAAAGTCGACAACACTGGACAAAACACCAATAATTTTAGCTGGCATTTTAGCTAGCCAGCGTATCACTCGCCTTTGTCGGTTCAGCCCGAGCCTCTGAATCCGTAGGATGAAATAAACTGCTTTGATTAGCCTATATGTACTAACGTTTGCAATCTGTGACGGTCTGGAGTTGTCGAAGTTGGTGTTCGGGATGTTCGAAGAAAACTGCAGCAAAGTCGATCTGTTTCTTGTCACAGAGCGAGCAAGCCGTGCAAATTTACTCAGTCCTGAAATAGGAGGAATGAAAACCCACAACTTGGTCTTGAAATCACATTTCATCAACTACTGAATAACACGTATCTACTACACTTTCAATCATCTGAATCAAATTGTCATGCGCATGATGTGGTGTGTGTGTGTGTGTGTGTGTGTGTGTGTGTGTGTGTGTGTGTGTGTGTGTGTGTGTGTGTGTGGTGTGGTGTGTGTGTGGTGTGTGTGTGTGTGTGTGGGGTGGTGTGTTGTGTGGTGGTGTTGTGTGTGTGTGTGTGTGTGTGTGGTGTGTTGTTGTGTGTGTGTGTGTGTGTGTTGTGTGTGTGGTGTGTGTGTGTGTGTGTGTGTGTGTGTGTGTTGTGTGTGTGTGTGTGTGTGTGTGTGTGCGTGTGTGTGTGCGCGAGCGCGTGCGTGTGCGTGTGGATGTGAGAGATAGAAAGAGAGGTCGCAGAGGGAGGGGAAGGGAGAGGGGTCGAGGGTGATATGCTTTTTATTTCTTGCAATAGATTACTAGTCTTGATATACATTTTCAGTGTAAGTGCCTTGTGCTCATAATTATGAGGAAAGACAGTTACTTCTATGTAGCAAATCTAAATTACACATTTTCAGAAGCCACTAGGTGTGTAATTTGCTTGGATCATTGTGAAATGGGAGGGTTGGTGTCTTTATTGTGTACTAAAGCCATTCAGTAGAGGGTGGCTATTAGTTACATTATAGTATTGTACCGGAATGTGGAACCGGTAACACACATTGTAATGCTGGAGGCTGGAAGTATTGGTGCCAGCTTGAATGACAGTGTTCGTGACTGATTCAACGTATTGTTCGGTGTCGTGGTACGTAGTGGTTGTAAACATAAATTATTTGCGTCGGTTATCAGATCACAGTGTCAGTGCGTGCCAGAATATCACTATGATCAGTCTCGTCATTGTAATCGTTAGTGCACGTGCATGGTCCTTTGAATAATGGCTTACGACAATGCGTACTGGCAAGCGTTTCTGGGCGCTTTTGTGAAAGACATGTCAGCAATAATTTTGGGAGAGAAGTTTTATGGTCGTCAATTTTGTCAGCGGAAGTAGGTCCACCAGTAGGTACTGTTACTAACGGCAGCCCCATGCGACGGAGATTGGTAGTAACCCCTTCTTTTGTCGATTTGACGGTCTTTTAATTCTGACTTCGTTGGTTTTATTGTTTGTTTTCTCAAGGAAATCAGGCCAGGCAGTTGCGGGGGACTGTGGTTATGGGACGAAATAAACCGAAGACGTTAAGCAGAATTTGTCAATAGCAAGTGGCCTGTCTTGAGGTGAAAATAAATACCTAGTCTGCAATATACAAAATGACACTTAAAATGATGTGACTGTGATTCTGATACTGACCTTTTCCTCCATCGTCATCAATAGGCTGTTTGAGTGCCGTAATGTCCTTGAAACTACAGAGAAACAGCACTACCTGATCCTTCTCGTTTTTGACAGGGGCAATGTGCAACAGTAACCACAGCGGCGTTTCTGCACACACAAAAACACGCATAGTACACGAGATACTGATTTCAGGCCTGGGCCGTGAGCCGGTTTGGCCTAGAAGTAAGGCTGTGAGCGGTTCGATTCCCGCTTCAGCTCTCCTTTCTCTACAAAAGTTGTGGATTATGGACACGGTCTTGTGACTTTGCCCCTCACAATTAATGAAACATTAAAATGGCTCTCATCCCTTCTCATCTTCATGTAGAAATCATTTTGGTGGTGACAGCGTAGAGTTAGGTATAGCCCCCCCCCCCCCCCCCCCACCCACCCCACACCCCATCTCTGTCCCCGCCAGTAGCTCTCCGGAGACAACTCGGCGTTAAACAAGTGCAAAGTATCTACACCTGTTGGTCACCGCGGCTAGTTTCTCAGTATAGAACAGTCGCTCGTCAAAAGTCAAACTTGGCTTTCCGCCACACTTCCGCTAAATTCTGACGTAATTGGTTACGCAGTTAAAGGGGCACTTCTTATCTTCGCGCATCTGTAAACCGAAATCGCTCCATTGTGTCACGCTGTCAGCGCCCTCAGTAAAATTTACGAAATGTTTTGTACTAAAACTAGCGTCGAAGCACGCCTGTAAACGTCGGACACGTCCGCCTGGGGTAAACATTTTTTGTTGTTTCGATTCGAAAGAATTTGGTTTTTGTGCTGGTATAAGCATTGTGAGCAGTTATTAAAATAATAATAATAATAATACTAAAATACAGCCCGATATAATCTGACTTGTCTGTGTGGTTACAAACTTACAGCCATCTGAACATCAACGAAAAGCTGTCAGTCAGCAGTGACAGTTTTTGGAGACCTATGGCGTAACCAATTATGGCAGCGGTTGAAGTTGGCGGTTGATTGTAAGTCAAACATTGTCCACTGCGCCAGACTTTAGCATGTTTCATTTTCCTCGTAAGTCGGACACCTGTCGTTGATGACCACATAAGATTTTGAAATATTTGCTATTCGATCACTTAATCAGGCATTTAGTGAACAGAATTCATAAGATTGTCAGCGGCTTTTGCACGCTCGAGTACTCCCTTGTAACCGTTACGATGGAGTGGGCGTTAATTATCTATCTATTGTTAATGTTACATACATAGACAGGATCAAACACAAACTTCTTTTCATGATAGAGTGTTGTATTGAAGGGGGACAGCCGACAGCCTCGCACTTTAGCATTGGATATGCTCTTTAAAATTTGCATGATAAAACCTTCATGGGATCACACCGTTTCATACCAGTTTCAGTAACCTTGTTCGTGGTGATGTAGACTTTGCGGTTAACTGGACTTACTCAGTAACACTGAACGAATTTTAAAATCACAGCAGTATTGGTATAATGAGTGTAGGACGGGCTTACATTGAGTGGTCGTAACACGATATTTTATGCCAGTCAAAAGCTGTCAGAAAAAGATTTCGTGCAATGTAATTACTCAATATCGCTATATCCTTCGGAATGAATTGCTCCCGAGAATGCCAGGAATACGCTATGAGCAGGGGCAAACAAGGAAGGCAAGAAAAACAACACCTAATTCAGCAAAAAACGTGTATAAACGTCACTAGCCTACTAAAAACTCCGTGTCCTTGATGTACACTCCTAGATCACACAGGCGCTCGCTTACCGATGCACTCACTCTCATACATACAAATCAGTCAATCAACCCACAATCAATCGATTAGTTTGTACTGACTGTTCTTTTTGTACAGCAGAATTTCCACTTGTTCTTGCACCATGGCTTCAAAGGAATGGTCGGTCTTGGAGATGGCCTCCTTGTCCGTCAGCTCGCCGTACATGAAGGCACAGGTGCTACTCTTCTGCATCACTTCTGCACGGTTGTATCCAGACAACTTGCAAAAGCCATCGTTGCAGTACACAATGGGGTAGTCCACGACTCGGGCGTTGGCCAGTACAAAACTACTGTCTGCAATGTACAATGTTTATGCACACATATCAAAACTGGCATGAAATTCAAGTGAAATGAAAAAGTTCCAACTTAGAAAAAAAGACAAAAGACAACAACAACAACAACAAAAGACAAGAAAACACAATATAGAGGAAAAATTACGTTGCCTGTGTAGAGCGAAAAACAACCCGGGGTTAATAAAACAACACACCTACATTTGGAGTCCCATAGAAAACAAAATCGGCTTGCTAAACAAAATAATCGCCAGCACCACAAACAACGTTTCGCAGTTATTTTCGCTTAGAATAATGACAGGCACATAGCGCGCCTAATCTGTAATGGGCCCAAGCGCTTACACATTCTTATACGCATACGAATACAGTTGAATATGCTTATGTCGAATGTGCTGGAGAATTTCTTTTTTCTTCGATGACGGATAAGTCAAAACTTGCAGACGGTACTTCGAGTTCAGCGTTTTTTGTTTGTTTATTGTTTTTACTTCTTTGCTTTGGAAACTGATACTTTGGAAACTTGGAAACCTGATATTGACGATAATTTAGTTTGTTTGTTGTATTGGTTTGTTTGTTGTTTGTTGATTTTGTTTGTTTGTTTGTTTGTTAATCAGTTGCTCGTAACGCAATCGTTGGAGCAGCCAAGCTTAAATGTTTGATGGCGTCAAAAGCTTCGTTCTTGTTTTCCGTCCTATAGTGTTTTGACTCTTGTGTGAGGTATAAGAGTGCTGACAGCGAAGCTCACGTGTGTGAATGTGTGTGGTGTGTGTGTGTGTGTGTGTGTATGTGTGTGTGTGTGTGTGTGTGTGTGTGTGTGTGTGTGTGTGTGTGTGTGTTGTGTGTGTGTGTGTGTGTGTGTGTGTGTGGTTGTGTGTGTGTGTGTGTGTTGTGTGTGTGTGTGTGTGGTGTGGTGTGTTTGTGTGTGTGTGTGTGTGTGTGTGTGTGTGGTGTGTGTGTGTGTGTGTGTGTGTGTGTGTGTGTGTGTGTGTGTGTGTGTGTGTGTGTGAGAGAGAGAGAGAGAGAGAGAGAGAGTATGTGTGTGTGCGAGTGCGCGCGGGCGCGTGCGTGCCTGCGTGCGTGTATGCCGGGTGTGCATGTGTGTGCGTGTTCAGCCACATCTCCAGGATATAATATTGTATTTGTACACATAGACCCAAAACAAAAGGAAAATGTCTTGGAAATATTATACCCATGACTCCCTCATTACTTTCGAAGGTCTTCATTATTTAGAACATGCCGTTGAATCTGTAGATTGAATGAAATTTTGAAAAAGGCCTCCCGACTTCTACTGGGTCTGCAGTCTGCAGATATCCAGCAGAACGTGTTGACTGGACGGATAACTTCATCTCTGTGATGGATACTGTATGTCCGAGAAAATAATCCTGCTTTGGGACTTTAATACTGACCTACTCAAACCCAATAAATCATGGCTTCAAAAGCTTGAAAATTATCATCTTTATCAACTCATTTCAACACCTACAAGGGTTACCGCTACTTCAGAAACGTTTATTGACCACATTTATGTTTCTAACAAACATAATATTATAGAAACATGTGTTCCTGTCATTGTTTGCAGTAATCACTTCCCTTTTGCCAGTATGTCTCACACGGTTGGAAAAGGGGGCAAAAATCCCCAAATCTATCGGGGGGGTTTCAAATTTGATGAGGGCTCCTTTCTTCTTGATCTGTCAAATTCCAACATTTCAGAGGTGTACATCTTCAGTGAGCAAGATGCTGCTCTACAGCATTTGCACGAGGCCCTTAGTCAATGTCTATGACAAGCATGCTCCCTTTAAAACAATACGAGTAAGGCACATTGCTGAACCGAAATGGCTCACAAGGCAGTTCAAGACGCAATCCACTATTGTGACTATCTCTTAAAAAGTAGACACCACAATGAGTACAAAAAGCAAAGGCTACATCCCTCCATCGTGCATCCGAAAAGACGTTTTTCAAGACCTTCCCACTTCAAATCGAAATTTAAACATATGGAAAGCCACAAACGATCTGACAAATAAAAATGCACCAGCTAATTCTTCACGCCCTGGGCCAGCCTATGGGTATAGGCTGGCTCAGGGCGTGAAGAATTAGCTGGTGCATTAAAGTGCAGAAATATTAAGGTCCCCTCTGTTAAAAACCCAGAGCTGACGAATGTTTTCCCTTAAAAGCACGGAGTATGCTTAATCAGTGCCATAATTTCTTCCTTGTCCTAATTTCCGCTTCCCCGGTCCATTCACCTTCATTTTTTTCCAAATCTTCTCCATACTTTTCAGTTGCGTTAGTCTTGGCTGAAGCGAATTCCCGCGTTAGCCTGCGAAATAAATAGGTCACACTGCTCATAGTCAATTGATTTAAGCAGGTTCTCATGTTGAGTGCCTGCAGAATATAAATAGGCACCAAAATGTGTGTTACTGTGCCTCAAAAAGGTGATTTAGACATACTTGTGATCTGATCAATTATTCTTTAATTTTGTACTGAATGCGTTACAGGGAATCTGTCTGGAAGTATCTTTTTGCAGTTGTAGATAGTGATATGTGCTAATTATTGACTGTTTTGGCTGGGATGTTTGCTATTGATTGTGTTCTGTGTAGAACAGTGAGCCAGCTTTTTGCTTGTAAGAAATTGTGATTGTGATTTGGGCGAAGTGACCTTGTGCGATTGACAAGGCATACAAATCCAAGAACTAAATAACTTAAACATGTGCAATGGTCCAGTCCTGATATGGTGGATGAAATATATGAGTATATATCGAATCTGCATGGGAATCACACATTGTGCTACTTTATGAATGACTGCAGAATTATTTTGAAACAAAAGAACCCATCGGAAGGGACTGATGTAAGATCCTCCAAAAAGCGAGAACAGCAAATCCGTCAGCAACCACAATGCTAGCTGTTGCCCAGTGACAGATGTCTTTTTTGTGAAAAGACTTGAATACAAGGAAACAACATGTTGAAAACATTAGTCAAATGTATGGCAAAAACAGCTGAGGATTCTGCCAAAGAAGCAACCAAAAGAAAACAAGATCAGCACATCTGTTTGAAGGTGCAAGATACTGACTTGGCTGCTCGAGAAGCACATTACCATGCCACCTGTCGGAGAGATTACACTCGAGAGGATGACAGACACCAGAAACCATCAAAGACACTAAAACCATTGAAGAGCAAGGTTCCAACAAGACCATATAAAAAAAATCAATACATTGTTCAGTATGTTATGGCAGAATCGTTTAGAGATAAAGAGATTACCACGTTAAGGAAAAATTATGAAACCGGAACATTCCATGCATCTTCTCTGTAGAGGTAAATATGTGATAGGTGTCAACAAAATGTGTCAACACACCTTATCCTTGTTGAACAGTCACAATTCCACCATGTAGAGGTGCATTGATAATGCACATCGAAAGGGCCAGCTTTCAAGCACTTCTTGATATTCCGCAGTTAAGGCAACTAAAACCATTCCTCAAGCAGATGGCCATGGCTTGCATACTGTGAATGGAAAAGTGGGAGGTAACTGGACAGACTGTCTCTTCATGCCGCAAGACCTGGTTGAAATCCAGGTGGAGCAGCCCCAAAAGGAAGATGACTATCAGGAATACACAGAGCTTGAGAATCTTGATGGCTTCAGGTTTGAGGCTGACATATATGTCTAAGCTGGACATGCATTCAGTGTCACTCAAAGTAAGGGATATTCAGATTTGGCAACCTTCTATGGCACCGCTTTGGTACCTGTCAGATCATTTCAGAAAGTCAATAAAGATTTGTCAAATTATTGACAGTGGGGACAATCACTTTGGTGAATATCTTCGACATTTCCTAGCTGTCCGTCTGTATTCTTGGCATAATAGCAAAGAGCCTGCTGACCGTCAGCTGATACATGAAACTGTCCAGCAGTTGCATGCTGAATTAAGCCAAACCAGAGATGCGATCCAGTGGCATCAGGCTCCTAAACCTAAACTGTTTTACTGAGACATAACAAAGGCAAAACTGGCAAGTTTTACATACATCGGGCATGTTTCTTGCCTATCTTCCATGGGGTATAGAGTACTGTGAAACTGATTTCATGTTAAATGGAGGTAGACCAGTGAATAAGTCAGCACCTGCAGTGGTTTTGTGGAAGTAGTTTATTGAAGTTTGAACATATGTGCATTTTTGCTTAACTTTTAAACTTGAGTATATTCTATTCCGTGACGTCATCCATTAAGGTAGGTGTTAATCAAACATTTTCTGTGACTCTCTTAGTCCCCATGATACATTTGGTGGTAAATGAAGCACTTTTGTTCAATATTTTTACACGAGCATTGTACAAAATTATGCAACGTGACATTCTTTTTTTTTAATCTTCATTAATCCCACACGCGTAATTCAGGCCACCATACCTGGGTAAGACAACAGCAGCCGCAAGAGCAGTGCTACCCACTGATACCAGCATGTGCAGTATTTTTGTGAGTCCAAAGAATGGTATAGCTGCCTGTTGTTTGGGATTTGTAGGGGACACGCCCATTTTAATACATGCGATTAAGCTGCTATGTACCATCTTAGATAATCCCTAAAAGCAGAATAGTTCATCTTGCAGACAAGCAGATATTGAAAAGGGGGGGGGGTGGGGGGGGGGGGGGGGGGGGGGGGGGGGGGGGGGGGGGGGGGGGGGTTCGATACCTGGCCCATGGACTATAAAGATATTTCCGCCAACACTCAATTTTCTACAATTGCTGACAAAGTTAGATCTGTCAACAGAACAAAATAAAATGTCATTCCTTTGTTTAAATCTTTCCTCAGATCAATCAAATTATAGTCGTTTCTATCTTGTCGGTTCTCTCAAAGCCATTTAAGAAACACACAAGCAAACATGTTCTTGCACATTTTAACCCCCAAAACATGTTTTGCATATTTGAAGCCCCCCAAATCTAACCCTAACCAGTCAGGGTTCAGAAGGCCTTGTTGACCAATGGCTTTCCAATATGAATCATAATTTTTGTGGTGTTCTTTTTGTGGATTTGACAAAGCTTTCTGTGTAATAAAAATCTGAAACAAGAATGACTGCTAGCGTTCTAAAACAAGAGCGAAACAAGTAACACATAAATAAAAGCACATGATTGTAATGCCAACATTCTTCCAAGCACTGGACCTGAAAACAACCTAGCTCAACCAAAAACTGATGTCATTTAATAAAACATAAATAAAAACACATGATTCTCATGCTAACATTCTTCCAAGCACTGGACAGGAAAACAACATAGCTCAATCAAAAACAAAAAAGTGATATAGCTTTTCATCTCATTTTTCATCGTTTTTCACCGTTTAACTGTTGTTTAAGTATCGTTTTGTACCTTGATCAAGGAGATTACCACGAAAATTTGCAGATTAAGAATGCTAGTCCAAATAATTAGCATTCTTTGGAACCTTTTATGTGTTTGGATCTTTTATATAATAGACCATGATCTCCTTCAAAAAGTGGCTGTGTATGTATTGTCTCCTGAGACACTTACTCTACCTGCATCATTTCTTACAGATAGAAAGCAAACTGAGCATGTGAATGCATTTAAATCCGATGTACGACCTCTCAATTATGGAGTCCCCTAAGGTTCTGTTCTTGGACTGTACCGTTACTCTTCAATTTGCGTCAATGACCTCCCTCTATTCATCAAAGCATGTTGTGAACTTGTCGCGGATGACACAACAATCCAAACCAGTAACTCTAATCTCAAAAAGCTATCGGAGTCACTACAGCAGAGTGTCAACAGTCTAATATAATGGGCAGAGTGCAGTCATATGTCTTTCCATCGTGGTCTGTTAAGACCAAATTTATACTTATAACGACCAGTCAAAAGAGACAAAATGTAACTTTGAAATGCCCAATATGTGGGTTCATGACTTAGAATTATTGAGATGTGTTCTTCGTTGTGCGATCGAACGACAGCTTTAATTTCCCACTGGGATTAATAAAGTATATTGTTATTGTTATTCAATCCATCATCGACTACGGATCGACGCCATGGGACTCTGCAAGTTCAAATACTCTCAAACCCTTGGCTATTTTACGTAAGAGAGCGCTCAAGGCAATTATCCTCAAACCCACAACTCTAGCGATTTCAGATTATACTTTCCTATCCATTCTTCCCCTCAAAGGAAGATTTAACTATAACAAGGGAACCCTGATGCACAGTCTTGCGACTAAATTTTCCTAAAACCGATCACGGCATTCTGGAAAGCTCAATATAACAATATATCAGTCCATAGGATTGACCTTTTCAAGTCTAGCCTAGCATATTCTGGCAGTGTTTTTTGGAACTCCCTCCCTCTCTTAGTCTTAGATTACTGAAACGTTTAAATCGCGGATTACTGAAACATTTAAAACGTTTAAACAGCACTGAAACGTTTAGATCACGTTATATGCCATATATCGTGCGCTGACTGTTGCCAGTCACGTTAAACTTGGTGACTGTAACCCGCCTGCAACGTTCAACCTTAGTGTTTCCCATTCTTCACGCATTTACCCACCAGATGTTTGCTACCCTCATTCACCTCTGTCTCATATTATGTCTATATGGTGAATATTGGCAACTTCTTCCAAGCACTGGGCACGAAAACAACATAGTTCAACCAAAACCAGATAAATGTCTGAGTTCCACATCTCATTTCTCACCGTTTAACTGTTGTTTAAGTGTCGTTTTGTAGCTTGATAAAGGGGATTACCCCGAAAATTTGCATGTTGTGTTTTGTCCTGATAAACAGAGTTCATTTGAACCTTTTATTTGTTTGGATCTCAGATACACTAGAACCAAATGTCCGGTAGTTAAGAGGATTAATCCCGGGAAGTGGAGGCATTTTGTCGGAACGGAAGACCTTTTTTTTCTTTCTTTTTTTCTTCTTTTTTTTTAGTCTCTGATTAATAACTTGTTCCTCCTTTAAATCACGCCGGCGATTATCACCAATGTCAAGGTCGCACCTCGGCGCGCGGTCGAAACCAAACGCTTGCAGCTTTCAACAGCGACAGTTCATAAGAAGAAACGATAGTCAGCATCGATGTACGTACGATCAACCACCGCCACCATGTTGTGTGGCTAAACAGGTCATAGACATGGCAGAGAGTTGCATCCATTCAAGCAACAGACATGAGGTGCAGTTTACAGTGCGATCATCTAAACACCTGACTCACCACGTCGCAAAGTATCGTCTGCTACTGGCAGACTATAACAGTAACACTTAACATCCCCACCCCACCCCACCACACCCAGCCCTCCTTTTATAACAGTTCTGACTGCATGCTACTAATCCTAATTCCTACTAATCCTATCTCCTTCTCTAATCCAAATTGAGACACATGATACTGTTGTTGTTGGTGTTACGTGAATGAGGTTATCTGGAGGATTAGGTTACAGAATATTACAAAATACACATTTTAATGACTTCTGGGTGGGAACCTTACCAGGTAGACTTACAGCTGTCTTTTTATCCCTACTTTGAATTTTTTTTATGTATTGTTGCACCAGTTTCACGGAATTAATTTCTTCACTTTCTTCCAATTGTTTGTAGACCTTATTCCAAGAAATGTATGAGAGAATATATCTAGATAGGTCAGTACATTTCGTACATGCCGTAAGTACAACTGTGGAATCAGTGCATGCAACTAGTTGATTCCCAACTATGTGGTATTGATCGATATTAGCCACATTTAAGAAAAGCCCTGATTCAGCCTCAGAATCATTAACAGTTGCTAGCTGTAGTTGTTTTGAACGTGCCTTCATCTCCAGTCTTCTCAAAACATGGTTTGTGCGAGAAAATCGTCCTTTCTCCAACCGGCGGAAGAGATCAAACTTTTAAAAAGTTTTAAATTTAGGATATTTTGAGTTAAAGGGCTACGTCAGTTATTATTATATCTAACTTTTAATCCTGTTGCGTCAGTTAAATTATTATCAGATTTCACTTCTATTTCTGTTTATGTTGGGATTGCATTTGCTGTTTCGAAATCAATTCAGCCCCTTGAAATAGTGCGTTGTGTTGCTTATCGAGAGCACATTTTAGTGAAAATTAAGGGACGTAGATTTAGACAAATTCAGTCAAGTACTGAGGGGTAGTGCCAGTCCGGCTTCTGATTACAAAGACAGGCTGATTTGTATTTAATTCTCAGGCTGATTTGTATTTAATTCTCTGTACTGTGGGGAGCCAATGTATTACAGATGAATGAAAAGACTTCTTGGATAAGATGTCCGAATAACTTTTCTTTTAATCCGAATCCTCAGACAAAGCAAACGACGGATATATTGCACGAAAAGACATTTCCCGTCGAGTTCATTGTAAGAGGAGTCCACTGTGATCATAATGGTCTTATAAAATACAATAAACGCAATAACAAAAGCACCAGATTCCAAACCCCTCCTATATTAATGTGTTCGTGACTAGTCTCGATTGTATGTTCTTCCAGTGTCCTATAAAACAAAAAGCATCATCCCGGTTGCGTCCATGCAATATCAAATAATTCCTACGCATCATTTGCACAATAACAAAGGTAATAATTTCCTTCAGTGCGCAAAAGCACTATTTTCTTAAAATTTAAAGCCGTTTTGGAATGATGCATCAGCACCTGAAGAATCTGAAGTATAGGAAGCAAAATGATGGCCGCATTCCCGTTCAGCCTATATGTGTTCAGTATCTGGATCGAAGTGAGTAACTTTCAACGAGAATAAGATTTCTTTTTCGTACAGTTCTTTCATTCTTTTTGCGAGTTAGCCAGTCTTAACCAGTGTCTATCACTGAAACTGTAAGTGGGTACTTCGTAGCTTAGAACAGTATTATCTACACAGAGGTAATTTTCTTTCAACACCAACATAGCCGTGTAGGTGTGGGCGTGCGTGCGTCAGTGCCAGCCTGTGCTCGGCATTGTCATAGCAACTTTTCATTCGGAGATGCTGTTTGAAGCATTGTTTTCCCGTTTCGTTTTTCTGCCGCACAACAATACCTTGTAGTCTGATTCAGATGTTTATACAAAGTCTACTTATGCATGAATGCGCTAACCTGCCAGTGCGCGCTTGTGTGTTCAATGACATCAATAATATAATTGATTTAACAATCAAAATAACTACGTTTATGAAATCAAAGTGAGGATTACTATCGCACCGTTGCAATTTTTAGCAACACAGTCTTGAACTGAAAAAATGGAGGCAAGTATTCAGCCGCCTCAATCGGAGGAACAAGAAAACGTTTCGAAGTGTATGTCTGTGTGCCCTCATAGTTAGGCAGAGTTTTCCCCCAGCTGCATGCAGTTTCGATTACTTGTATGTTTTCGTAAGGTGTCGCTTTGTGGACAAACAAGCTGCACTGTCAATTACTTTCAATTTTTATATATATATATATATATATATTTGCATGTGTGTGTGTGTGTGACAGTAGCATTACACACACGGTAAATTTCCTTTAATTAAGCTTTAATTTCCTACTGGGATGAATAAAGTATATTGTAATGTACGCAGGGGAATAAACAAACCACCGCTTTTCCGTGTTTGTAATACTACACACACACACACACACACACACACACGCACACGCACACGCGCGCGCGCGCACGCACGCACGCACGCACGCACGCACGCACAGGGGAGACAGACAGACAGAGACAGACAGAGAGACGGAGAGAGGGGGGAGAACAATTAATCAGTTTTAACATCTCTCTCTCTCTCTCTCTCTCTCTCTCTCTCTCTCTCTCTCCTCTCTCTCTCTCTCTCTCTCTCTCTCTCTCTCTCTCTCTCTCAATAATACTTACGTTGGCCATTTGAACGCCGAATGATATTTTCCAAAAATGTGTTCTGAGGGGCCACAAGGCCTCTTCTTGCCCCGGGCATTTTGATAATGTCTTATTTCATGACACTTGACCCACACGAGCTAGGAGCTGAGTGTTCTTAGTGTCCTTTCCCACCTGGCTGCCATTGGTATAACGAACGGATCATGGCGAATGCCAGGGAAACGTCAGTGTTCACCTGTATTTCATTATACACACAAGAACGGGAACAATTCAATACTGTCGTGATTCCATCAACAGCAAGAACGTAACAACAATTCCACAAATTCTGGAATAAGATTTTCTTGATGTACCTGGCAGGTAAAAACAATTTTTCGTTTATCGTGCACAGCCATGAGACGCAATGCGCATGCCCATGCTTATTATGCACACAGTGTAAATGCATCAGCACAGCAAGACTCCTGTTCCAGAACTATGATGTAGTGGTCGCCATGACGACGGTTGACAGCGTCTGCGTCGTGGCACAGTCCCCTGGCGTTGACACAGTGCATGGAGCCGACGGGTATTGATTAAAGCGACCGAAGTGACAGCATTCGCCTAAAGAGAAAACTGTGTTATTTCCATGATATTGTATGTACAAAGCCCAAGTGGATGAACTTGTTGCGCCACATCAAACGCCACGAACAGACGCACAAAACAACAGCATCATGTTTCTATTTGGGCTGCCTGCCTGCCCTAAATATTTCATTATTACCAGCCTTATTGATTTCCTTCTACCACTCCTCAATTACTAACTCCACTTAGCGTGGTTGCCAGTGCCCGTAATGCAGTTTTAGCTGCCCATGGCTAACGTACAATGGCGTTCACTGTCTATTGCTTCTTGTTGATCACGCACGCCATTTTTGATGAGACAAAATCTTCTGCATTTCAAATCGTTACTAAACCAATATATAGCACAGCACATTATTTGTTGGCTTGTTTGCTGCATACCTGTTGTTCATAATGTGCGGGGAGTAAAAAGCCCTGAACTAATTCTACAGATGCTGGTTCGAATTTAGAATGAAAGCAAAATCAAAACATTTCTCTTCTCAGAATTGTTCGTTATGCAACATTGTCATTTACCCCTATCAGTCTGTACAGTGTGTGTGTGTGTGTGTGTGTGTGTGTGTGTGTGTGTGTGTGTGTGTGTGTGTGTGTGTGTGTGTGTGTGTGTGTGTGTGTCTGTGTGTCTGTGTGTGTGTGTGTGTGTGTGTGTGTGTGTGTGTGTGTGTGTGTCTGTCTGTCTGTCTGTCTGTCTGTCTGTCTGTGTCTGTGTCTGTCTGTGTCTATGTGTCTGTGTCTGTGTCTGTGCATCTTACACATAGTTATGCTTGAACCTTTGTTAATGTGTTAGCTTTTGTTAAATTGCGGATAACATTTTACATCTCGATGTACATTATGTTTGTTCAGCGCTTTGAGCTGCCGGGTAGGCGCTTTACAAAGTTTCATTACTATTATTGTTATTAAATCGCGATGTACATGAACCTTACCCCTGTCAGACAAAGTAGGCCTGTTTTCATCCATTGGGTGGATACGTTAGTGAGTAACTGGGCATTAACATCCTGTCAACCGTTCAGGACTGTCTGGGTGGGACCATACAATACCGGAGTAGGGACACAGAAAGAAAACATCTGTTTAGAAATAAGCGACCAAATTTTAAAAAAAGCTATTGACGCTAAATTGTATTTAGGGAGGTTTTAGATCTATTGATTCATCCAATAAATCAATGGGAACGGGGATAGCTCAGTGGTTAGAGCGCCGGACTGGTGATTAAAAGGTCGCGGGTTCGAATCCCTGCAGGAGGGGCGGGAGAATTTTCTCCTCCGGGGTCACCTTTCTGTGCTGACTCTTATTTTGGTATCCATTTCACCAGAAGCACGCAGAAGATTCCGGCCATTCTGCTAAAAGTGCAGACGCATACACGCTAAAGACGCTGTACCTTACATCTGTGGCTTTGCATGAAGCGACATAGTGAATTGTTGTATGATGTACACAGAACGCGCCAAGACGGCAACAGTTTCACGTGGCACCCGCCATGCCAGCGCTGTAAGTAGACCACTTCGGTGGATATTCAAAAACACGCTATAAAAAAGCTATTCATGTAGAATCACATGCAAGCGCAGTGAGTCTGCTCTAGAGCGGAGAATAGCGCTATATAAAAGCGATCAACATCAACATTAGAATGCACAGATGCCATACGTTTCTTAACAAGTCTGGTCAGGATATCAAAGTCTTTGCACAATCCATGGGTAAAGCTGTGAATATCACAGCAGCATGCATTATAAATATGAACATTAATCAAGTAATCAACTGATTACTCAGTAATAATCTTAGTGGCAATCTTTCTCCGTTGTTATAAGGAGAGGCATTCATGCGTAAAATTTTACCCTTGTGTAATGAAGTTCAGTAAGTCAGTCAGAAAATCGTTTTGATTTTACTACCTGAGTAAATCTCAGTGAAAATCAGCCATACTGTAAACTGGCGTATGGTTGTATGATATACAGAGAACGCGCCCCGAGACGGCAGCAGTTTCACGTGGCATCAGCCATGTAACATCCAAACCACTTCTGTGGATATTCAAAACGTGACCCGCTAGAGAAAGTCACTCATTCGGAATCACATGCGACAAGAGCGCTGTGAGTCTGTTCAAGAGCAGAGAATGGCGCTATATAAAAGTGATAATTAATATTTATAGTCTTCCGGTCCGTAATCAGAGACATACCATCAGCCTTGGCATACGATGAATATTTTCCGTACCTGTGGTCAAGTATTATAGGCGACATTCACAACAGTTCGAACAGCGCTAACAATATGAAAACGAGTGTTGGCAGATAATAAATATTTCACAGCACCCGACCTGTCATTCCAGAACTGCTGAACGTCGTCTTCTTTTTCGTTTCGACTCTGCGTGGCGGTAGGCTACTATCCTGGCAGCAGTGTCTCATCCGCACAGCTCTGTCTGTCTGTCTGTCTGTCCCGTCCCTAATAAGCCTTATGGTTTCTGTGGACGTTAAGCACCATGTTTACTTACTTACTGTCTGTCTGTCTGTCTGTCTGTCTGTCTGTCTGTCTGTCTGTCTGTCTGTCTGTCTCTCTCTCTCTCTCTCTCTCTCTCTCTCTCTCTCTCCTCTCTCTCTCTCTCTCTCTCTCTCTCTCTCTCTCTCACAAACACACACACACACACACACACACCGCGCGCGCGCAGAGAGAGAGAGAGAGAGAGAGAGAGAGAGAGAGAGAGAGAGAGAGAGAGAGAGAGAGAGATTGACTGATTGATTGATTGATTGATGGAACTTTAACAACAAACTGCTTCTGAACCATTTGTGGAGCTGTGTTTTGAAGCTGGTAAGTGAATTGCATGACTTTATTTGAGTTGGGATAGTATTCCACAGGGATGCACCTGAAAATGAGAAGCTAGTTTAAAAAAAGTATATTCTCGGTTTGGGCAGTTATGAATCGAGATGTGGCGTGAGTGTTGGAACAGATAAAAAGCTGTTTAAGATACGGAGGCGCAAGATCTATGTATGCTTTGAATACTAACACTGCCTTATAACACAAGCTTTTCTTTGAGTGGAAGTAGTCCCAAGTACCGTAGCTTTGTATCGGTTGATAAAGAAGAATCAGATATCATCAATTTTGCGAAGAGAATTCTGTGAAGAGAATTAAGTCTGTTAATTTTTTTTATCACTACAGCCGTCCCAGACAGTTGATGCGTAGGTTAGGTGAGGGGAAATACGAGCATGGTAAAACAGTTTGCACTTAGGAGTGTCCACAAAGTGTCTGAGCTGTGACAACAGGTACAGATTTTTTCAAACTGTTTTACATGTGCCAGTAATGAGTGGTCGCCAGCTAAATTCCTCATCAATAATAACGCCAAGGTGCCGGTGCTCATGAACTTGTTCAATATGACTGTCTTTAAGACTAAGATTAAGGTGAAGCGGGCGAAGCTGATGTTTTTGCCTTGTAGCAAGTAGCATACTTTTTGTTTTTGGAGGATGTAAAATCATGGCATTATTGTCGCACCAGTCTGTCAGATGTTTCATTTATGCTTCTCTGTAGTTCCTTTTGAACAGTGTCTGTATTTTTATTAGATATATTTAGTGAAGTATCATCCGCAGACATGGCACAGTTAACTTTATTGCTAGTAATATGCAGGGTAAGATCATTGATTTAAAAAAAAAAAAAAACGGTCCTAGAATAGATCCTTGAGGAATTCCACAACAAACAATGCCTTCATTAGAGTATTCACCGTTAACATAAACACTCTGTGGTCTTAGTTCCAGATAAGATTTAATGCTGGATATAAGGATAATTTCTTAAGTAGAATATTATGATTAACAAGATCAAAAACTTTTTTTAGGTCAAGAAAAACAGCACCAACAACCTCAGAGTTGTTGATGGCAGAAAGTCAGTTATCACACAGTTTGGCTAATGCTGTATGGTATGAATGTTGAAGACGAAAACCTGATTGTGACTGGCATAATAGATTGTGTTCGTTAAGGAAATTCAGTATGCCCACAAAAGGAAAGAACTAGATCTACTTGGCAAGTCAGTCTTTCTATCGGGTTTGAAAGTATGGATATGGGACGAATGTTGTTTGGTTCGCTTAAATCTTTGGTTTTGGGCAGAGGAATCACTTTTGCTTTTTTTAAGGTAGTTGGGAAGACGTTGGTAGAATATATATATATATATATATATATATATATATATAATATACTATATATATATAGATATATATATATATATATATATATATATATATATAAAGTTTCAGCTAATGTTAAAAAGTGCGAGTTGAATATGTTAGGGGAAATGGTTGTAGTAGAGCTGTTTGTTTTCTTGTGAGATTTGCTTGTTATTTCGTTGATAGCTTTCCATATTGTGGAGAAAAAATAATAATCTCCGATTCTATAAGATTATCAAAGTAAGACTTCTTAGCTGAGCGCACTAAGCTTTTAACTTTGTTTTTCTTTTCTTGAAATCTTTTTTCCTTTTTGAGGCAGTCACGAACGACCATTGCTGGAATCACATCTCTAGTAAGCCACGGTGGTAATATTGTATGCTTTACTCTTTTCTTACGTAGTGGGGCATGAACGTTGATGATTGGCATGATAATATCGTACCAAACTGACAAAGTATCATCAGGATTTTTAAACTTATAAACATCACAGAAAGGAGCACAATTCAAATAAAAAAGAAAGGCATCTTTGGTAAATCGTTTAAATGTTCTAACATTTAAATAATAAGAGAGAGAGAGAGAGAGAGAGAGAGAGAGAGAGAGAGAGAGAGAGAGAGAGAGAGAGAGAGAGAGAGAGAGAGAGAGAGAGAGAGAGAGAATGAAAGCGTGCCCACAAAGGGAAAGAACTAGATCTACCTGGATCAGATAATATCGCGCTCCTTTTGATAAACTAGATCTAGTACGTTGTTCCAAGCACTGGGCATAGATCACATCAACAACACCACACACCAAAACAATATATATATATATAAAAGCCTGCCCACAAAGCTAGCTGCACTAGAGAATATCGTGTTCTTTTTGATGAACTAGATCTAGTACGTTGTTCTGTTCCAAGCACAGGACATATATCATAAAAAATAAGAGAGAGAGAGAGAGAGAGAGAGAGAGAGAGAGAGAGAGAGAGAGAGAGAGAGAGAGAGAGAGAACTCGAACTCGAAAATTTTATTTTACAAGGATTGTAGTTTAGGTTCAGTCAAAAACCTGTCTAACAACTAGTCCTTGCTAAGCTACCAATTGCAGGCATTATTTATATGCATATAGGCATGAATGAGCGAGTGAAACGTTATACATGAGAATTTCCACACAAACATAGCGTGTTCACAGCGCCAGATGAACACATGACATACATCATTCAGTTACATATTATGAGCATACAACCAGCAAATAAAGCAGCAGAACATCTGATCAGTTCATAATTATGACTATAGAGTCGGAAAAGAAAAAAACAAAAGCAGTCAATGCTTATCTTATAAAGAACAGTAGAAGAGAGGGAGAAAAAGAAAAAGAAAAGAAAAAGGAGGGGCGGGGAGGGGGGAGTGTGTGTGTGTGTGTGGGGGGGGGGGGGGGGGGGGGAGGGGGCACTCTCACACGCAGTCGAAGGACTGGGTGGAGTTTTATGGGTTGACCAGTCATTGCAATGGCAATCACTCGAAAACCTCAGTCTCTCTCTCTCTCTCTCTCTCTCTCTCAGTCTCTGTTTGATAGAGACAGAGAACGAGAACTCGAGCTCTAAAACTTTATTTTGCATGGACTGTAGTTTAGGTTCAGTCAAAAACCCGCTAACAACTAGTCCTTGCGAAGCTACTGATGAGTAAATATAAAATTACAGGTATCATTTGTATACATATAGGCATGAATGAGTGAGTGAAATTTGATACATGAGAATTTCCACACAAAACATAGTGTGTTCACAGCGCCAGATGTACACATGCATACATCACTCACTTATACATTATGAGCATACAACCAGTAAATAAGGCAGTACTGGGAAGGGGAAAAAAGCAATCAATGCTTATCTTATAAAGAACAGTAAGGGAGAGTGGGGGGAGGGGCGTGGGGGAGGGGGGGGGAGGGGGAGGGGGGGCACTCTCACAAGCAGTTGGAAGGACTGGGCGGAGTTGTATGGGCGTATAAAATGGGTCTCAAATGACCAGTCATTGCAATGGCAATCACTCGAAAACCCCAGTCTGTCTCTCTTTCCCTAGCAGTATTATATCACAATCCATCCTATGTAACTATTTCAAGGTGTGCACGAAGTTTACGCTTGAAGGAGCTGAGTGGCTGACAAGATCTGACTGTCAGAAGTAGGTTGTTCCATAGCTAGGCACCAGAGAAGGATATACTTGTTTTGAATATGTCTATCCTAGGCCCAGGCAAACTAAGCTGATAGTTTCTAGAGCTGGAACTGCGTGAGGGAGTGTCAGTGTTTACAGGTTAGAAATCTACAGTGGGGCCTCATTGCTAAGGACCCTGTACATGAACAAACCCTTGTTATATTCAAGTTGTTTTTGTAGGCTCATTATTCTCATCTCTTTTCATTTCTGGTCACTAGTTAGAGTTGTATCTGGAATGATTAACTTTACAGCTCTTCTGTGCAGAGAATTTAATCTCTTTTTGAGGACATCACTACATCCGTCCCACACGACTGACTGAAGAAGAAGAAGAAGAGTGGATTAGCTAGTTATCCATCTCATTTTCATCGTTCTTTACTGTTTAATTGTTGTTTAAATGTGGTTTTGTAGGTTGATAAAGGGGATTACCCCGAACGCGCAAGTTGTGTTTTGTCCGGATGAATAGTGTTATTTTTAACCTTTTATGTGTTTGGATCTAGTACGATGTGTGCTTTTACAACTACAGTCAAATACGCTTACGTCAAAAAGGGTTGAGTCGAACTTCGCTTAAGTGAAACTTTTTTAAATTTCCCGACCAAAGCGAATAATTTTACAACGGATAAGTCAAAAATGGATAAGTCGAATTTCAAGTCGAACTTGGTTTTCCCGTTTCCCACTCGAAGCCAAGCATTTCAAGTCTATTTCATTGTTAAATGCTCCCAGATTCCTAACTTAGTTGCTGGCCCCCTACAAGCTTTGCAACATAAACCCTCTCGGCAGGTGGCGGTTGTAAGCTATTGCTCTGGCCAGTGTCTGTAGGCAGCTTGGTTTTGGTTCATTATACAATGATGCAAATGCTTTGTCATGATAAATAGAAGGTTCACAGATCATAGCGTTTCTGGCATACCAGCTCTTGACCCTCCCTCTACGGGTTCACACTTTACAACCCCCCTCCCCTTCTCCCGGCTATCACACACTGCACTCAACATTATTATTGATTCCTTTTAAACTGCGCTTTTCTCTGCTTTCGAGCAGACTTACTACATTCATGTTGCACGCACGCACGCACGCACGCACGCATGCACGCACGCACCCCCCCCCCCCCACCCCCTCCTCCCCACACACACACCAAACAAAACAACAACAAAAACCTTGTGTGGCTATTCACAGCAGGACGAGGACATACAAACTCCACTGGTAACTGCCTTTGTTGAAGAATGAAATTGATACATAACAGACAGCTGAAATGTGACCTGGCAAAGCATTTTAAATAGAATGTTGTTTGTTGTACACTTATTGGACATAATTGCATTTTTCCAACAAAACTATTATCAGTAGTTAGTATAGTCATTTCAGAGTGTCTTAATATTACATAGGCTTCAAGACACTGCATAATATATCTATGCTTCACGCATCATTTTTCAAGCAGCTACGATATCACTATAATGATGACAGTGAGATCAGGCAGACTCTGCTGCGAATACACACACACGAGCCGCGGACACACACACTGACTGACACATTGTGCATACTTGGTGTTGATCGCTTTTATATAGATCAAAAATAAGTATAAAATAATGCACAATGTGTTAGTGTGTGTGTCCACGGCTCGTGCGTATGCATTCGCAGCAGTGTGTGTGATCTCACTGGCATTAATAATGATAATTAATGTAGCTGGGATGTGTGTACGTAATGATTTTATTTAATCTGAGGTTTTATGTTTTGGTTTATCAGATAAAAATGACATTATTCTAGATAATTTTGGGCTTGTCATGTCATGTCATGTCATTGTCATGCCAACATTCTTCCAAGCACTGGACAGGAAAACAACAGATCAACCAACAACAAAATTCGCCTTTCATCTCATTTTTAGTTTTTCACTCTTTAACTGTCGTTTAAGCGAAATAATCCGAAAATTTGCAAATTGTGTTTTTGTCCTAATAAAAGCGTTCTTTTGAGCCTTTTAGTTTTATGTGTTTGGATCGTGTGTTTCATTATTTGGAATTATTGAGATATGTGCAATTTAATTCTTCGTTGTGCATTAATGTATAAGATGAACGACAGCTTTAATTTCCGTCTGGGATTAATAAAGTACATTGTTATTTGGTTCCTCTCTTCTTCTTTTTTTTCTTTTTTAATTTTGCAAATATCCCCACCGTTATGAAACCCCCAATGGGAGCGAAAACTCGGACATCCCTTCTCCCTTTCTCATCTTCATCAGTAACATAAAAGAATATTTTTATTATTATTTTTATTTATTTTTTAATCTGGTGGAGACTGGATTTATTTATATGATATTTATACTTGGTTTCTGCACCTGATACAACCGCCATGGCTGACTGGACGTAAAAAATATATTTTAAAATGTATGTATTTTGAGGAGAAAAAAAAAGGAAAAAAAAATCCGATTTCTCCAGACAGCTCAGTTGATAAACCTCAGCATTTTTCTTTGGAGTAACATTAGATTACGACTTCAATGGAACAGAAAACAACTTGAGGTCACTCAGCTAATGTTTTATTTTATGTCTGTTCACATCGAGGTGATATTAGGAAAAAACAAAAAAAATGCAAAAAACACGCATATCTATTAGTATTATATTACAGGATTATGACAAACAATTTAACTGTGAGCAAGTGCTCTTTGTACGTTTTTACAATAATCCCGCCCCGGTTATCAATGCAATTTCATGGCTGTACTGTTAGTAACCCGGGAACCGGAGCAGACGACGCTTTTGTTTTGAAGCTTTTGTTTTAGCGCTGCGTGTAGCGTAACGCCACATGGCCTTCACACAGCCGACCGGAGATAGCCGCCGGTGCGCGCCAGATTCAAATCAGTTTTCTCCCATAGTCTTTTGACCGCTTGTTTGTTTACCCGCTACTCCTTTTCATGCACCAAGCCATGTGTAATATAATTTGGCATCTTAGAATGTTTATCCAACGTTTATTTAGACGCAGGATCGAACTTAATCAGTAGCCGATGCCTCTGGTTCAATGTTGCTTAACGTCCACAGAAACCGTAGGCTTATTAGGGACGGGCGATGCCTCTCTGGGTCCATTCTTTTTATAGCCGTCGTCTGCACGGCGCGTTCTCCGTTTAGTACTACTGAATATTAGTGAATCGTTGTTTTGGCTCGATTAAAGTAATTTCGGCTGTGTCGATCAATGCTTTGTAGTATAGTATTTTGCTTAGCTGACTTCATGTTTAGTGTTTATTTTGGGTTGAAATTAACTTATTAAGTATTGTTTACTGCAGCAGCTAAGTTGTATTCATCAGCGACTATTTGATATCACTTTATCAGCGATGCTGCGACTAGATAACGCGCCCCGGGCGAAAGTTCGCACCGATTGTTTTAGTGCTAGTCTTTGAGTGTGTCTTGCTTCTCATACACAGCGTTGTATTATAATTATGTACCATTTTAACCGTGGGAGCGTGCTCTTTATTCTGATGTAAGTTTTATTGACATTAATGTTTTGTACATTATGTTAGCTGTGAATTAGTTGTACGAATCTGTTTATAGACAGGCGCAAGCCACGCTTCCCACTCTTGTTGTAAATAAAACAAGTCATGTTTGCACATTTTGTTTATACGGTTTAAAGATTGTAACTTTCGATGTATTTCATGATTTAATTAGTTGTTGTTGAGGAAACTGTATTTGTGCAGACCAAGGAAACACAACTGTCAGCCATTTTGTGCTTCCACTGAGAGGGCCGATTTGATTGTAGCGATAGCGTGTGTTCCTTGCGGCCCGCGCCGTTCTCTTATCTATGCGTGCGAGTGAGGATTTTGGGTATGCTGAAAATTGTCTGCTGGGCCTGTACAATAAAACTCGTTTGCCGTACGCCTGCTGTGGTCTCCATTTTTGATAAACTCCGCTGCCTGTGTCCTGTCCTTCTACCAGTCCACTCCATTACATAACAACAGAATTAGAAGACTGCTTTCGACTTTGACTGGCGTGAATGATAAAAACCAACAAGCAACCAACTTTGCCGTGTGGAACACTATGAAGCATCTGCCATCTATGCCAACACTGCCGGATTACACTTGCACTATCTGTTTTGTTTTTATGCTGCAACAAGCACACTTAGCTGGGTGGACCGGGGCTGACCGAGGTGGTCCAGCCTGTCAGAGTGGATTTGTACAAGAACCATGCAACAAAACCTGATGGACGAAGACCACGGGCGAGGAACGCTCTTTCAATCAGGTGCGGCAGTTGCGGGCGAGATCGCTGGTCCTGTTCAGAGCTTCCTAAGTAAGCCTGTGGCTATAGGTAAGCTGAACGCAACAACCCAAGCAATAAATGCAAAGTTGGGCCACGGACATTTCTTTGAACGAATGGCAGCGCGGTACCCGTCTGCGTTCCGGTCAATCCGATCAACCCCGGCCGCCCATAGTCTTAGTGTTTGATCAGAAATGGCTGAGTGAATCAGGGGGTAGCCTTTTGACTCACTGGGGGAGGTTTAATGTAAGTATAGTTGCCTGATCAAATAGTGTAGCATCATCTTGCAGCACGGAGAAAACTTTACAAACATTGAATTATCTGAACAAAGTAACAAAACAAAAAGTTTCTAAAATATTGTGGACAATTACAGTAATAAGACACTTTGTCAAGAAATTAAAAACATTGTATGAGCTTCACTTTATAAAACAGAAGTGTATATATATTTTGAATCTGATTTGGCTGAATAAGCTTAAGAACTTTAGATATATTCTGCTTTAAATGTCATTTCAAAAATGCTAAAAAAATTAAATAATTTTTTTTTATAAACTGACCTTACCCTCTCGCTACCACAATCCCATAATTATATGGGATCACACTTCAGGCACACACAAAATTTAATTAACTGATCTTTAATTTTTTAAACTGAGAGACTTAGTTTTAGATATTAAGCCTCAACTTTGCTTAATATAGATTATATAAATATTCATAGGTGAGATGCTGTGCACTAACCTTTGTGATGATGTCATGGCTGAACTCAAAACATGGTATGGTAATACAAATAGCTGCTCCCAGAAAGATGAGTTTCACGAAAATAAAAATATATTTTAAGGACAGTAGTGAGTTCCCTTGACATACTCAAACAGTCATACAGTTGGGTTGAAACAATACAACAGTGTGGGCATTACTGACATGAACGCCTGATCCCATATTATTATGATGTTCTCTTACTTCTATAGCTAAAATGTTTGTAGAGTCACTTTTCTTCAAATCAGATAATCAGTATCAAATTTGGCATTTATGTGTTCCCACTGTGGCATCTGAGGTGATGCTGGGAGAACTGGAATAGATGTAATATATATATTACATTCGTTAATCAAATCGTTTATATATATATATATATATATATATATATATATATATATATATAATATATATATCTGCTTCTGCATAAGATTTGTTTGTATTTATATGCACCGGACACCAATGGCTAATTTAACTGCTTTACTTCTCAACTGCTTTGCAGTTTCTTTAGGAGTGTGTTTGGTGCGGAAAAATACACCTCCTGACCATAGATCAGTTTCGATCCGATTAAAGATACAGATAAATGTAATAACGTTTTAGTGGTCTGACACCAAGACTGTGTACTATTTTTTTCAAGAAAATCAGTCATTTTCTGGCTTTATTGATTACATTTTCAATAAGTACTGTCATGACAATCAATCAGAAAAGCACGAGTACTGTCATGACTATCAGAAAAGCACAAATACTGTAAATGCATACATCAACCCTAAAGCATTTCACACTCAGCCACCTACTATAAGATTACAGGCACCTACACACTCACACCTCCTCACGCGTACATGCCCACACATTCATCCACACTGTGACACATACCACACACTGACAGTGTGACACCACACACACAAACACACCCGTACACATCATCCACACTGTGACACATACCACACACACTGAGTGTGACACCACACATACACACAGCAGATGAAAAAGTGGCAGCAGCAGCAGGCTCTTAGTCCCATGCTTTGCACCCCCCCCCCCCCCCCCCTCCTCCCCCCACTCCATGCCCCCGGTGACTGACAACTGATTTCAGAGTCTCAGGTGAAGGCAGTGCAGAACTACGGAAGAGGTGTGTTTTGCGGCTGGATTCAAAAGATGAGAGATGGAGAGAATCGGGGTTTTTTTTTCGGAACATGCCGCAGCCGGTTCCACAGACGTGGATCAGTATTGAAAAGACCTTGACCGGCGCTTTTCAAGTTAACACGGCATGGGACGGAGAGCAGTTTGCCAGAAGATGATCAGTCGAAGGGATCTGTGGGGCGTGAACGAGGACGGAGAGAGTGCGAGAGGTAAGGGGGCAATGTACCATCAAAGTAGCGGAAAGCCAGTGTCGCTAGTTTGTATTCAAATTTCAATGCGCTGTTTGATGGGAAGCCAAAGTGATATCAGCATAGGCCGTGTCACATGCTCAGTATGTGATGTGCATGCGTGATTTTTGAAGCCGGCCGTAAGAACGACCGCGCAAACCAATTTAAATCGGTCAGTCGACGTGCTTGAATCACTAACCCAGCCCTGAAGCAGATGGCTCCACAGTTTGTGCGTGACTACGTGAAGCATGTCGGTCTGACGCACTGACGGTGTGAGAAGAAGAAAAATAAGATGAAAAGCAGCAGTCGTTTTCACTTAGCACAGCAGGTTCACTTCAGCAGTCTTAGTTTGTATGTAAGGTTCCGATTAAAAACACCACCACTCAAAACAAATTAGTGTTTGGGCAAACTGGTATTACTTTTTCTGACACTTTATGAATAAACTGTTGCACTTTTTCACCACCACTTTTGTGTTGGGTTTGGTATGTGGTATGAAAGGTATGTGAAAGAAAGAACTTGACGTAACAAAACGGATCACATATAGTTCCGAGCCTCTCAAACTGGAATGGGATTATGGAAAGTGGTGGTGTAATATGGATTGGTACGTGTACTGTGGCATGGAATGTGGAACGTTGTGCGATATGGAATGAGGTAGAGTGTGGGCTGTGACACGGCGTGATACGTGGTAGTGGTGTTATGCGAGATGTGATGTGTAAGTGGTGGGATGTAGACAGTGGTGGTGTACTGACGTGTGATGTAGAATGTGGTGTGGTTTGGAATAATGTCAGAGATGGTGTTTGATGTGGAATGATGCAATGTAAAATGTGGTGGTAATGATGTAATGAGGTGCAAGATGCTATGGCAATGTCAGTGTTATACATTCCACATCTCAGTCACCACCACAGCTCAACAATATTTCACATTGAACCACATTTCCGGCACAGCACACAATACCACATCGGCGCACATCATTCCACATATTTAATACCACCAGATCACACATGGCGTGATGTGGATAGTGTGGTGTGGATTTGGTGTGATGTGGAATGTTTTGCAATGCCAGATGCGGTATGTTGTGCCCTATTCATCCTAATGTGGCTGTGGTGTGGAATAAGGTGCGATGTAGAACATGTGCCATATGGTGTGATGCTACATGTGATGTCGTGCAATGTCAGATGAGGTGTTGGGAAATGTGGTGGTGCGATGTAGAATGATGGTGTGGTACATGTGGAACATGGTGGTGTGCTGTGATGCAAAATGTTGAAATGTGGTTCTGGAGTACTGAGTGACGTGGAATGGTTTGACGCCATATTAGACATGGCGGTGTGATGCGGAATGATGGTTGAAATGCAGTGTGGTATGTGTGGTGTGCTTTAGAATGTGTGCAGTGGGATAATGTGATGAGTAATTTAGTTGATGTGCATGGCGTGGTGTAAGGTGGAATGTGGGCGTGATGTGGAAAGGTGTGTCGAGAAGTGGAGTGATTTGATGTGAATTATGGTGCGATGTGAAATGTGGTGTGATGTGGAATGTTGAAATTTCAGATATAGTGCGATTGAAATGCAAAATGTGTGATGTGGAATATGGCATGGTGTGGAATATGGTGTCCTGGTATGTGGAATGTTGCATAATGCAAGATGTGGAAAGTTACAATGTGATGTGAAATGTGGTGGTGTGGAATTGTGGTGATTAAGAATGTGGCATATGCAATGTGCTGTGTGATGTCAGATGTGGAAAATGATGCAATGTCGGTTGTGATGCGAGATGTGGTGTGATGTAAAATCAAGATGTGGTGGTGTAATGCAATGTGGAATATGGTGTGGTGTGAAATATGCTGTGCTGTTGAATGTGGGCGTGGTGTGGAATAGTTGTGGATGTGGAATGGTGTGAAATGTTGACTGTGACTGTGTGATGTGGAACATGTGCTTTGAGATGTGGTGGTGTGAAATGGTGGTGCTGAGGCAGACTGAAGTGTTATGTGATCTCAGATATAGAATATGGTGGTCTGAGGTGAGATGTGTTGCAACACTAAATGTCTGAGACGTGGCGTGGGGCATTGGTATGTAGTAATGTGAGATGGAATGTTGTGCAATGGTGGTGTGATGTGGAATGGTGTGGTGTGGAATGGTGTGACGTGAAAGGTGGTATGACGTAAAATCTTTTGGTGTTATGTGATGGAATGATGTGTGATGTGAAAACGTTTAATGTGGTGCCGAGTTAGAGCAGTGTGATGTGCAACGCAATTTGAACCCTACTAATTACATAAACAACAGCACTTTTGATGTGGAATGTGGCCGGAACACACACACACACAGGAGAAAAGGTGGGTCTTGAGGTCAAATTTAAATACTATGGAAGATATATATTTGTTATAAGGTGTGATGTGGAATGGTATGTTGTATGATGTGGAATGTCTGTGGCCTGGATGGACTACAGAGTGTGAAGTGGTGCAGAATGGTGTGGTGAAGAAGAGTGTATGGTGTGAAATGGTGGCATGAAATTGCGGTGTGGTGTGGAATGTCAGGGTGTGATTTTAAATGTTTTGTGTTATGGATATGGTTATGTGTAGCCTTCAGAGCAGTTTGCTCTTTCTGTATTATGTCGTGTTCAGTGTAATGTCAGTTCAGTACTGTTTGTGTGTCAGCAGGATTCAGTGTACACAGTATTCAGTGTCAGATTATAGCGTCGGTTCAGTTCTACAGCATTCAATGCAAGTAGTGTTCCGAGTCGCATCAGTTCAGTTTCTTAAGCATTCAGTCTATAGGGTAGAAACTGTAGCATACATAGTCAATGGGGTTCAATGTTAGCTGGGTTACAGTCTATGGCGTTCATGGTCTCCTACTATTATTCAGTGTCAGTAGTGTTTGGTCTAGTATTCAGTTGTCAGTGGGGTTCAGAGTCTATAGCATTCAGTGTCTGTAGTGTTCAGGGCGTGTACTGTCCAGTGGGTCATTCTCCGTCTGTACTCTTCAGTGTCTGCAGTGTTCAGAGCACTGGCTGTTCACCAAGAGTCCGTCATGTTCATGTAATGTTTAGAGTCCACACCTTGAATGTCCTCTGCCCCTGCGCAGTTCTTGAGTTTTAACATCCCGTCAACCACAGTGGGTCACCTGAGGACAACATACAATGTCAAATATTTTTAAATCCAATATATTTTTCAAAGCACAATGACACACGTTTTGGTACATATTTATTTTCGGTAGGTACTCACCGGGTGAACCTACTTGTCAACTCTTGGGGGAATCTTAATTTCTGTGTCCACAGTATCCCACTGTGGGAGCCCAGTGTGGAAAAATGGGTCATGCTCAGAGCATCAATGCATAGGCCTGTTGGAGGAGCACTGTAGTAATTACATTATCAATTTATGTTAAATCTGCAGATACATCTGTCATGGGCAAGTTCAAGACAGCATGAGTGTGGCGTAAAGCAGAACAAATTATCTGAGTCGGTCTTGCCTTCAGTCATGCTTGGATGAGTGACTACATCTGTGTGTACATCTGTCTACTTGTGTAGAATCTCTTTCTATATATATAAAATATACACACCTAGATACGCATGTAAGTTTATGAATAGTGTTTTTCCAGGCACATCTGGATACATGTGTGTGCGAGTTTATGAATAAAAAGTGGTTTTCCAGACTTACCATTTCAAGATGGCCACAAGCTGGTGGTATGTACCGACTTGGTCATTTGTTCAGTTACAAATGGGGTGTTCACTGCTGATTCTCTGTGTGCTTGTCTGCTGTGTCATCTTTTATTAGGAAGTATTTTTCTCAACACATTTCCAAAAAATGCACACAAACTTGGTATATGTCTTCCTGGCACAAGCAGGCCATCGTTAAAAGAAGAATCTGACTTCCAAGTATTGCAATATGCATAAAATAATGTGTAGTTTTTGTTAGGTCTACATCTAAACAGAACAAGGCCAAGAGCACTCATGCAGAGCCTACAAAGTGATTTGACAGGGCTCCACGACTGACGTCATACCCTAGCAAGCCACATAATTACAAAAGAGGGAAATCACCCATGATAACCATTGATAACATGCACCAAGGATACATCTTCAGAGTGTGTTCTGTTGTGCTTTTTGTGTTGAGTGTTACAGGTTCTGCTGATGTTGTTCATTTTGTTTGCTTACTTTACTTCATATACCTTCTTGAGGGTGAGGGGGCAGGAGGGGAGTACATGCATGCTGTACTTTGTTGCTGCAGTTGCCCTGTGTGTGCGTGTAAGGTGGGCTGAGGCTAACTTGAATACTGTGAAGAGAATAGTTACTTTACACTGGAATCAAACCAGTCTTATAACAATTCATCTAAAAAAAGTAAGTATTCAAATGAACCTTGGACTTCCTGTTCTGACTAACAGCCAAGCACAATGCGCCTGTCCATAGCCTGTTTCATTGCCCTGCTGCTCATGCTGCTGCTGGCCAAGGTGAAGGTTGATGTCTTCAGGGTATGGCCATCAGCTTGTAGGTGGCTTGCTCTTGCTGTTTTCTGCACTGGACATGGACCTTTGCAGTTCCCAGCTGAAGTCTGGAGAGCATCCAGGGCCTTCTATACACCAAGCACACAACTGACCCCCAGTCCTCACCTGCACATACTGACAGTGACACAAATAGGCACCCCTTGGTGAACACATACACATACAAGAACATACATATGCACAGAAATATGTATATGCTGACATAGGCCTACACTAAACTGAACACACACATAATTATACCACTCTCTTTCTCTCTCTTGTGCTCTACTATGATATTTGAATGCACATTGGCATTGTTCAGTTTTCCTTTTTGCCTGCACTGGACTGATTACACACACAAGTTGGAGAAGAAAAAAAGAAGATACGAAACTGAAGCATACAACCAAAAGTTGAAACTGACCCTACCTGACTTCTTATCAGATTGGGCCTATTATAAACCAATTCTTGTATCTTCATTATTCTATCCTCTCCATTTTGTGTGTGTGTGTTCTCTTCTCTCTCTCTCTCTCTCTCTCTCTCTCTCTCTCTCTCTCCACATACTGGGTTTTTTCTTTCTACAACTGCTTTGCACAAAAATGAAAAAGGTAGCTGTTCAGCCATCTTTGCATTACAAGCAAGTAGAGACCAAGGATTCAATCAAAAAACAACTTCTGGTCTAAAAAAAAGAAGAAAAGAGGATTATGAAGAGCTGATGGAAGAAGGCTCTAACAGAAAGCCTTAAAAATTGGCATTCAGGGGAGAAATGAGCCCTGCAAGTGAAATCTCACACAATTAAGTGTCGTCTTTGAAAAATTTACAAGCTAGACATTTTTCAAACCAATGTGACATCTATAAGGTGGCAAAAATGGGTCACAGAAACTGGTCACATAATCACTGTAACCGGTCAGACACAAAGCTGCCCGTGTTTACAACTACTAGAGCTGTACTAACAGAGCTGTACACCCAAGTCCCTTCCAGACACACACACCCACACACCCCAAACACACTATATGCACTCTCTCAATGTGCTGCATTTTTTGTTCACTTTCTGTTTAGTTTGTTGTTTTTTGTTTTGTTTTATAAATACTAAATAGCAGCCAGTACATGTATCTGATTGACTGCTGATTTTTCCCTCCTGTATATGCTGACCTTAACCAGTAAAATACTGAAAATTACCAATTAACGTGAACCGTGTAAGCAGGTAGTTTGTTGTTGCTTTTTACAGTCAATCATGTGGACCTCTCCCTTTGAAGGAAGTTCACTCTACCGGTGTGGCAAGGGTGTGGATAGACCCCAGGGGATCTTGAGCCTGTTTATGATTACGAGTGAATGTGTGTGTGTGACTAAGCCATGTGGAGTTTACCTAGAAAAAGCTATGAAAGTGAAGAACATTAACACAAGTAAATAATCCCATGGAGAAAACTTGTGCAGCTGAAAAGAACAGAACCACTGACACTATGTGGGTAGAAAAAAAAGGGGGAAAAAAGGGGGAAGTACTCAGAACAGAAAGGAGCCCTATGATGTGCTAAAAAGAACATGACTAAGAAGAGATGGGTAGACCGATCAAGAGACAGTTCTTGGATTTTAACGTACCATCAACCACACAGGGTCACCTCAGGACATTGGTATAAATAAAATAAAATAAAAAGACCAAAAAGAAATACTGGATAGAATGTAAAGTAACAGAGGTTAAAAGAGCCCTGCAAAGTACTACAGAGAATAGAACCCCAAAAGTGGAAAAGCTGTGTGGAACAGTCTAAAAAATAACAAGGAGAAAAAAACAAAAAACTCATAAAAAGGAGCTACACAAAGTGCCATTAAGAACAAAATCACTTTAATTATTAAGAAGACAAAGGTGGAAGAAGACCTGAAGCAAAATCCCTAGAAAGAACTGAAAAGAAACGAATCACACTAATCACGCTAAAAAGAACAGTACTTAACTGCTACTACTAAGAATAGATGGATATTTTACTTTTCTTTTTTTTTCCTGTTTATTTTTCCCAAAACATGCATGTTTGTTAGGTCTAAGGTTTCTAATGTTATCTCTGTTCGGGTTTTTACAGTTGAAAATCATCACCATAGCATTGTTTCAGCTTGTAAAAGAAAGGAATAAAAACAATTTAAAAACTAAAACAAAAAAAGGGGCGGGAAAGAAGTCCGTCAAAAAAAACCCCGGGCAGTGGGAGTAATGTAGAGGCAAAAATTTAAGGCCCCTCTGTTGAGAACACAGATGTGAAAGTTTTCCCTTTAAAGCCGGGAGTAGGTCAGAATACACCCATGCATGCTTAAACCTGCCCGGAATTTTTTCCCTTGTCCTAATTTCTAAAAGCCCAAAGGGTTTTTTAAAAGTATGAAAAATGACCATCAAAATGACTGACAAATGAGTCACTAGTTTGAGATTTAATGAAAAAAAAAAATGGAAAAATGTTTATATTGGTTTTTAATCGATTTTATTTTCTGTAGGCTGGCTGAGACTCCTGTCTCGGGTTCTCTGTCAGTCATGTGACTTTCTCAGAAGCGAAATCAGTCTGGGGAGTCAGTACAGTTGCCATCTTAGATTGTTCATTGAAGGTGTATGCGTGGGGTTTGAAAAAAAGCTCAAACCATCCCGGGCCCTACTGTGTTGCAGCAAACTGTAAAAAAACTCACAAGAAACCCCAAAAGCATGACCATGCACGATTTCCCTGTGGAATCGACCCGCTGTCCCCCCCCCCCCAAAATTGGGTCAAATTTGTACAATTCAAACGAGCTGACTTTGATGCTGCGCCTAAATTTACGCCCATTTGTGTAGCAAGCACTTTGCTGAATGCGATTTCGTAAATTTTGTGGCGGAATACCAAATGGGGTTTGCTTCAAAGCGGAATTTGTAGGGCTGCCCCCAAAAGGGTAACCGATTTGGGAAAAAAATTTCCCAATTTCCCGAATCTCCAAGGTTTGAAGCTGAGAGCAACAAGCGCACAGCTGAGCCAAAAATTTGAGAGATACACTGATACCCTAAAACAAGCGCTAAAAAGGCAAAGAAAAAAGTCAAACCACGAAGGGCCTACGGCAAAAAAAGGCCGTGAAAGAAAGAAATTGTACACAAATGCCTGGGGCCCCAAAAGAAAAAAAGAAAAAGACCAAAAATTGCCTGTGACAAAGAAAGAAAGCCCAAAAACACAAAAAAAAAAACAGCTGAAACCACCTCAAAACCCCAAATGGTTGCCTACTTGCAAAAGGGGGGGGTCCCCCCACCCCCCAAAAAAAAAAAAAAACCCAAATCACAACAGTCTAATAGACTTTCTGTCTGCAACAAAGGAGTGGAAAGACTACAGTCATAAGAGCATAGAGCAAAAATAACGTGCCAACAAAAAACAGATGGAAAGCCAAAAATAACCAAACTAAATCTAAACTAACCCCTCACTAACCCCAGGGTTCCATCTAGAAAAAAAAAAGGCTCCCAAACCCCAAAAGGGGAAAAACCAACGGACTTGGTTTACTGCAAGGAGGAAACAATCCCGGGCAAAAGGGGAAATACCCCAAATTTTTCTGCCCTTTTTTTCAACCAAAAAACCAAACCCGGGAACGAAAGTTTCCCAGTGAAAAAGAAAAAAACCCCATGGTGGGAAAAAAAAGGGGGAAAATAGAGAAAACCCAAAACTTTCTGAAAAGAAAGAGGGGGCAAGAAGTCAGCGAGCAAGGGACAAAGGCGGGATACACGTAATATGTGTACACGATACAACCCCCTTTGCAGGACAAAAAAATGGGAGGGCAACAGACGCCACAAAATACCCCACACATGGAAAGAAGAGAGGTTCGTTAAACATCCCAAAATCGTAAAAGATATAAAATTGAGAAACAAAAAAGGGGAAGCCAAGAGAAAAAAAAAGTGAATGGCAAGAACCGGTAACTGCCCAACCCCAAACCATAACCCAGGGGGGGGCCACGAAATGCTAGTCTATTGGACTGAACAAACAAAGCTTTTAATTTTTACATATGATGAAACCCAAAAAAGGATAAATTTGGGGAAAAAAAAATAAAACACCCAATAAAAGGCAGGCTCCCTGTGAGGTCTTTGCCTTGTGAAGTAAACAGAAGAAAAAAAACTGAAACGCCACGCACCCAACAAGGCCGAGAAAGATGGGAAAAAAAAGGAGGAAATAAACAAAGGGCCCCCCTACTGACAATGGCGTCGGAGCTTCATAGCCTTGGAGATTTGAACTGGATTTTTTTCCAAGTCGGTTACCCTGTTGCTACTAGCCATTTTGCAGCGACTCCCCAGCGTGACGTAGTGTGCATATGTGCACATGATTTTCAGCGCCATGGCGACGCTTTCGGTACGACAGAAAATGCCTGTTTTCGTGCATGTATAACCTGAGGCAACAGGCATTTTCTGATCACAATTTCACCTACATCATTGCTCTCAGCAAACTTTAACGGAAATTGTGTCAAAAATCACCCCAAACCTTGGGCTGTCCTTTAATGGTTCATTCACCTATACTTTTGTTCTCTACTGCCTACATTTTAAACTGCATTAGTTGTGGTTAATGCAGTTTCCCCTGTTGACCCACGGAACAAAAGAGATTACATTGCTAATCATCATGACCAATTGAAGCGGATTCCTGTGTCAAGTGCTGTGTGTTTGCTGTTGACAGTGTTGTGTCCAGAACTGTGATCCAGCTTTTTACTTATGATTTAGTGACTCATGTTTTGAGCTGGTACACACAATTTGTGAAAGTGTGATTTGTCCTGAGGTGATCTGGTGTGGCTTACAGGACATTAAAATCAAAACACTAACCAACCAAAACAAGCGCTTAAAAGAAAAAGGAACCCTACACAACATTAAAAACAACAGAACCACTTCTTAGCTAGTTAGTTCTTCAATTTTTATGTTCTAGCTGTCAGCCGCACCAGCTAGGTGACCTCTGGATGAACCACACATATTCACGTTTACTCTATGTACACCAGGTCAAAACACACACACAAAAAAATTAAAGGCCCACAGTTCTACACGAAATGCAATCAATAGCAAACATAAGCAATATCAGCAGTTACATTCACTTACATGCAATTGAGAAATGTACTTCCAGGAGAGTTCTCAGCGACATATTTTGCACAAATTTTAAAACACAATTTATCAAATCACAAGCATATATATGACTAATAAACTGGTGACAATAACACAGTCATATTTGGGTGCCTATTTATATTCTCCAGGCACTCAACACAGAAACCTGCTTAAATTGCTCGTGATGACAAGCATGGTGATTTATCACCAAAACATTAAGGGCCACATGAACACTGAGTTGAAATATACAAGCAAAAGCCATTGGTAATTTTGAAAAAGACATATTTATTTAAATCATTTAGCAACAATTTATACAGGACTCATTTCATTTCAAGTAACAACAAAAGAGACATGCACTCTAAAATGACTCCACCCTTCTTTTTTAAAGTCACAGATGCGACTCGTGTTCATGGCAGTCCACAGCAGGTATGGCCGCCATTATCTGAAAGACATTCTATGCAGCACTGACTCGTGGAGAGGATGAGGGTCTGAAGAGTTTACTCTGCCACACCTGCTGCAGGACACGGGTGAGCTGGTACACATCAACAGGGATGGGGCAGTTTTTAGCTACTTGTTGTTAAAAAATTGACGGGAGCCAAATCTGGAGAGTGGCGGCAATAAATCTGTGATGACCTGAGCTCGGTGGAGTGGCACTGTGTCCTGCAAAGTGCAACACCTGGTCCCATGGCTTGCAGAGCAGGTTGGATGAGGGGGCACACAATTCATCCCTGTAGCGTAGCCCTGAATGATGTAGAGTAGTACTCTACCACGAGGTGGATAATGCTGACCACATCATTACTGATCTGCCTCCATAGCAATCAACCTCCCAAAATGCGTATCCAATAAAGCGTTTCCCCAGAACCTAAGACAGATGCATTTCCTGCCATCGTTGAAAGCAATGGTGAAGCAGGAGACTCGTCTGTGAAAATGGAAAATGGCATGGACACCACGCTGCACGGGTGCAGCAGTCTACCAGAGTCAAGGGAATTCTGACTGCATGCTGCATTCTTTGGGACAAATGAAATTCATGCACCTCACCCGGATCAAACGTGAAAAGTATTAACATAAAAATGTAGTTTCACGTGCACCATTCAGTTTTCAGGCAGGTGCCCTACATACTAAGCAAAAA
>JABMCL010002360.1:252500-254756 GCA_018857735.1 Alviniconcha marisindica | reverse complement strand
TGTCTGTGAGTGTCATGGTTATTGTCTGTAAATTTGGGGAATGTACTGTTCATTTAATCCATGCATACTGCCTGAAGGTTGACCCAACGGCTGACAGGTTCCCCCATCACGGGGACGACAAGGGGAGACGGTGCGTGTCCTGACGGCTAAAAAATTTGTCGCTTGCCCACGAGATCCGGGATTCGACAACAACAGTAGCCTGCATCCCCGTCTGATGTCCTATCACAGTCACTGCCACCCTCTCTGTTGCTGCCATCAGTCCAGCATAGAATCCCAAACGCACGCACGACACACGACACACAACAACAGAACACACACACACACACACACACACACACACACACACACAACAAAACCACCCACACACACACACACACACACACAAACCCCACACACACACAAAACACACACACCCACACCCCCACCCCCACACACACACACACACACACACACACACACACACACACACACACACACACACACAAACCCCACCCCCCACCCCACAAAAAACACACACACAAACCCCCCACACAATAAGCAATTCCCCTTTTTTTTGCCGCGCGCGCCTGTCTGTCTGTCTGTCTGTCTGTCTGTCTGTCGGGCCTTTTCCCTTCTTCTTTTCTCTCTCTCTCTCTCTCTCTCTCTCCCCTTTTCTCCCCTCTCTCTCTCTCTCTTTTCCCCCCCAAAAACACACACACAAAACACAAAAACACACACACACACACACACACACACACACAAACACACACACACACACAAAAACACACACCCCACACACACACACACACACACACACAAAAACACACACAAAAAACTTTTAAACTTTTTAAATGGGTAAACCCCAAAACCCCAACACACACACACACACACACACACACAACACACACCCACACACACACACACACACACACACACACACACACACACACACACCACAACACAAACACACACACACACACACACACACACACACACATATATATATTTTATACAAAACCCCCGCACACGCACACGCACACACACAAAACCCCACACACACACACACACACACACACACACACACACACACACACACACACCCCAAAACACACACACACACACACACAAAAACACACAAAACACACACACACACACACACACCCCACACACACACACACACACACAAAACACCCACACACACACACACACACACACACACACACACACCCCACACACAAACACACACCCACAAAACACACACACACACACACACCCCCCACACACACACACACACCCACACAAAACAAAACACACCCCACACACACAACACACACACATGGGAAAAGAAAACCCCAAATTTTCCCCTCAACACCGTAAAACACAAACCCCAACACACCCCCACACACGTACAAACACAAACACACACACACACGTACACACACCACACACAAACACACACACAACACACACACGCACACGCACACACACAACACAAACAACACCCACACACACACACACCCACAACACACCCCAAAACACACACACCACACACACACACCCCACACACCACACACAACACACACACACACACCCACACACACACACACACACACCACACACACACACACAAAACACACACACAAAAAAACCCCACCCACCAACCCCCGCGCGCGCGCGCGCGGCGCGCGCGGGGGGGCGAAAGAATAGATTATGTTTATTATAGTTTCGGGCGAAAAAATTTTTTGCTTTTTTCTGGCAAGGGTTTTGGGGAAAAACTGGCGATTGCCCCCAAAAATAGACTATTACAACATTTTTTATCCCCACCACCTTGGAAACACCGCAATAGTCACACCCCCTAATATTTTTTTTTGTAATTTGTTTTGGTTCTTGTTTGGTTTTACCCTTTTGTACGCCTGATTTTATCATTTTGCCCGTCAAAGAAAAAAGAAAAAAGAATTTGACATACCTGAGAAGACCCATTTGCTAACTAACCAAAACCAACCACTACTTGTCGGGGCGAGGCAATTTCCCTGTGTATGAGATACTTTTTGTTCGTTTAAACCCTGCCCTGTCAAAAATTTTCCTGCGCATTTTTTGTGTATTATGTATGCGAAAAATTTACATTTAAATTTGCATGTTTTATGTCTGTTATCCATCGTGGCAAGATGTACTGAACAGGTGCACCGACATAAAACTGTTTTTTGTAATAATTGTTATATTTGTTATGTGGAAAAAAAAAAAACGAAAAATTTTTTTTTCTCTCTCTCTCTCTCTTTT
>JABMCL010002360.1:225000-237500 GCA_018857735.1 Alviniconcha marisindica | reverse complement strand
TTCCGGTCAAGCGGCTTACCTGAGGGGCACTGACCGAGGTCTGTACTGTCTGTTTATGAACGGCCAGCTGGAGAAGTGTTCTGCGGGCAAGCTTAGGGAGCTGTATGTGCAAAATGTTTAACCCCCTCACTGCCACGATGGCGCTTGAAAACGACCAGTAAAAGTGCGAAATTATCCGAAACCCTTAAACCTTTTTTTTTTTTTTTTTTTTGCATTGGCATGTGAAAAGATTTTCATTCAAACGCATAGCACTGAAAGCAGATGTGTTATAGAACTGGAACATACACTGTTTTTGAGCGGTGTCCGTGGCATCTGCCAGCCTGGAAATGTTTACGGGCTGGGGTAGTGAAGGGGTGGGTGGGGTGAAATACTTAAAGGGGATTCCTCAAAAGAAGGAGCTGATGTGACATTATGGTGTGTGCGTGCGCGCGCGCACGTGTGTGTGTATGTGTGTTTTACATCTTGTTGTTTACTTGCATGCCAATATTAGGTATGGTAGTTCAGGTCTCCGTTGTTGTCCCGTGTCGTAGATTTGACGTCAGTCGAGCGCTGTAATTGTAGGTCGCTCTCTCTCTCTCTCTCCCCCTCTGCTTGTCTAGCCTGCTCTCTCCCTGTCTGTCTCTATCTCTCCCTGCCTGTCTCTGTCTCTCCCTGTCTCCCCGTCCCCCTTTCTCTGTGCCTCTCCCTCTGCCCCCCCCCCCCCCACCCACTCTTTCTCAGCCTGTCTCTCTATTATCTCTCCTTCTGTCTGTCTCCCCCCCTCTCTTTCTATGTTTGCTTCTGTGCACCCTCTCCCCCTCCCCAGTGGAGTCAATTTCTAAATAAATGTGTGCGTCTCAGTGTGTGTGTGAGTGTGTGTGTGTGTGAAAGGGTTAACTGACGGGAATAAAAGTGGATATTGCCTATGTTATTTCTTTTTTTTAAACTGTGTGTGCTTTAGCACATTCTACCAACTTTTAAAGAATCTGTATGTGTGTGTGTGTGTGTGCATAATTTGCGATATCCTAAATAATCTTTTAATATGCAAGATGTTTACGCTTTGTTGTGTTTACTGCTGCCAAATAAATTTTCTGATGGAGACAATAAAGTTGTACTGTAATTATATTTATAATCCATGCTTTTATGACACAAAACCACAAAGCATTAATTTAATCATGAAGAAATTTATTATCACTCAAAACAAAAATGCAAAAGCTCAGTGGACTCGCATTCGAAAGTGCCCCTTAAATTAAAATGCTCAAGGCACCAAAACTGATACAAACCTGTAAAAAAAAAAAAAAAAAAAAAATGATACAGAGTATCCATCTGTTATCAAACATAGTTTCCTCTCATAAAAGAAAGTTAGATAAAATACCAACGTTTCATCTCAGATAAATAAGTCGGATAAAATACCGTTTCATCTCAGATAAGAAAGTCAGTGAAAATATCAACGTTTCATTTCTGCTGAGGTAGCCTTTAAACCCACGTTAAAGTTACTCAAAGGAGATTATTTCACGATGACAAACTCTTCAAACAGTTTGAACTTGGCTGATAAAAACTTGCCAAAAAAACCCACCAGTCTTAGTTTCATCTTTCCGTCGATACTGTGACTATGCAAGAAATCTGATCACGCTGTTCTGTCACCAAAATTGTTACAAAAGTGAAAACCTTCACAGATTTGGTTATCATTACCAGAGGCTGTAAGATCTCGCTTCAAAGTCTGCACTCTCTGGAATACCAGCCAGTGTTACAGATTCTGGCAGTCCCAAAAATGCATTAATTTAAACATTAGACATGCCAAAGTCAAGGGAAAAATTAAAAAAATCATAAAATAAAAAAATCATCACAAAGACTCTTCTTTTTTTCCCATGCAAAACAAAAACCAATTATTCAGACTCGTTTTGTTCCTTTCACGCAAGACAAAACCTGCTCACATATTTCTCATCTTTTTATTTCAGCGCTTTAATGATCATTCTCTTCAGTGTTTGTGGTGTGACCTGGAGATGGAGAGAAAGTGAATCCTGTCTGATGAGATGGACTTTAAAAGTGTACCAGACCTTGGTTAGAGGCAGATGCTACAAGATGATATTGGCATCAATAAATTTAGAGTTACAAGGGTTAAAAAAAAAAAAAAATTGCTTTTATTTCATACTGGGCATGTGCTCATTGTATGCAGAATTGTTTTTCTCTCCAAAAAAAAATACATACATATGTATATATTTTTTTCTTCTCACATTCTTTGATATACATGCATGTACGGACAAAGAGTTTTCCATTTGTGTGTGTTGTTTTTAATGCTTTGAACAGCACATTTCCAGGTCATGATCCCACACTCGTCAGACACGCAGCCCCACCAGTTTTTCACGCCACCACAAAGATACACGTCCTTTAGCATCATTCCTCTCAATTCATTCAGATGCATATATGTATATTATGTACAGGCCATACACAGATGTGGGCGGTTTAGCTCCCTAGGAACCCATGCGGACTGTTGTTATCATCGGCCTTGCTCTCCAGAGAAAATGGTGGAATCTTGCAGTCGAAGCTTGACCCATCCCGTCGTTCCATTTTGTACGTGCCCCTGTGAGCAGAGAGAAACAGTACAATGCTTTATTGCTGTTGTCGTGGTTGATCGGTTTTATATAGCACTACTCTCCGCTCTCGAGCAGACTCACTGCGCTTGCATGTGATTCTACATGAGTGACTAGTTTTGCAGTGTTATAGCGTGTTTTTTTAATATCCACCGAAGTGGTGTACTTACAGCACTGCCATGGCTGGTGTCACATGAAACTGCTGCCATCTTGGCACATTCTGTGTACACCATACAGCCATGCTCCATGTCACTTCATGCAAAGGGCCACATATGTTGTGTGCATGCGTGTTTAGCTGTAACCTGCCACCCGAGCTTCTGGTAGAATGACCGGGATCTTTAACGTGCTACTGCGGTAACACAGGGGTGGAATGGATACTGAAATAAGAGTCAGCACAAAAAGTTGACCCTGGAGAAGAAAATTCTCCCGTCACTCCTGCTGGGACTTGAACCTGGGACCTTTCATTCATGAGGCTGATGTTCTAACCACTGAGCTATCCCTACTCCCCATTCACCCCTGAAAGGAAATCTGGTTGCATGTGTTCAACAAATAGCTTAACAGATAGTTAGTATCTGGATTTTAACATCCTGTCAACCGCACAGTGTCACCTGAGGCTGAGGACAAAACTTCATAGGAGAAATCAGTAAAAAGTAGGTGAATACATGCACAGTCTTACTCACAATGGTGCTCATCTCATTCACACTAATGCTGTCACAGCCACAATTTCAGTAAAAAAACAAAACAGCACAGCACACACACACACGTATGCATGCATGCACATGTGCACGCACGCGCACACACACAGTGTGTGTGCATATGTGTGTGCGTGTGTGCACATTGTGTGTTGCAGGCATGAGTATGTGTGTGCGCGTGCGTGTGTGTGGTGTGAGTGTGAGGCAGACATGAGTGTGTGTGTGCATACGTGCATATGTGTGTGTGTGTGTGATGCAGGCATGAGTGAGTATGTGTGTGTGTGTGTGTGTGTGTGTGTGAGGCAGGCATGAGCGAGTATGTGCATGTGTGTGTGTTTGAGGCAGGCGTGAGTATGTGTGTGTGTGTGATGCAGGCATGAGTGAGTATGTGTGTGTGAGGCAGGTATGAGCAAGTATGTGTGTGTGTGTGTTTGAGGCAGGCATGAGTGTGTGTGTGCATGCGTGCATATGTGTGTGTGTGTGTGTGTGTTATGCAGGCACGAGTGTGTGTGTGTGATGCAGGCATGCATGAGTATGTGTGTGTATGTGTGTGTGTGATGCAGGCATGAGTGAGTATGTGTGTGTGTGCGTGTGTGATGCAGGCACGAGTATGTGTGTGTGTGTGTGATGCAGGCATGCGTGAGTATGTGTGTGTGTGTGTGCATGTGCGGGCGTGCGTGCGTGTGTGTGTGTGTTTGTGAGGCATGAGTATGTGTGTGTGAGGCAGGCATCAGTGAGTATGTGTGTGTGTGTGCATGTGTGTGTGTGCGTGCATGTGTGTGAGGCAGGCATGAGTGTGTGTGTGCACGCAGGCATGCATTTGTGTCTGTGTGCACGTGTTTATGAGTGTGTGTTCATGTGTGCGCGTTTTTCTGACTGCATTTCACAACTGCATAGGGTCTTCAACTGATACCGACCACATGTGTCCGCTGGGAGCCTGCAGAGAAACATGGCTGCTGTACTGGAAGGCAGGCTGCTCACTGTTCAGAATGGGCTCCTGATGACGGAGGAGAGATGGACGGAAAAGAAAATCATGACAAATCTGAAGCATAATAAATAAATCCTAAACAAAATTGTAAAAAAATCTGAGAGTGCATCTCGGGTGAAGTTTACGTAACTTGTATTGACACACATGCCAGGTGAAAGTTATCGTTGGTGACTCAGGTCTTTGTTATTGTGTGTGGCATTTTTGGAGCGCTAATTACCTCCCCCTGTGTGCTGGTTTCATAATTATAATTAAAGTATTTATAAAGCGCAAAATCTTGAGAGACTATCGTAAGCACACACACACACACACACACACACCCCACCTGCACACACACACCCCACCTGCACACACACAACACACAAGCACACTGACTATACAAAACTTAATTTACACACAACTTAAAATGGGCAGCAAAAAGAAACTAGAGATGGACGAAGCAATGGATGAAGACAGAAGCACGGAAAGGAAAACCTATAGTTTTGGAAAAAGAAAAGATGGCACTGACTGACATCTACCACCCTCCACCCCAACCCCAGTGATTATGCTAGACATTTAAAAAACTGATGTGACATCTATAAGGTGGCACAAGTGGTTCGTGGAAGCCAGTCCGATAACTGGTGCAAATTGTAATTGGTCACGTACATGGCCGTCCATACTACTTCTAGAGTTGTACTAGCAAACACCTAGCTCCCTTCCACGTCAACAACACTCACACACACACACACACACACACACACACACACACACACACACACACACGTGTATGCACGCACACACACACCACACACACTGATGCATGCACACCGCACATCACACACACACACACACACACACACGTGTATGCACCAACTGCACACAAACACACACACACACGACATCACACACACACACACACACACACACACACACACACACACCACACACACACACACAACACACACACACTACTCACACACCACACCACTGTATGCATGCACACACACACACCCACACACACACACGTGTATGCATGCACACACACACACACACATGCGTTTGCATGCACACACACACACACACACACACACGTACGTGTGCACACCCACTCACACACTCTCTGCACACCCACTCTCTCTGCGTTGCATGTTTTATTTTATTTTTTATTTATATTTATTTTTTAGTTTTTTTTGTTTTAGAAGCAGTCAAAGAAAATAAGTCCATATGTCTGACCAATTGCTGATTTTTCTACCTGGTATATATAATATACATGCTGATCTTAACCGGTAAAATACCGAAAATTACCAGCTGATTCCTGCAATGCCCCATACGAAAGTCACAAATCTGCATGCTGTGTTGGGTTGTGTCATGTTAAATAAGCGTTCTTTTTTAACCTTTCGTGCGACATGTGTTTGGATTTTCATTTCAGAATGCTTAGCAGTCATCTCTGTTTCTTTTTGTTCTTTTTGAGCACCAAAAAAAACAATGGCATAGGCAGTTACGGTGGTGACTGGAGGAGGGGTGACAGAAACCGAGGGTGGGAGGAGGGGTGACAGAAACCGAGGGTGGGAGGAGGGGTGACAGAAATCGAGGGTGGGAGGAGGGGTGACAGAAACCAAGGGAGGGGGGTGACAGAAATCGAGGGTGGGAGGAGGGGTGACAGAAATCGAGGGTGGGAGGAGGGGTGACAGAAACGAGGGTGGGAGGAGGGGTGACAGAAACCGAGGGTGGGAGGAGGGGTGACAGAAACCGAGGGTGGGAGGAGGGGTGACAGAAACCGAGGGTGGGAGGAGGGTGACAGAAACCGAGGGTGTGAGGAGGGGCGACAGAAACCGAGGGTGTGAGGAGGGGTGACAGAAATCGAGGGTGGGGGGAGGGGTGACAGAAATCGAGGGTGGGGGGAGGGGTGACAGAAACTGAAATACTTAATGGGGGGTGAAATACTTAATGGGGATTCCTCAAAAGAAGGAGCTGATGTGACATTATGGGGTGTGTGTGTGCGCGCGCGCATTGTGTGTGTATGTGTGTTTTACATCTTGTTTACTTGCATGCCAATATTAGGTATGGTAGTTCAGGTCTCCGTTGTTGTCCCGTGTTGTAGATTTGACGTCAGTCGAGCGCTGTAATTGTAGACTGCTTGTCTAGTCTGCTCTCTTCCTGTCTGTCTCTATCTCTCCCTGCCTGTCTCTATCTCTCCCTGTCTGACTCTATCTCTCCCTGCCTGTCTCTCTCTCTCTCCCTGTCCCCTCTTTCTCTCTGTGTGCCTCTCTCCCCATCTGTCTGTCTCTCCCTCTGCCCCCCCCCCCACACCCACTCTTTCTCAGCCTGTCTCTCTGTATCTCTCCTTCCATCTGTCTCCGCCCCTCTCTTTCTACGTTTGCTTCTGTGCACCCTCTCCCCCTCCCCAGTGGAGTCAATTTCTAAATAAATGTGTGCGTCTCAGTGTATGTGTGAGTGTGTGTGTGTGTGAAAGGGTTAACTGCGACATGTGTTTGGATTTTCATTTCAGAATGCTTAGCAGTCATCTCTGTTTCTTTTTGTTTCTTTTTTGTTCTTTTTGAGCACCAAAAAAAACAATGGCATAGGCAGTTACGGTGGTGACTGGAGGAGGGGTGACAGAAACCGAGGGTGGGAGGAGGGGTGACAGAAACCGAGGATGGGAGGAGGGGTGACAGAAATCGAGGGTGGGAGGAGGGGTGACAGAAATCGAGGGTGGGAGGAGGGGTGACAGAAACCAGGGTGGGAGGAGGGGTGACAGAAATCGAGGGTGGGAGGAGGGGTGACAGAAACCGAGGGTGGGAGGAGGGGTGACAGAAACCAGGGTGGGAGGAGGGGTGACAGAAACCAAGGGTGGGAGGATGGGTGACAGAAACCGAGGGTGTGAGGAGGGGCGACAGAAACCGAGGGTGTGAGGAGGGGTGACAGAAATCGAGGGTGGGGGGAGGGGTGACAGAAATCGAGGGTGGGGGGAGGGGTGACAGAAACTTAGGGTGGGAGGAGGGGTGACAGAAACTGAGGGTGGGAGGAGGGGTGACAGAAACCGAGGGTGGGAGGAGGGGTGACAGAAAGCAAGGGTGGGGGTGTGCACCCACCACATTACACACACACACATTACCTGTCCAACAACACCTCTGCCCCGGACAGTTTCCAGGGTTCCAGACAAACTGAAGATTCTCCAGTGACGCTCTCTCAGCTGCACCGTTTCTTCCCCAATGTTTTCCAGCCGGACGCAGTAACGCCACTGTATGCAGAAACGAAAAAGGCTGTACGTGTTCTCTGTAGAAATGTTGACAGTTATCCACTAGTAGCTTTGCCTTAAGTTCTTTATATTCATGTGAACAGTGATAATTGTTTTCAGAGCATAGGCTTGTTAAACACACACACACACACATACACACACCACACACACACATACACCCCCCCACCCCACCCCACACACACACACACAAAGACAACAACAACAAGGTGAACAAGGAAACAGAACCCAAACACACTGAAAGTAGATTCAAAGAATGACACCAACCACACTCACACTAAGTTCACATTCTTCTTCCCCATTTTAACAATCAATTATTACGAGGAAGACCCCTTAAAATACATTTCAAAATGAACAAAACACCTTACTGACATGAACAAAGGGATATCTAAAACTAAAAATTTAACAGAAAAGACATGCACATACCTCCTCTACACTGGGCACTCAGTGTTGCTAATGAGACTAAAATGCATATGAACTAATGTGTAACCATTTGCTCTCTTTGGTGCAACGTGACAATAATGGTACAAAATCCTATCCACTCACCCAAAAAACATTTGTCTGCTGTGCTTCCTGCAACAACAACAAACAAAAGGAGACTGAGATATTAAATGCTGTAACTCATCAGATAAACTTGGCAGAAGTTGCAACATGTACTGTAACTTACCCACATACCCCATGCACACGTTTCCTTTTAACTTACCCTTGTACCCTATGCAGTGGTTTCCCTTTAACTTACTCCTGTACCTCATGCAAAAGTTCCCTTTTAAGGTACCCTTGTACCCCATGCAGTGGTTCCCCTTTAACATACCATTTTACCCAATGTAGAGGTTCCCCTTTAATTTACCCCCATACCCAATGCAAATGTTCCCCTTTAACTTACCCATGTACCCCATGCAGAGGTTCCCCTTTAAATTAACCGTGTACCCAATGCAAAGGTTCCCCTTTAACTTACTCCTGTACCCCATGCAGTGGTTCCCCTTTAACCTACCCATGAACCTATGCAAAAGTTCCCCTTTAACTTACCCTGGTACCCCATGCGAAGGTTCACCTTTAACATGCCATTTTACCAAATGCAGACGTTCCCCTTTAATTTACCCCTGTACCCAATGCAAATGTTCCTCTTTAACTTACCCTTCTACCCCATGGAGAAGTTCCCCTTTAACTTACCCTGGTACCCCACGCAGAGGTTCCCCTTTAGCTCACCCCTTTACCCCATGCAGAGGTTTTCCTTTAACTTACCCTTTTACTCCATGCAGCAGTTCCCCTTTAACTTACCCTTTACCCCATGCCGTGGTTCCCCTTTAACTTACTCCTGTACCCCAGGTAGGTAGGTAGTGTTGCTTAATGTCCTCAGATGTCAGTTGACATATTAGGGACAAGCTGAGACCAATGCCAAAGCATGGTTCAATATAGCTTTACGTCCACGGAAACCAGAAGGCTCGTTAGGATGGACAGCCCAGGACGGCCACCTCGACTCTCACACAGCTCCTGAACTATGACACTCCTGTACCCCATGCAGCGGTTCCCCTTTAACCCACCAACGCACCCCGTGCAAAAGTTCCCCTTTAACTTCCCCTTGCACCCCATGCAGAGGAACCAGGGGGAGAGCAGCAAACACACTTACCCTGCACCCCATGTAGAAGGGAATGACGGTGACCCGGATGTGCTCGGTGGTTTCCCGGTGGACGTCGGACAGCTGCAACCAGGGGTGGTTCTTCTCCTGCCAAGCTCTCAGCGTCTCCCTCGCCATGAAGGGGGGGCCTGCAACAAATGAAGACTTTTTTTCTTCTGTGTGTGTGTGTGTGGTGTGGTGTTGGGGGGCTCTCTGCGTCTCTCTCTCGTCCTCTGTCTGTTTCTGTGTGTTCTTCTCTGTCGTCGTCGTCTCTCTCGTCTGTTGTGCTGTCTATCTGTGTGTGTGTGTGTGTGTGTGTGTGTGTGTGTGTGTGTGTGTGTGTGTGTTGTCTCTCTCTTCTCTCGTCTTTTCGTCTCTCTCTCTCTCTCGTCTCTTTGTGTGTCTGTGTGTGTGTTGTGTGTGTGTTCGTTGTGTGTCTCTCTCTCTCTCTCTCTCTCTCTTTTTCTCTCTCTCTCTCTCTCCTCTCTGCCTAAAGGGCAGTCTGAACAGGGAGGTGTCCAGAGCTGAATCAGTCTACCAAAGGCAGTCTGAACAGGGAGGTGTCCAGAGCTGAATCAGTCTATCCACCAAGTTAACCCCTTCACTGCTGTGATGTCACTTGACAACATCCGTTAAAAGTGTGAAACTGGAAACCCTTTAAGCCTTTTCGTTTTCACAATGGTATGTGAAAGGGATTTTTAATGGATTTTTATAAAAATGCAGAGTGCTCAAGGTAGATGTGTTATAGGACCAGAAAATATACTGTTTGCAGGCGCATCCGTGCATCTTTCAGCCTGGAAATCTACCAGCTGGGGCAGTGAAGGGGTTAATGAATCAATCAGACTGAAATCAGTCAATCCACCTAGTTAATGAATGAGACTCAAATCAGTCAATCCACCAAGTTAATGAATCAATCAGATTGAAATCAGTCAATCCATCTAGTTACTGAATCAGACTGAAATCAGTCAATCCACCTAGGTAATCAATCAATCAGATTGAAATCAGTCAATCCACCTAGGTAATAATAATATATCAATCAGACTGAAATAAGTCAGTCCAGCAAGTTAATCAATCAATCAGAATGAAATCAGTCAGTCCACCAGGTTACAGTATCATTATCAATCACACTGAAATAAGTCAATCCACCAAGTTAATCAATCAATCAGGCTGAAATCAGTCAATCCATCAACTTAATGAATCATGTGTCAATACAACTGCATGAGGAATGTTTTGCGGTGCCAAGTACACTCATCACACATTCACTCCAATCATAAAACAATAAATTACAACAGCAATGAAACATCCTTACATACATGTTTACAACGTATGACAAAACTGTTTAAACCAATCAACTGCACACAAGGCCACGTCGCACTTACTTACATAAACTTATTGCTGTTGTTTCCTATACGTGCTGTCTGTTAACCCACACTGCACCAGATCGCCCATCGCCGCCCACTCTTTTTTCTTACTGCGTGACCCCAGACCGCCCGGTAGTGGCTGGTTAGCTCCACACTGGCATCCTAGTTTATATGCAAATAGGAATGGGATTCTCGCGAGACTTGTAGCCTCGTTTCCGCTATTGTGCACTACTTCTGGCGATGTCCTTTGTTCGAAGTTCTGTAGAGTTTGAGAGATGCTGTGAATTTTCAAAGTTGCGAGGTGGACACACGACAGATGCACGAAAATAAACAAAAGCCCTCCTGTTAGTAATGGCGTCAGAGCTTCATCCTTCGAGATTTGAGCTGCAGATTTGGCTCAGTCACTTACCCTGGGCACCCTAACAAACCCACGGAGCTTCATCTTCCGAGATTCAAACTGGAAATTTTGCTAAGTCAGTTACCCTGTAGACACCCTAACAAAACCTGACATGCGGATGAGGCCATTTCTGATTTTAATTATTTATTTATTTAACGCTTTTATTTTTTGAGTGAAAAACAAATCAAAACTTGTTGGATATATATACAAGAACAATGTATTCGCAAAATGGGAAAAATACAAAGTGAGCTGAAACTTTTACCTTGTGTTTACTATTGATTTTTAAAGTTGTATACAGGGATAATTGGACAGAGTTATTTCCCTTCGCATGGGATTTCGTACAATGCACACACACACACACACACACACACACACACATGTGCACACACACAATGCACACACACACACACACACACACACACACAAACACAGAGCAGCTGGTCTGGGGCCAAGTGGGTTAAATTTATGATTACGACAGATGAATAAACAGTGTTTAAACCAAACAGCCGCCCACAAGGCCAAGCAGTAATGACCAGCCGACTGTGCACTCACTGGACTCTGGGTCATGCATGAGGAACTTGTCGAAGAGCTCATGCTGAATGGGGGCCTGCTCCGTGGTGGTATAGGGAAGCAGATCCTCATGGGCTACATAGTCCAGACCTGCACAGGCAAAAACACAACCTTGAGCTATGTCAGTCCAGAACCTGCACAGACACCCACACAACCTTGAGCTATGTCAATTTACCCACACAGACACCCACACAACCTTGAGCTATGTCAATCTACCCACACAGACACCCACACAACCTTGAGCTACGTCATTCAAAACCTGCACAGACACCAACACAACCTTGAGCTGCGTCTGTCTACCCGCACCGACACCCATGCAACCATGAGCTACGTCATTCAAAACCTGCACAGACACCCACACAACCTTGAGCTGCGTCATTCAAAACCTGCACAGACACCCACACAACCTTGAGCTGCATCATTCAAAACCTGCACAGACACCCACACAACCTTGAGCTGCGTCATTCAAAACCTGCACAGACACCCACACAACCTTGAGCTGCGTCATTCAAAACCTGCACAGACACCCACACAACCTTGAGCTACACTGTCCAAAACTTGCACCCCACATCAGAACAACTTTGAGCTGCGTCATTCAAAACCTGCACAGACACCCACCAACAACCTTGAGCTACACTGTCCAAAATTGCACCCCACATTGAAACAACTTTGAGTTATGTAATCCAAAATCTGCACTGACACCAAGTCCAATGCAACCTTGAGCTACGCCATCCAAAACGTGCACTAACATCGAAACAACTTTGAGTTATGTTGTCCAAAATCTGCACAGACACCCACACAACCTTGAGCTCCGTCATCCAAAACCTGCACCAACATCAAAACAATTTTGAGCTCCGTTATCTGAAACCTGCACCAACCCCAAAACAACCTTCAGCTATGTTGTGCAAAACTTGCACCAACATCAAAATGATTTTAAGCTGCGTTGTCCAAAATCTGCACCAACACCAACACAACCTTGAGCTATGTCATCTGACACCTGCACAGACATCCAAAATCTGCCCAGGCATCAAAACAACCTTGAGCTATGTCATTCAAAACCTGCACAGACACCAAA
>JABMCL010002360.1:207500-220000 GCA_018857735.1 Alviniconcha marisindica | reverse complement strand
CATGCACAGGCTTGACTGTCGAGTGTTGTGCAGGTTTTGACTGTTGAGTGTTGTGCAGGTTTTGACTGTCACTGTTGAGTGTTGTGCAGGCTTGACTGTCGAGTTTTGAGTGTTGAGGGTTGTGCAGGTTTTGAGTGTTGTGCAGATTTTGACTGTTGAGTGTTGTGCAGGTTTCAAGTGTTGAGTGTTGTGCAGGTTTTCAATTTCACTGTTAAGTGTTGTGCAGGTTTTGACTGTTGAGCATTATGCAGGTTGTGACTGCTGTGCACTCAGTGAATATTCAGTGAAAAAGCTGCCCTCACCTGTCCTGTCTCGTATGCCTTGCCCTGATCCCTGGGTGGCTCCAGCACTCCTACCTCTGCCAGTCTACACACACACAAAAATCTCTCTGAATAATTTGTGGTCTTCAATGATTATAAAAAGTTGTATAGGATGGTGTCGGGCCATCCCTTTTTTTCTTTTTCTTTTTCTCTCTCTCCCCCAAATGAACAGATCCTAAGGGAACTGAACATAAGTCGCCAACATAAATTACATCAGTCAACGCACATAAAACCTTGCAGGTGATGCTGACTCATTAGGACCTGTGCAGTGTTTTCTGTGTTTTGAGTTTTTTTAGTGTTTTTTTTTGTTTTCTCCTTTTTCTTTTTTTCAAATAATTTTATAAAGCATGGCGCTTGATGTATCACATACTAACTAGTCACAAAAATTAAGAAGCTGTACAGTACACTGTACAGTCATTGACGTCACGCAATGGCGGCGATTTCACAACAAGCGGCAACTTTGTAAAAAGTTTAGGAGGAAATTAAGTGCTTGCTGCATGGATGATGAAAAACGAAAGAAAACCCATCACATTCACAGACAACGCTGTGTAGCGCATAGCTCAGTAACATATCTTGGGGTAAATAAAACTTTGGCTGTCTTAAGTTAAATAAATGCAATTATGAAACAGAATAAAATGACGAAAACTAATTCCTGCATTTTGTCACTTACTGTCCGATGATTGGACATGAAATGCAACTTAATCAACATGACCGAAAACGCAAGCCCAGTGCCTTGTTGATGTGGTTGTAGCCTTCCAATTAAGGAATCTGACATTTCAATGCCAGTTAATTACGGAAGAGGTCTTGTGAGGATCAACCACTCCTTTATTGGCTAAGTTACAATCAGTTTAGTATCCATCTGAAACAGGTCATGATCGAGGTCACAGGCATCACGATGCAACACACCAAGACTGTCGGCACAATACAATGAATGAAATGAGATGGTGTCAAAGAAAGGAAAAAAGAAAAGAAAAAAAAACTTCCGCAACCTTGTTGATAAACATCGGACACAAGTACTCCGAACATTGACTGGAGTAAATAGTCCGATAAATAATCGTCTGACCAGCGTCGCCATGTCTGTTTGCTTTCGGCGTAGTAAGAGTGATCTCCCATAAAGAGCAACAGGCACGTCATGTAGTCTGTTGCATGGGCCCTCGTTACACACTGACCTCAGTGACTGCTGTTGCTGTTTCATTGTACGTTTGTTTCAGTTTGTTGTTGTTGTTCTCATTAAATTTTCTTCGTCTTGCCCTTGTTTAATCTCTCTCTCCCTCTCTCTCTTTTTCGACTTGTTTCTTGGTTTACTCAGTGGTGTCCATTTCAACATGGTTTGTATGAATGTCACGTAGTGACATGTACTCAACTAGTTAATAGTAGTTTCCCTCATGGGCGAGGGCTGGATGTAAAAAGACCTCGAGTCTTCTCCACTACCCTCGTAAAATAAAGTTTATTCACTCATTCATTCATTCATTCATTCTCTCTCTCTCTCTCTCTGAGTGTTGCTGTGTTTGTCATCAGGGACAGCCGATTTGTAAAAAAGCCGACACGTGCTTAAATCTTTATCCCTGTGTAATAAAATACTCTCTCTCTCTCTCTCTCTCTCTCTCTCTCTCTCTCTCTCTCTCTCTCTCTCTCTCTCTCATTTAAAACTAGCATATCCTTCGCTGGAGCGTCCCCGGTATGGAACTTCCTGCCTCAAAATACAAAGTCATGTATTCCGCCTCTTCCTTGTTTCAAACGTAATATGCACAAATATATGTCTGAGAATAACCTTTCGTCAAATTTGGACTGATTTGTTGAAGTCACACGCCGGTTTGCATAAAAACAAAAACTCAGTGTTTTATACATGTATGCCCATGACTGAAAGAAATGTAATTCTGATGTTTCTGCACATTTGTAGCCTGAACTATGAAACTGCATTAATCAATTGCTTAATCGTGGTTATAATATTAAAGTATTTAAGTCTCTCTCTCTCTCTCTCTCTCTCTCTCTCTCTCTCTCTCTCTCTCTCTCTCTCTCTCTCTCTCTCTCTCTCTCTGCTCATGATGAATAGCTGAGTGGTGTATGCAAGTGTGCATCTGGCGCTGTAAACACGCTATGCCGTTGTGTGGAAATTCTCACTTTTAATTTTACCCACTCAGTCATTCATGCCTATGAACTTATAGGCATGAACAAGACTAGTTCATGTTAGACAGGTTTTTGACTGAACCTAAACTACAATCCAAAACTCAAGTAAAGTTCTCTCTCTCTCTCTCTCTCTCTCTCTCTCTCTCTCTCTCTCTCTCTCTCTCTCTCTCTCTCTCTCTCTCTCTCTCTCTCTCTCTCTCTCTCTCTCTCTCTCTCTCTCTCAAGCTGATAACCTGACATTTTGATGTGCGTGCCGGCCGCGTCACAGTCAGTCAGTCTCTATACGATCAACTACTGCTATTATGACGGTAACTCAGATTGATAGATTGACGCGAGAAGTGGGGTCGGGGTGGAATGACTAACGTACTGGCCCGATATTCATTGTCTGAATTGCCAGACTATTGTTACACCGCTACTGATCATGTTGTTCTTTCAGTCACGGCCGTGTCACACTGACACCGAGAAGGCTGCGAACTAGTAGTGGCTGAATGAGAGGCAGAACAAAAACTGACTGACTTACAAAACTTACACACAATGACAAAGTTCATTTTTCAGTTCAGTTTGCCGTTATATTTTTTGTATGAAAACTGACTACTTCATAAAACACACACAACAAACACACACACACATCACACACACACACACAACACACACACACACACACACACACACACACACACACACACACACACACACAACCACCCACGACACAACACCGCGCGCACCGCAGCACGCACTCAGCACGACACCACACACACACACACACACACACACACACACACACACACCACACAAACAACACCACACACACACACACAACACCCCAACACACACACACACACACACACACACACACACACACACACACACACACACACACACACACACACACACACACACACACACACACACACACACACACTACACATACACACACACACCCCACACACTACACACACACACACACACACACACACACACACACACGACACCACCCACACACCACGCACACGCACGCCCCACGCACACGCACCACACCACCACACACACACACACACACACCACACACACACACACACACAGCGGCGATGGTACAGACACAGTGACACGGCGCGTGCGCAGCGCGACACGCCGCTCACGTCTCTCACAATTATAACAGACAGTCACGCAGTTACACAATTCTCTCTCTCTCTCTCTCTCTCTCTCTCTCTCTCTCTCTCTCTCTCTCTCTCTCTCTCTCTCTCTCTCTCTCTCTCCCTCCCTCCCTCCCTCCATCCCTCCCTCTCTCTCTCTTTCCTCTCACCTTGAGAATGAATTGTGACCACACACACAACAAAAGTGCTAGTAGGGAGGGAGGGAGCGGCGACGTAGAGAGAGAGAGAGAGAGAGAGAGAGAGAGAGAGAGAGAGAGAGAGAGAGCAGACAGACAGAGAGACAGACAGACAGACAGACAGACAGACAGACAGACAGACAGACAGACAGACAGACAGACAGACAGAGACAGAGACAGAATGAATGAATGAAAGAATGAATAAACTTTATTTTACGAGGGTAGTGGAAAAGACTCGAGGTCTTTTTACATCCAGCTCTCTCTCTCGAGGGAGAGAGAGAGAGAGAGAGAGGAGGGGGGGGGGGGGGGGGTCGAGTGATTGTCATTGCAGTGATCATTTGAGACATAGTTTCTACTGATACACATGTACTTCCTCCCAGTCCTCCCGACTGCTTGTCCGAGCAATTTTTGTTTGTTCGTTTGTTTATTGGTCGTCCCTCGTTTTGTTATTTATGAGAAAAGCGTTACCGAGTTGCTTCTGTTTTCTTCTGCAATGTTAGTCGTACGAATTTATCAGATATTATACTGCCTCAGTTTTCTACTGGATGTCTGCTAGTACACGTGTCAGTATCTGAGTGCTTTATGCACTGTGTGCCTCTGGCGCTATGAACACGCTATGTGTTTGTGCGGATTTTTTTATGCTCTATGTATAATTCCGGCTTCTTTTTTTTCATTTTTTTTTTCATGCATAAAATCATCATTTAGTCATTCATGTTTATAATGTATATAAATGATACCCTGCAATTTTCTTTTTAGCCTAGTAGCTTAACAATGATTGGTCCTTAAACAAGTGTTTTGACTGAGCCTAAATTATAATCCTTGTAAAATAACGTTTTCGAGTTCGAGTTCACTGACACATACTTGCACACGTACACGCACGCACACACGCACGCACGCGCGCACGCACTCTGTCTCTGTCACACACACACACACACACACACACACACACACACACACACACACACACACACACACACTCAAACTCACGCACTCACGCACGCACTCACGCACGCACGCACACACACACACGGACACACGCACGCACACACACACACACACACACACACACACACACACACACACACACACACACACACACACACCGCTGTAAAAACTGGAAACAATGTTTAATTTCAATCAGGCATAATTTACAACAAAAATCATCGCAGACTGGGGTAAAATATTAAGTTAAAAAAATATTTCTTTACAACATAAGACAATCATAAGACATAACACACATTTAGCTTTAAGTGAAATCAGTACATACAAATTGTTATGAAACCCGTATCTATTAAGATTAAAATTAATAGGGATAAAATTTCTTTAAAAAGAACTTTAAAAAAAAAAAAAGCAACCAGTTACAATTCGTTTCATTTTTTAAGTAACAAAATAATAGCATATAATAAAAACAAACCAAAAACAACAACAAACAAACAAGGAGATGCCAAGCCCTTCCCTTAAAAAATAAAATAAAAAATAAAAAAGAATCTGTATTATACTGAGAAAGGCCAATGTACCAGCCTAAAGTAAACGTATTAATCATGGCCATAAGAAGAGTATGTTTGACTGTGACAGAAAACCCAGCGTAAGATGTCTTTAAAAAAAATAAAAAATAAACATCGTTTAGCAGCAGTTTGCCTTTGAAAATCGATTGGACTTCCTTTGACTGCTTTTGGCTAACTTGAACTTGTTCGCAGTTTGACGAACACTTGCGTACTGTTCGTTTGCTTGCACTGCACCAAACTCCAAGCACTGGTTTACGACATCCTTGGTGCCGGAAAGCGATGCTCGGAGCGTGGCACTGCACGGCCACCTCGACTTTCACACAGCTCCTGAGCTATATGCCTCTTCCACGCCGCGTTCGTTCATTGTTGCTTTTCGCCCAGAGAGATCGTACGGACTATTACGGACGATCACCAGGACGGCCACCTCGACTTTCACTATATGCCTCTTCCAAGCATCTTTTTGCATGCGTATAGTAAGTAATTAGGTGTTTTACGCCCAATCAACCAGTCAACAGGTTTATCAAGGCGATGCATGCGTATACATAGTATCATCCGAAGGACTTTGTACCCGGACATTGGCTAGATGAGCGCTTTTCCCTTCCCCTCGCCCCCCCCCTCCCCCCCCCCCCCCTCCCCCCCCCCCCAGTGTTCAGTGTTGCTTTACTTTCAGGGACCTTACGGACTAAGGGGGACAGGGAGCCCAGGACGTCCACCTCGACTTTCACACAGCTTCTGAGCTACATGCCTCTTCCACGCGTTCGTTCAGTGTTGCTTTTCGCCCAGAGAGATCGTACGGACTATAATGGACGGGGAGCCGACCAGGACGGCCACCTCGACTCAGTTTCACACATCTCCTGAGCTCTGCGCCGGTTCAACGGGCTTACAAGCCTTAATTTCATCTTGAAAAAGCTAACTGCAGTTTTCTTTACTTTTGGTTCAAACGTCCAGCTCGCCCTGATATAACCGTACCGGTTGACTGGGCGTAAAACACCAACTTACTTACTTACTTACCCATTTCTGACCTCAAAAACAACGAGCAGTAATTTAATTTGACTTAATTAGTGCAAACTGGATTCCACAGCAGGGCTTTAACCCCCCCCCCCCCCCCCCCCAAAAAAAGCCGATAAATCAATCAGTACCCAATCAGAAATTAACTGAATGAATGAATGGGAGAACGAATAATCGACTGGATGATTGCATTAATAAAATAAATACCTTTTTTTCTTTTTCTTTTTTAACAGCTAGACAAACAAATAAATGGATGGGCAAATTTACGAATCAGTTAAGTTTGGATACACTTGAACAAAAAACAGCACAAGCAAGACGGTATGGGCGATACATGTATAGAGTTACATTGTGACAGTCTGCAGTTCTTAATATTACAGTGTGTCAAGAAGAGAGGGTTGTTGTTTTTTGGAGACTTTGGACTATTGATTCCATTGCCGATTTTTAATAACCTGTGACAGCACATGTTTCAGCACGCGAACGAATTAGCATCTGAACTGGTTAATTATCACATTTCTCACAGTGCACACGCGGTGTGTGTGTGTGTGTGTGTGTGTGTGTGTGTGTGTGTGTGTGTGTGTGTGTGTGTGTGTGTGTGTGTGTGTGTGTATGCGTGCGCCGTGCGTGCGTGCGTGTATGTGGTGAGTATAGCATTAAATATACAAAAGAAATATTATACAACGCAGTCTAATGGGTGATAGAAATGGACACAATCTAAAACACGATATGAGATAATTAATGAAATCATTATATATAATATATATCTTCCCTGCTTACGAATATCACTGATTCTATATATATATATATGACTGCGTGTACGGGTAGTACCTTTCTTGTTCTCCGTTACCGAAGAACAGCATAATTTTACAAATTCATTTAAAATCACAGAGGGAACTCCTCGGCACCATAATTATTTACAGCTTTATCAATTTAATCCACCCAAACGAAGGGAGGAGGGTAAAAAATAACATTTTATTTTAAATCAAAACACAATTCTTCAGCATGATTTATAGTCTGGGAAATAAAAATTCCTCTGGAAACAACTGGGTCAGTAACGTGATATGCACAATGAAAGACTTAGACACGGATGCACAACAAAGGTTTGTTTTGGTCAGTTCAAACACGAAACACTTTATGTTACCGTAAGGTATGCAGACGAATGAAATACAAAGCTAAACAACAATAAACTTCAAACATTTTATAGTCTTGCGCAGGACCTGTAAAGGTAAAATATTTGAGAGATTTTTTTTTTTAAATAGTGCCTATTCAACTCAGGTTCATACATACACAAAAGTAAGGAGTTAGGGAATGGTCAAAGAATGAAACACACGCAAAACAAAATCACAATACAAAATTGGTGCGAAAAGGACACAAACTGTATCATGAAATAATCGTAAGAACGATGTCGTATTTAGGAAATGACACAAACTGTATCATGAAATAATCGTGAGAACGATGTCGTATTTAGGAAATGACACAAACTGTATCATGAAATAATCGTAAGAACGATGTCGTATTTAGGAAATGACACAAACTGTATCATGAAATAATCGTAAGAACGATGTCGTATTTAGGAAATGACACAAACTGTATCATGAAATAATCGTAAGAACGATGTCGTATTTAGGAAATGACACAAACTGTATCATGAAATAATCGTAAGAACGATGTCGTATTTAGGAAATGACACAAACTGTATCATGAAATAATCGTAAGAACGATGTCGTATTTAGGAAATGACACAAACTGTATACTGAAATAATCATAAGAGTGACGTCGTGACATTTAAAAACAAAAAACAAACTCGGAATGATAAGCACCATATGAAAGTTAACGCAATCACAATCTGACTAGCTGTTTAAATTGTGATGAAATAACCCAGGAAACGAAGTAGTGAACACATCTTTCGACGAGCGAAGGTGGAAGCATACAATTTACACCTGTCGGTCACCAGCTTAACCAAGTGTGAGATTTCAAATGAGTAACTTTGGTTGAGTGTTGCTTTGCGTCCAAAAAAAACCCATAGACTTATTACGGGGACGGCCACCTCGACTTTCACACAGCTTCTGGGTTCTGCATGAGTAACTGACGATGATGATGAAGTGATGCTTAATGTCCTCAGATGTTAGTTGACATATTAGGGACAAGATGTGACTAATGCCGAAGCATGGTTCAATATATCTTTACGTCCAGGGAAACCAGAAGGCTCGTTAGGACGGGCAGCCCAGGACGGACACCTCGACTCTCACACAGCTCCTGAACTATGACATGAGTAACTTAACTCATGGACCTATATATACAGTAGATATAGGTCCATGACTTAATTATCACGATCAGAATAAAGCGCCCGTCTTCCTTCCGCCCCGGAATGACGTCACAATTCCGCCCCACAATGACGCCACTATTCCACACCGCAATGACGTCATAATTCCGCCCTGCAGTGACGTCATTTCCCCGTCAGCGAGTGACTTCAAGTGAAATGACCTTGGAGCCGGATAAAGGGGAAAGAATCACTCGATACTGTGACTCAACAATGTGTGTTCACTGAACTGCATCAGAATGTCTTTCTTTCCATTTCTTTGTCTTTACTTTTTCTGTCTTTGATTCTTTCTGCCATAAAAATAAAGAAAATCGTAATTTGCTTTTTGTCAAAAAAAAAAAAAAATAAAAATCTTTGTTTCTATTGCATCCAAATTAGGGCAACCCTTTTCTTGGCTAAGGTGACCAATTGCACAGAGAAGTATTACACTTTCAGTCTTACATGGTAAGCTGTAACATCCCCCCCCCCCCCCCCCCAAAAAAAGGCAAATAAAACAAACAAAATGATTTCATACAACACATTTTTTCTAAAGTTATTCATCTTGAAATACAGACCACTTCGTTCTTAGCATCAGCTCAATCGTACAGGTTACATCACAGCTAAAGTTTCATATTCAAACATTTTTGGCTCAAAAGGTAGGAAAGTGTATAACATTAACAACGAACCTCATTTCCTCCAAGTATACAACCAGTATGCTTATTACGGATGTACGGTAACAAGTGAGTCTGCAAGTATTTCATTTACACACACTGCAATACTCGGCTACAAGACAAAGCAAAGCGTACAACTGTCAAACTACGAATGTCGAATGAGTGAATGCAAGGCAAATGAAAGACTCGGGTAGATATTCCATTTCTGTCATTTCCATTGTGCACAAAAACCAAGCGAATAGGAGTTGTAGCTTTCTGAACAGCAAAACAGCTTAACATAGTAACTTCCACTCTATCTCTCTCTCTCCCATAGTTACTGTATTTACCTTACAAACTGCTGAGCAGAATACTAAAATGAAAATGAAAAAATCCGTATTGCCCCGACCTAATTTTTGGCTTTGAAATTTTAACTTTTTTTAAGATGTCAATTTTGTATAAAAAATATATATGTAAAGAATCCGTCCACAGGCAAGGGAACTCTTGAAAAAAAAAAAAAGAAAAAAAAAAAGAAGAAGAAAAGTCGCATGGTCCATAGTATTTATCCACTTAATTTGTTTCGTGCGTAAAACAGGCGCCTCCTCCAGAAATGTCAGTGTCAAGGACAATGTGGGTGAGCAGTCAAAACGAGGCCATGCTTGGCAAACTCTTTTCTTTCCCTCACGTTAGCGTAATAGGTCTACCTTTCGAGTTAAAAGGAAATCAATAAGCATGCGCGGTCAGTATAAAAAAAAAAATAAAAAAAAAAAAATCAAGCCACAAAATTTGCAGTGACATTTTGCAATTACTGTAACATACAATTAATACTAGTAAACAGAAAACGGTGCTAAAAATCAACAACAACAACGACAACAAGAACAGCGACAACGATGACGAGACAAAAATATTTTTATTTGCTGTGCCTATATTGTTTCTGGAATAGAACAGTGGAGTATGTCGATCCCGTCTACAATACTGAGAGACAAAAAAATATATAAAAAAATCCCCAAAAAATAATCATTGCAATCATTATTATACTGTTTGACGTACGTAATCATTAACTTGGCAGTATTTCCTTTACAAAGACATAGGTAGTATCGGATATGTGTATTTACAGTTGATAATATTGCGTGTGTTTTACGAATGGGTTCAGTACAAGGTTGTGGGCATACTGAATTTGTCTGGAACGCTGAAACACACACACACACACACACACACACACACACACACACACACACACACACACACACTCATACACTCACACACAACACACACACTCATACACTCACACGACAACACACACACACCACACACACACACAACACACACCACACACACACACACACACACAACACAACACCAACAACAACAAATGAACAAACACGGCATCTCCTTTCATGCACGCCTAGTCAAAGACTATCAGTATATCTGCCCCCCCCCCCCCCCCCCCCCCCCCCCTCTCCCCTTTCCCTCTCCCCCCCCCCCCTCCCCCTCCTCCCGCCCCCCTCTCTCCCTCACTCCCTCTCTCTGCCACTCTCGAAGACCTTTTTTTTGTGTGTGTGTACATTATACAAAGCATTTAGATAATACACAGCAGATATACTATGTAAACATTCTGCCTCAACACATGCACCCTCCCCTCCCCCCTTACCCACACACCCCTCCCCGATACTGATCCAATGAAAGACTTGATATGCTTCACTTCATGTTCTTTGATGGATTTATTTTTTAAAAAAAAAAAAAAAAACCCCATAAAGCTCAGGAGTTCATGTTCAGAACTGAGGGCCTGGGCCAGACCCCAACTGCAAGCTCTGGTTTACGACATGCGTAACAAAATGGCAGTCCTCGCTACAGGTTCCGGTGACTGTAGTGCGACTCGGCTCTGCCTGCCCGTGTGTGGGTTTAACCAGCATCTGCTCGGGGTGGGAATTAAGCCGTTAACGGATGAAAGGGTGCCAGTAAAAATGCGATGTAAAAAGAAAGAAAAAAAGTACGAGTTAAAAATCAAATGCTCAGGTGGCGGCCTATTTCTTGGATTTGGTCAAATCGACTCAAACGTTTCACTATTCGCCACGAAAATGGCTTTCCCGTGACTTCTTTGGGGCGATTGGCAATCCGACAATCACAAACTGACAATCACGATCATCGTTTGACACAATCCCTTGCCCATCCGTTTGGAGCGATTGGCAATCCGACAATCACGAAGTGACAATCACAATCATCATTTAACACAATCCCTTGCCTATCCGTTTGGGGCGCTTTGCAATCCGACAATCACAAACTGACAATCACAATCATCATTTGACACAATCACTCATTGCCCATTTTTATCCTAATTTATTATTTTGACACAGTACTATTACTATATGGAAGGATAACTTTCGTGTCTTTTTTTCTTTTCTTGTTCTTCTTTTTTTCTTTTTCTTGTTCGTCTTTTTTGCAGAGACCTTCAGTACAGGAAATGGCGACCGTTTCCACAGTCATCAGCTGACCCAATCACTTGCCCATTGTTGTCCTAGATCATTGTTTTGACCCAATACAAATTATTCATCATTTTGACCCAATACTAATTATGGAAGGATAATTAGGTGCGTTTTTCTTTCTTTTTTCTTCTACTTTTTGCAGATGCATTCATCCAGGAAATGCCGGTCGTTTTTTTGTTTGTTTTTTGTTGTTTTCAAAGGTTGGTCCGCACTGTCCCTTTCCCATTGTCCATTTCAAACGCTGCTCCCGCTACTACCATCACATTCAGCAGGGTCCAGGCTAAGGCACGGAGGCACGCAATTCTTCACAGCCTCCGACCAGACCAACAGTAACAGAAAGAGAACTAACACACATCAGCTGCCCGTTTCACGCTCCTCCCAGCCCTTTCATGTCTCCGCATCTCCCTCACTGATGACAAAGGTCCATGTCGCTGGGGTGGGAGGGGATGGGGGAGGTGGGGAGGGGAGGGGGAGGGGAGGGGGAGGTGGGGAGGGGAGGGGGAGGTGGGGAGGGGAGGGGGGAGGTGGGGAGGGGAAGGGGTTCTGCCTGGGAAGACATCAGTTATGAAAAACGAAAAAAAAAAAAACTGTTTACATATTCATAACGCGCAGTGACCTGATCCGCAAGAATCGCCGGCAGCACGTGTCTGATTATATACACACGCGCCTTAATACTTCCGATTAGTTGGTTGGGCTGGGCGTCACTCGGTTCCACGCCTCGCTTCTCCCGTTGTCATGGTTTTCGGGACTGCTGTAGCAACACCACGGCAGGAGCCCTGATCGC
>JABMCL010002360.1:195000-197500 GCA_018857735.1 Alviniconcha marisindica | reverse complement strand
CGGGAAGGAAAGCAGTGATGGGGAAAACAGGACCAGAGATGTCTGTGAACACTCACCACATGCTCCAAACACATAAAAGGTTCAAAAGAACGCTTATTTTTTCAGGACAAAAACCACACAATCTGCAAATTTTTCCGGGTTCCGGATTTGTCAAGCTACAAAACGACAATTAAACAACAGTTAAACGGTGAAAAAGGCTGAGAAATGAGAGGAAAAGCTAAATAACCTATCTTTTTGGGTTGAGCTATGTTGTTTTCCTGTCAGTAAGTAAACATGGTGCTTAACGTCCACTGAAACTATAAGGCTTATTAGGGACGGGGAGAAGGGGGGAAGGGGGTATGGAGGTGGGGGAAGGGGGTAGGAGGGGGGGGGGGGGAAGAGGGAGATTAAAATTATACCTATCGCTAATTGTACCACCAGAATGATGCCTGCTTAAATGGGCAGCCATGGAGCCATTTTAATTTTAGTAGGAAGTGATGGACAAAGTCCAAAAAAGGGCCCCAAAACCCCAACCTTTTAAGAGAAAGGACAGCCGAAGCGGTATCGAACCGAGGTCCTTCCGCTTACCAGCCTAACGCCTTACCGCTAGGCCAAACCGGCTCACAGTTTTCCTGTCCAGTTTAGGTGTCGTTTTGTAGCTTGACAAAGGGGATTACCCCGAACATTTGCAGATTGTGTCCTAATAAACACAAACAGTGTCCTAATAAACAGAAACAGTGTCCTAATAAACACAAACAGTGTCCTAATAAACACAAACAGAGTCCTAATAAACACAAACAGTGTCCTAATAAACACAAACAGGTCCTAATAAACACAAACAGGTCCTAATAAACACAAAAAACAATTTCCTAATAAACACAAACAGTGTCCTAATAAACACAAACAGTGTCCTAATAAACACAGTGTCCTAATAAACACAAACAGAGTCCTAATAAACACAAACAGAGTCCTAATAAACACAGAGTCCTAATAAACACAAACAGTGTCCTAATAAACACAAACAGTGTCCTAATAAACACAAACAGTGTCTTAATAAACAAGCGTTCTACTGAACCTTTTCTGTGTTCGGATCTTGTTTCAGAGCGCTAGCAATCGTTCTTGTTTCAGATTTTAAAAATTCAAATTCAAATTCAAAAAAACCTTTAATCATCCCACAAGGGGCAATTTTGTTGTGGTCATGGCGGGCTCGTAAAAAATTTAAAAAAACACACACACACACACACACAAAAAAAAAAGTTAAGAGAACAATACATCAAACACACACAACAACAACAACAACAACAACAACAACAAAAAATAAAAAGGTAAGAGAACACAACACCACACCAAACACAACACCACCAACAGAAGAGCCTTAACTTTAACCATAGTATATAGTTATGAATACAGAACAATTGTGACCTCATCAGGTTTTGGTTAGTTACTCACCACACGCGCTTCTTAGGCCATTCATCTTGTGAATGGTGACGTTAAGGGTCCCGTACACCATCTCCTCGTCTGGAAAGCAAGCCACGATAAACCCAAATAATGAAAAGAACCAACAAAAAAAAGCAAGAAAAAAAAAGAGCATTATCCAACTCAATAATAATAATAATAATAATACAACAGATTTTCCTTTGAAAAAAACGCGTCTCAGTTTATACCAGCCACACATCTAATTTCAAACATGCGCAAGAAAAGAGATCTAAACACATAACAGTTTTTTTTTTTTTTTTTTTTTTTAAAAGCCCCAAAAAAGGCTTTTTTTTTTTTAAACCCTTTAGCGTTTGGGTTTGTTTTAGAACGCTAGCAGTCATTCTTTTTCAGATTTTTTTTTTTTTAAAAAAAAAAAAAAAAAAAAAAAAAAAAAAAAACCCAAAACAAAAAACACAAAACCAACAACAACAAAAAAACAAAAAACAAAACAATAACCGAACCAAGAAAATGAACGCAAAACGAACGCTCTTCCTCCTAAACACGACGGTGAATAAACAAAAACAACCAGCAACCGCATAGTTCAGGGGCTGTGTTTTAGAGTCGAGGTGGCCCGTCCTGGGGGTTCCGTCCTAACGAGCCTTTTGGTTTCCGTGGACGTAAAGCTATATTTAACCCGCTTCGGCATTGGGCTCAGCTTGTCCCCAATAGTCAACTGACATCTGAGGACATTAAAAAACACCCCCCCACCTACCCCCCCCCCCCCCCCCCCCCCCTCTCTCTTCTCTCCCCCCTCATGGTTTAGGGGCTGTGGAGAGTCAGGTGGCCGTCCCGGGGGTCCCCTAAAGGCCTTCTGGTTTCCGGGGGCGAAAGCTATATTTCCCCTTTCGGCATTGGTCTCAGCTTGTCCCTAAATTCAACTGACATCCGAGGACATAAGCTACTTCAATCACGAGATCACGAACTTAAGAAGCCCGGCGAATATTTCATTTCGTGGCTAGAAGAAAAATTTGAGAAAACCCCCGCCAAAGGGGGTTTTTCCGAGGATGTATCTTAGGTGGAGTCTGTGCACCTCGTAAATTTTTGC
>JABMCL010002360.1:187500-190000 GCA_018857735.1 Alviniconcha marisindica | reverse complement strand
ACTCTATCTATGTAGTAGTCCAAAACACAATGTACTCTGTCCAAATTATGGTCTAAAAAACAGCGTCTGTCCAAATTATGGTCTGAAAACAGTGTACCCTGTCGAAATTGTAGTTTAAAAACAGTTTACTCTGTCCGAACTGTTGTCGAAAACACAACATACTCTGCCCAGATTGTAATCTTAAAATACAGTGTACACTATAAAGAGGTAGGTTAATTTTGCCCTCACTTGTGCAACTCATAGGTTAATTTTACCCTCACCTGGGCACCTCATAGGTTAATTTTGCCCTCACCTGGGCACCTCATAGGTTAATTTCCCCCCACATGTGCACCTCATAGGTTAAATTTGCCCTCACCTGTGTACCTCATAGGTTAATTCTGCCCTCACCTGTGCATCTCATAGGTTTAATTTTGCCCTCATCTGTGCACCTCATAGGTTAATTCTGCCCTCAACTCTGCACCTCATAGGTTAATTTTGCCCTCACCTCTGCACCTCATAGGTTAATTCTGCCCTCACCTCTGCACCTCATAGGTTAATTCTGCCCTCACCTGTGCACCTCATAGGTTAATTCTGCCCTCACCTTGCACCTCATAGGTTAATTCTGCCCTCACCTGTGCACCTCTCTCTTGGTGCAAACGAGAACGTCGGAGAAGAGGAAGATGAAGCGAAGTTTCCGCCACCCGCTCACCAGCTCCACAAGGAAGCTGCTCTTCACCAGGTTCCGCTTTTCCTCCACCTGTGACATGTGACAGGATTTTCATCGAAAGGCACAGCACTGGAAGCAGATGTTACAGGACCGGAAAAATATACTGTTTGCAGGCGCGTCTGCGCATCAGTCAGCCAGGGAATTTTACACGCTAGGGCAGTAAAGGGGTTAAAGGATCCTGGCAGCGAGCTGCTCTTCAAAGGCCCAAGCAATCAGCTGTTCCTTAAAGGACCCTGGCCGTCAGCGTCCCTTACAGGCTCCTACCACGCACTCAGCCGCCCATTTAAATTAAAGACCCTTAGACGTCCGTTTTCATACCTTATGTCCAGGGACGAGGCTGGTGCCGAAGTTCTCCAGGTTGTGCTGGGAGAGGTTGAGGGCCTTCTTCAGCGTCTCGAAGTCCGGGTGATCCTGCGGCGTGTGCTTGATCAGGTCCTGTCGTCATGGAAACAACCGTCACGCGCACGACCGGCATAGCAAAATTATTCGCACGCTTAACAGTAGATGCAGCATAATTTCCTCGTCCCCGTAGGGAAATTAAGATAGATATTTAAGCTACAAAGCCACTCAGTGCTACTCAAACTTTGCTTCTTTGTTCCAAATAAGCGTAAGGATCACGGTTGGAGATTGTTGTTGTTGTTTTCTTTAGTGCCGTCTGTCATTTGTTTGCTGTTGGCTTTTTTTCTTGTGTTTACCTTTGCGTAAAATAGTAAAATAGCGAGACAACTTCTTTTCTCGTAAAGTTCGAAATATTGACAAGATACGACATATTACAACATATTACAACAACTTTAACAACAAACAACAACAGCAATAACAAACAATAGCAAAAACGAAATCAATAAAATAAAATAAAAAAACAGCTACTGAATCCTCGCCTCTAGTATGAATCAAGATGCTCATGAATACCATGGTTTTAAATAGTACACAGCACAAGTATCCCACAGCAAAGTACAAGTCAGTCTTGACTATATGCACTTACGTGGAGAACCAGTGTGTTTCGCTGCAGTCTCTGGACGGGCTTAAAGAGGGCATCTGCAAAGAGGACCAAGACAGAAACGGGTTTTGATGTTAATACATTATACACTCGTTTGGGTGTCTCATGTACTAACTGTATAGTATGACGCACAGTCCTGCGTGCGTGCGTGCGTGCGCGTGCGTGCGTGCGTGCGTGCGTGCGTGCGTGCGTGCGTGCGTGCGTGCGTGCGTGCGTGTGTGTGTGTGTGTGAGTGATTAGGCGGTGGAGGGTAGGGGTAAGGGGTGGGGGCGGAAAAGTTGAGGTGTGTGTGTGTGTGTGTGTTGATTGTGTTGTGAATGTGTAGGTGGGATGGCAAGACGTGTTAGATGTGTGTGCGTGCAACTTGCAAACAGTTATGCTTGAATCCGTGTTGATGTGTACACTACGTGTTAGATGTATGTCTAATTGATAACAGTCATTGAATCCGTGTTGATGTGTACACTACGTGTTAGATGTATGTCTAATTGATAACAGTCTTCATCTCGATATACATTACGTGTGTTATGTTTATTCAGCGCTTTGAGCCGCAGGGTATGCGCTTTAGAAATTTCCATTCTTTTTATTATCATCGGACAATTTATTAACCAACCATCCATCCAACCAATCCAGAAATCAACGAAAATAAACCGGCTACTAAGTGTAAGCATCGTTATTTTCTCTCTCTCTCTCTCTCTCTCTCTCTCTCTCTCTCTCTCTCTCTCTTCTCTCTCTCTCTCCTCTCACACACACACACACACACACACACACACACACGCACGCATGCACGCGCGCGCACT
>JABMCL010002360.1:152500-155000 GCA_018857735.1 Alviniconcha marisindica | reverse complement strand
GCAGCTCCTCGATGGAGTTGATCCGCTCGTCCTGGAACCGGTCCCCGCCCGCGGGGCCCCGGGCGCCCCCGCCCGCCAGGATGGTGACCGCCCCAGACACCAGAGGAGGCTGGACGTCCAGGCACAAGCCTGAATCTTTGCTGCCCTTGTTGGTGCTGGACGCTCTGTCCAGGGTGCACCCCGGGGACGTGCTGTCCGAGTCGTCGTTGTCGTTGTCGTTGTCGTCGTCCTCGCCCTCGTCGTCGCTGCTGCTGCTGCTGCTGTTGGAGTCTACGATTTGGGTGACGGCGCGGTTGATGGTCCAGTTCTCGTACGTGCTTTCCTTCGCCTTCTTTCTGGGCTTCGGCGGAGGTTGGGGAGGAGGGGGTTTCTTCTCTCGCAGCATCTGCATGCAGGCTTCGCTGTCCAGGTCCGTTTCGTGGTAGGCCCGTGGCTGGGCATCGATACCGCCAGCATGGTCAGCATCAACACCTGGCCCTGCTGCTGGGCGAGAGTCTGGCGGAGGGCCTGTCGGGGTTGTAGCTTCTTCACCTCCACCTCCACCTCCTCCTCCTCCTCCTTCTTCTTCTCCGTCTCCTCCTTCTTTGGTTCCCGCTTTCAAGGTTTCGTGGCGTGGGAGCATGGTGGGTGCTGGGGGCGAGGACTGCGGCCGCTGAGCTTCAGACTGTGTGAACTCTGACGGGGTGTCTTCGGTTTTCCTGTACACCGCTGGGAGCTCGCCCAAGTCGCTCCCCGCCGTGGTGCAGAGCGTGCGCCTGTTAAACCTCAACATATTATTATCGCCGGCAGGCTGGTCGCTGAGACTTTCCGCCTGCGCTGCTGCTGCTGCTGCTGCTGTTGCTGCTGTTGTAGTTGTAGTAGTAGTAGTAGTCGCGCTGTCTCCGCCACCACTGCCACTAACGCTACCACTGCTACCGCTGTCGTTGGCGCTGTCCGCGAAAGCACTCAGCCTCTGACCGATCTCCAAGGCACCGGTCACGCTCGCTTGACACAACTCCTTGACTCCCAGCTGGGAAGCGTGCGAGGAGTTACGCCCGCGATCGGCAGTGTCTCGTGCAGCACGTGACGGTGCACTGGCCGTTTTGTCCGTGGGATCGCCGGATTTCGGTGTCGGTTCCGCGGGAGGGTGAAAGGATGAAAGCGCTCGGCGGGTGTCCGGCTCCGTCCGGCGCTGGGCGGCCGGCGAGAAAGAGGAGGCGGAGGCGCAGGCGGAGGCTGTAACTGCTGCTGAAGCCACCGCTACAGCAACCGTTGCGGGAGAATGAAACGCTGTTGCCTTATTTGGCTCCGGGTCGTCGCTGCCCTTCTTTGTCGTACAGGCCGGCTGGGTTGAAGTGGTCGGAACAAACCCCTCCACTCGCGGTGAATGAGGGCTCAAACACTGGGCGCTCGGCAAGGCCGACTGGGCCCTCCTGTCCGCGTGTGTATCTCTTCCTTGCCGCGTGTGCGCTTCGTGACGTAAGGGGGCTGCGCTAATTGAAGCGCCGCCGCCACCACGCCCACTTTCAATACGCGCTCCCTTCTCTCCCGCGTCAACCCTCGAGTCCCCCCTTCTCTCCTCCTCCTCCGTCACGCGAGTTTCCCCTTTCTTCTCCTCCTCCTCCACCTCCTCCTCCTCCACCTCCTCCAGTCCCCCCCCATCACCGCCGCTCCCTCTCCTTCCCCCATCCGCGGTGTTGTTGGGTCTGGTGACAAGGGAGGGGTTTTCTGGGGCGACATTCTGCACGTAGAAGACGGACGACGGCTTCTGTTTGGTAGGCGGGAGAGCGGGGAGTTTCTTTCTCGGGTGTGGTTGCGGTTTTGCTGAGGGTTTCTGCGGGCTGTTTGCTTCCGCCGAGGCCGAGCGGAATCCCGTCGTATCGGAGCTTACTCGCGAAACAGGCGCGTGGCTGCGAGGCTTGGTAGGGGGGGACTGGGAGGGGGAGCTCGATTTGACATTTGTAACTGGGTTGCGTCTGGTGTTGGCGGCGGTGGCGGTGCCTCCGCCTTCTAGTCCCCCTCCTCCTCCTGCTGCTGCCGCGTCGCCGTAGCTTACGTTTTCGTACCTCTCGTCTAAGCCAGGTTCAACCTGAGGCTTATTTGACGCGGCGGACACGCTCTCACCTGACACTCCTTCGCTCGCTGCCGCCATCCTCTTCGCCGTGTTGTTGTCATACACCTCCTCCTCCTCCTCCTCTTCTTCTTCGCCGACTTCGTCACGGTCACTAATTCTCTCTTGCTGCCGGATCTGATGTGGACCCTGCCCTCCGCGACGCTGTTGTTGTTGTTGTTGTTGTTGCTGCTGCTGCTGCTGGTGTTGTAGGGGTGGCAGAGACGGCGGGGCGGGTTTCGGTGCACTGCCACCCGTGTCCGCCCCGAGGACGATGTTGAAACCGTCAGTCAGTTTCAGGTACTGCACGTTCCTGGCGGAGCCGCTGTCCGAACGGAGGGGCGGGGGCGCGGTGGGCAGGTCGGCCGGCGTGTCCGAGTACCTGCCCAAAATCCCGCTGTTGTCACGGTC
>JABMCL010002360.1:137500-140000 GCA_018857735.1 Alviniconcha marisindica | reverse complement strand
TTTGTCTTTATTACTCTGTTTCGTTTGTTAGCGTTCATCGACTCGATAAGTTCAGTGTTTCACATATTTATGACACTTTCTGTTTGAATGTTGGTTCATTGTCTTTATTACACTGTTTCGTTGTTAGCGTTCATCGACTCGAAAATTCAGTGCTTCACATATTTATGACACTTCGGTTGAATGTTGGTTCATTGTCTTTATTACACGGTTTGTTTGTTGGTTTAAAGAAGAATTTATTCAAGACAAAATAAAGATACAGTAAATGGTTATAGGCCCACCAACAAGGTTGCTGCTTAAAGACGGTTTGTTTGTTAGCGTACGTTCCTCCACTCGACAGTTTCAATGTTTCACATGGTTATGACACGCACAGGTTGAATGTTGGTTCTTTGTCTTTATTACACTGTTTTGTTTCTTAGCGTTCATCGACTCGATAGCTTTCAGTGCTTCACATATTTATGACACTACAGGTTAATGGTTTTTGAATGTTGGTTCATAATTATGGTTTCTGCTTCATGCTGATCATTGTCTTTATTACACCGTTTTCTTTGTTAGCGTTCATCGACTCGAAAGATTTCAGTGTTTCACATGATTTATGACACGCATAGGTTGAATGTTGGTTCATTGTCTTTATTACATGGTTTGTTTCAATTCAGTTCAATTGTTTGTTGGTCTAAACAAGATTTATTCAGACAAAATAAAGATATGTAAATGGTTATAGGCCACAACAAGGTTGCTGCTTAAAGACGGTTTGTTTGTTAGCGTACGTTCCTCGACTCGACAGTTTCAATGTTTCACATGGTTATGACACGCACAGGTTGAATGTTGGTTCTTTGTCTTTATTACTCTGTTTCGTTTGTTAGCGTTCATCGACTCGATAAGTTCAGTGTTTCACATATTTATGACACTTTCTGTTTGAATGTTGGTTCATTGTCTTTATTACACTGTTTCGTTCGTTAGCGTTCATCGACTCGAAAACTTCAGTGCTTCACATGTTTATGACACGCACAGGTTGAATGTTGGTTCATTGTCTTTATTACATCGGTTTGTTTGTTGGTTTAAAGAAGAATTTATTCGAGACAAAATAAAGATACAGTAAATGGTTATAGGCCCACCAACAAGGTTGCTGCTTAAAGACGGTTTGTTTGTTAGCGTACGTTCCTCCACTCGACAGCTTCAGTGTTTCACATGGTTACGATACGCACAGGTTGAATGTTGATTCTTTGTCTTTATTACACTGTTTTGCTTGTTAGCGTTCATCGATTGGATAGCTTTCAGTGCTTCACATATTTATGACACGCACAGGTTGAATGTTGGTTCATAGTCTTTATTACACTGTTTTGTTTCTTAGCGTTCATCGACTCGATAGCTTTCAGTGCTTCACATATTTATGACACGTACAGGTTGAATGTTGGTTCATTCTCTTTGTTACACTGTTTCAGTGTTTCACATAATTATGGCACTTTCTGCTTCAATGCTGATTCGTTGTCTTTATTACACCGTTTTCTTTGTTAGCGTTCATCGACTCGATAGATTTCAGTGTTTCACTTGATTTTGACGACACGCATAGGTTGACTGTCTGTTCATTGTCTTTATTACATTGGTTTGTTTCAATTCAGTTCAATTGTTTGTTGGTCTAAACAAGCATTTATTCAAGACAAAATAAAGATATGATCAATGGTTATAGGCTCATCAACAAGGTTGCTGCTTAAAGACGGTTTGTTTGTTAGCGTACGTTCCTCGACTCGACAGTTTCAATGTTTCACATGGTTATGACACGCACAGGTTGAGTGTTGGTTCATTGTCTTTACGACTCTGTTTCGTTTGTTAGCGTTCATCGACTCGATAAGTTCAGTGTTTCACATATTTATGACACTTTCTGGTTGAATGTTGGTTCATTGTCTTTATTACACTGTTTCGTTCGTCAGCGTTCATCGACTCGAAAACTTCAGTGTTTCACATGTTTATGACACACACAGGTTGAATGTTGGTCCATTGTGTTTATTACAGTTTTTTGCTGTTTTTTTTTGTGAGTGTTCATCGACTCGGTAACTTCAGCGTTTCACATGATTATGATACGCACAGGTTGAATGTTGATTCTTTGTCGCACGCACGCACGCACGGACGCACCCACCCACCCACACACACACACGCCGCAGCACGTATGCAGTTCCTTGAAACCAACGTTCAAAAACAAGTGCAAAAGTGTAAGTGAAGGTTATTTTCGCGAAATGAATAATCACAAATCCGCGTCTAAGAAACATAACAAGATGAATTACACGCAGTTACCCTACTTTGCACAGTGTGTCACAATGGCACGACACTGGGTCGGAGCGATCTCGCCTTGGTTTTATTGCAGGTATAATGCCGTGCCTTCTATAGTGTATCGGGGTTAAAGAGTGGTTTCGGAGAAGCGGCTGATTTTCCGGAAAATCGGAGACGCTGGAAAACGAATGTTAAAATATTGTATGTCCTTCAGGCTGACGCAATGTCAATGACAAAG
>JABMCL010002360.1:132500-135000 GCA_018857735.1 Alviniconcha marisindica | reverse complement strand
CATATTTGTGACACTTTCTGGTTGAATGTTGGTTCATTGTCTTTATTACACCGTTTTCTTTGTTAGCGTTCATCGACTCGAAAACTTCAGTGTTTCACATGTTTATGACATACACAGGTTGAATGTTGGTTCTTTGTCGCACGCACACATACACACACACACACACACACACACACACACACACACACACACACACACACGCGCGCGCGCGCGCGCTCGCGCACGCACGTACGCACGCACGCACGCACGCACGCACGCATACACACCGCAGCACGTACACAGTTCCTTGAAACCAACGTTCAAAAGCAAGTGCAAAAGTGTAAGTGAAGGTAATTTTCGAGAAAATAATAATTACAAGAAACATAACAAGAGAGAGGGGACGTAACCTTTCGGATGAATTACACGCAGTTACCCTACACACACACACACACACACATACACACACACACACACACACACACACACACACACACACACACACACACACACACACACACACACACACACACACACACACACACACACACACACACACACACACCACACACACACAACCACACACACACACACACACACACACACACACACACACACACACACACACGCGCGCGCGCGCGCTCGCGCACGCACGTACGCACGCACGCACGCACGCACGCACGCACGCACGCACGCACGCACGCACGCATACACACCGCAGCACGTACGCAGTTCCTTGAAACCAACGTTCAAAAGCAAGTGCAAAAGTGTAAGTGAAGGTAATTTTCGAGAAAATAATAATTACAAGAAACGTAACAAGAGAGAGGGGACGTAACCTTTCGGATGAATTACACGCAGTTACCTTACTTTGCACTGACGTATGTCACATTGGCACGACACTGGGTCGGGTAGGTAGTGTTGCTTAATGTCCTCAGATGTCAGCTGACATATTAGGGACAAGCTGAGACCAATGCCGAAGCATGGTTCAATATAGCTTTACGTCCACGGAAACCAGAAGGCTCGTTAGGACGGACAGCCCAGGACTGGCCACCTCGACTCTCACACAGCGGCTCCTGTGAACTATGACGCTGGGTCGGAACGAGCTCGCGGTTTTAGTGCATGTACAATGCCGCGCCCTTCTACCATAGTCGCGTATCGTGAACACTGCCGGGAGAGAGAGAGAGAGAGAGAGAGAGAGAGAGAGAGAGAGAGAGAGAGAGAGAGAGAGAGAGAGAGAGAGAGAGCTACTGCGAAAAAAAGGAAAAGAAAAAGGCTCAAGGATTACAAATAATATTTCGCACTTTCACTGGTTGTTTTAAAAAAACAGTAACATCATGACAGTGAAAGGGATAACTGCGGACTGGCGTCGAAAAAAGCCTGCATACACTACTGTCAGTGACTCATAGTTCAGGAGCTGTGTGAGAGTCGAGGTGGACAGATAGTCCTGTGACTTTCCCTCTTCTTCGTTAGCTGACAGTTTTCAGGACCTATGACCTATGACGTAACTAAATACGGCAGTAACTGAAGGAAGGATGTGCTTGGAGTTGACGGCGGCTGCATGTTCACCCTCAGGTGGACGCCGTGACTCAACCGTCAGTGACTGAGGCAACGCCCCGTGTCAGTGGCATGAGGGCCCGGTGGGGTGCGTGACTGAATGGGGCCGGTGGGGGTGGGGGGGTTGGGGGGTAGGAGGTGGGGTGTGTGTGTGTGGGGGGGGGGGGGGGGGGGGGGGGGGGGTAACCTGATTCTTCTCAGTTCCGTGTCTCAGTGCCGGATCGGGTCCACTGTAACCTGCAAGACTAACTACGACAACAACAAACAAAAAACAGAAAAGCCCCCACCCCCTCCATGTCAATGCCTTGTTGTAGCAAACGAAACACTGCCGGGGGGTTTGTACAAATAGACCTGTGACTTTCCCTCTTCTTCTTCTTCTTCTTTTTCTTCTCTTTTTCTTCTTCTTTTTTTCTTTTCTTCTCCCCCCTCTTGTTAATCGCTTTTTTTCTTTTTAATTAATTATATAATATATATATATATATATATAATATATTATATATATATATATATATATATATATATATTATATATATATATATTATATATATATATATATATATATCGCTATTCTCCGCTCTCGAGCAGACTCACTGCGCTCGCATGTGATTCTACGTGAGTGACTAGCTTTTTATAGCTTTTTTGTTGTTGAATATCTACCCAAATGGTCTTCTTCTTGTTCTTCTTGTTCTTCTTGTTTATGTGTTTCTTCTTCTTCTTGTTTATGTGTTCTCTTCTTCTTCTTCTTCTTCTTCTTCTTCTTCTTCTTCTTCTTCTTCTTCTTCTTCTTCTTCTTCTTCGTTATGTGTTTCTTCTTCTTCTTCTTCTTCTTTTTCAGTTAGGCTCAACATCAACAGACACCATGTAGTTTATTAGGGACTGGGGGTGTGGGGTGGGGGAGTGGGTGGAGTGGGGGTGCCAGGGGGGGTTGGGGGGGGGGGGGCAGGACAAGGTAAGCAGACCTTAGCTCCAC
>JABMCL010002360.1:105000-127500 GCA_018857735.1 Alviniconcha marisindica | reverse complement strand
CTTCATTAGTGGTCTGCGGTGTGAGGCAGTCAGTTCTGTCCTAGGTAAGTTCCAGTTTTTGACATGCTTCTGACAACAACGGGTACTTCATTAGTGGTCTGCGGTGTGAGGCAGTCAGTTCTGTCCTAGGTAAGTTCCAGTTTTTGACATGCTTCTGACAACAACGGGTACTTCATTAGTGGTCTGCGGTGTGAGGCTGTCAGTTCTGTTCTAGGTTACGATAAATTTTTGAAATGCTTCTGATCACAGTGCATATTTCATTAGTGGTCTGCTATGTGACTGTGAGGCAGTCAGTACTGTCCTAGGTTGGGTTCAGTTTATGACTGTATACTCCTGATAGCAATCAAACAATGGGTAGTTCATTAGTGGTCTACTTTGTGAGGCAGTCAGTTCCGTCCTATGAGAGAATCAGATTTTGACATGCTTCTGATAACAATAGATAAAACTGCATCAGCCATTCAGTGGTCTCTCGTGTGACTGTGAGGCAGTCAGTTCTGTCCTAGGTTAGGATTTTTAAAAAATGACACGCTTCTTAGATCTAAACATATAAAAGGTTCAACAGAAATCAGGACAAAACACAACATGCTAATTTTTAGGGTAACCCCCTTTACTTTATTTAGCTACAAAAAGACAGTTAAACAACAGTTAAACAGTAAAAAGATGAGATGTACCTTTGTCACTTTTCATGTTTAAGTGTTACAAGTTTAAGTGTTGTTTTGTTACTTGATAAATGGGATTACCCCGTATTTTGCCCTAATAAATAGCGCTCTTTTGAAAAAAGAATTGCTTTTAGATCTTGTTTTAGAATGCTAGCAGTCATTCTTGTTTCAGAGTTTTTGTTTTTGACATGCTTCTGATAACAGTGGGTAAGTCTGCATCAGTGGTCTGCTGTGTGACTGTGAGGCAATCTGATCTGTCATTGTCATTTTAAATGTCAAACATCAATTTTTAACAAAACAATTAGCAAAATCTAGTGAAACACTGCTGATCGCGTGCATGTGTGTGTGTGTTTTTTTTAATTTTTTTTATGCTTCCTTGATTCAATTCCCCTTTGACGTAAAATGATTTAAAAAATGGAATAAACAGTACCTAGTCTGAAGGATGCGTGTTCTTTTTCCCCTTTCCATCCCAGGTGCACGTCATCGTGACGGGGTCGCGCGTGCTGCACCTGGAGCCCCGGGAGGTGGGGCAGTGTCTGTCGGCCATGCGGCCCTACCACGGCCTGCTGCTGCTGCAGCCGCTGGAGGAGCTGCTCAGCACGCTGCCCATCGACGCCTCCCCGGCGCTGGTACGGCTGGCCAAGATGGTCAACCCGCTGAAAAACCTGCAGACCTTGTCTCTGGATTCTGACCTCAGCCTCTCGCAGGTAGACCGTAGAATCCCTGCGGATGTTTGGGTGGTGGAGGGGGTGTTGCTGTTTGGTGGTGTAGCAGTAGAATCCCTACGGCTATTGAGGTGGTTGAAGGGGCATTGCTGTGTGGTGGTGTAGCAGTAGAATCCCTGTGGCTATTGAGGTGGTTGAAGGGGCATTGCTGTGTGGTGGTGTAGCAGCAGAATCCCTGCAGATGTTGGAGTGGTTGAGGGGGTGTTGTTGTTTGGTGGTGTAGCAGTAGAATCCCTATGGTTGTTGGGGTGTTTGAGGGGGCATTGCTGTGTGGTGGTGTAGCAGCAGAATCCCTGCAGATGTTGGAGTGGTTGAGGGGGTGTTGCTGTTTGATGGTGTAGCAGCAGAATCCCTATGGTTGTTGGGGTGTTTGAGGGGGCGTTGCTGTTTGGTGGTGTAGCAGCAGAATCCCTACGGCTATTGGGGCGGTTGAAGGGGCATTGCTGTGTGGTGGTATAGCAGTAGAATCCCTGCGGATGTTGGGGTAGTTGAGGGGGTGTTGTTGTTTGATGGTGTAGCAGCAGAATCCCTATGGTTGTTGGGGTGTTTGACTGGGCATTGCTGTGTGGTGCTGTAGCAGCAGAATCCCTGTGGATGTTGGAGTGGTTGAGGGGGTGTTGTTGTTTGATGGTGTAGCAGCAGAATCCCTGTGGATGTTGGGGTGGTTGAGGGGGTGTTGCTGTGTGGTGGTGTAGCAGCAGAATCCCTACGGCTGTTGGGGTGGTTGAAGGGGCGTTGCTGTTTGGTGGTGTAGCAGTGGAATCCCTATGGCTGTTGGGGTGGTTGAAGGGGCATTGCTGTGTGGTGGTGTATCAGCAGAATCCCTGCAGATGTTGGAGTGGTTGAGGGGGTGTTGCTGTTTGGTGCTGTAGCAGCAGAATCCCTATGGTTGTTGGGGTGTTTGAGGGGGCGTTGCTGTTTGGTGGTGTAGCGGCAGAATCCCTGTGGATGTTGGGGTAGTTGAGGGGGTGTTGCTGTTTGGTGGTGTAGCAGCAGAATCCCTGTGGATGTTGGGGTGGTTGAGGGGGTGTTGCTGTTTGGTGCTGTAGCAGCAGAATCCCTATGGTTGTTGGGGTGTTTGAGGGGGCGTTGCTGTTTGGTGGTGTAGCGGCAGAATCCCTGTGGATGTTGGGGTAGTTGAGGGGGTGTTGCTGTTTGGTGGTGTAGCAGCAGAATCCCTACGGATGTTGGGGTGTTTGACTGGCATTGCTGAGTGGTGGTGTAGCAGAATTCCTGCAGATGTTGGAGTGGTTGAGGGGGTGTTGCTGTTTGGTGGTGTAGCAGCAGAATCCGTACGGCTATTGGGGCGGTTGAAGGGGCATTGCTGTGTGGTGGTGTAGCAGTAGAATCCCTACGGCTATTGAGGTGGTTGAGGGGGCGACGCTGTTTGGTGGTGTAGCAGGAGAATCTCTACGGCTATTGAGGTGGTTGAAGGGGCATTGCTGTGTGGTGGTGTAGCAGCAGAATCCCTGCAGATGTTGGAGTGGTTGAGGGGGTGTTGTTGTTTGGTGGTGTAGCAGCAGAATCCCTATGGTTGTTGGGTTGTTTGAGGGGGCGACGCTGTTTGGTGGTGTAGCAGTAGAATCCCTGTGGATGTTGGGGCGGTTGAAGGGGCATTGCTGTGTGGTGGTATAGCAGTAGAATCCCTGCGGATGTTGGGGTGGTTGAGGGGGTGTTGTTGTTTGGTGGTGTAGCGGCAGAATCCCTGTGGATGTTGGGGTGGTTGAGGGGGTGTTGCTGTTTGGTGGTGTAGCAGCAGAATCCCTGTGAATGTTGGGGTGGTTGAGGGCGAATTGCTGTTTGGTGGTGTAGCAGCAGAATCCCTATGGCTATTGGGGTGGTTGAAGGGGCATTGCTGTGTGGTGGTGTAGCAGTAGAATCCCTACGGCTATTGAGGTGGTTGAGGGGGCGACGCTGTTTGGTGGTGTAGCAGCAGAATCCCTACGGCTATTGGGGCGGTTGAAGGGGCATTGCTGTGTGGTGGTGTAGCAGTAGAATCCCTACGGCTGTTGGGGTGGTTGGGGGGGTGTTGCTGTTTGGTGGTGTAGCAGTAGAATCCCTGTGGATGTTGGGGTGGTTGAGGGGGCGTTGTTGTTTGATGGTGTAGCAGCAGAATCCCTATGGTTGTTGGGGTGTTTGACATGGCATTGCTGTGTGGTGGTGTAGCAGTAGAATCCCTACGGCTGTTGGGGTGGTTGAGGGGGTGTTGCTGTTTGGTGACGTAGCAGTTTTGGACCATGTATGGTACCAGACTACGGTCTCGCAGGTAAACCGTAGAATCCCTACGGCTGTTGGGGTGGTTGAGGGGGCGTTGCTGTGTGGTGGTGTAGCAGTAGAATCCCTGTGGATGTTGGGGTGGTTGAGAGGGCTTTGCTGTTTAGTGGCGTAGCAGTTCTGGACCATGTACGATACCTAAAAATGAGGGTTAGACTGACACCCTGATGGTATTAAAACCAAAAACAAGCACTAAAGATCTTAGGAGCTTCATCCTTGGAGATTCGAACTGGAAATTTTGCTGTGACATAGAAATCTGTACCTATAATTGGCAACAAATAGCATCTTACAAACACAACGAACAATAAAACAGCTGTGCACAACAGCATTTTGAATGATTGTTGGTGGATTTCAAGGCACCACTTTGAAAATCGGCAGCCTCAAAAGCGAGATTTTATCAAAAGTAGTAACTGGACTGCATAAGTAACTAAGTTGCTTGTTAATGTGAAAAGTTTGTCTTGTGGTTGGAGAGGTGCATCGCATTTGAAAGATTATTGTTTTCAGTGGTGCCTGTCATACGTGTGATTTCTGGCAACACCGTTCTTGCGATTTGCAGCCTATGAAGCACACATATGACATTTTTATGAACTTAATGCAGTTTCCACAGCCTAAATTATTGAGTACAACCACTCTAAAACAGAGCATAAAAGAGCATAGCTTTTCATGGCACTGAATTTGGCTGAATGAGTGAGTTCTGGCATCCAAATATCCCAAGAAAATGCTTCTAGTGGAACAGCCAAATGAGCAAACAGAGAGAGAGAGTGAACTCAGACTCGAAAACATTATTTTACAAGGATGACATTGCATTGTAGTTGAGAGAGAGAGACAGAGACAGAGACAGAGACAGAGACAGAGACAGAAAGAAAGAGAGAGAGAGAGAGAACTCAAACTTGAAAACTTTAATACTCACAGATAATAGTGTTAAGTCCATTTGGACCTATCTACCAGCCAGTCCTTGTTATACTACAAACACAAATAAGCATGACAATACTACAAACAGATCTCATATGCCCAAATAAGCAATTGATTAATGCAGTTACACAGAGTTCCTACAAATGTGCAGAAACATCAGAACTAAAATTCTTTCAGAGAGAGAGAGAGAGAGAGAGAGAGAGAGAGAGAGAGAGAGAGGATGGAATTTGGTGCCAGTTCAAGGGAGAGTAGCAAGGAAAGAGCCTGTATCACTGAAGGGTTAAATTACTTAACTTATTTTGTGTGTGTGTGTGGGCACTGAGCATACATGCTGTATCTTTTTCTTTTCTTTTGTCTTAAAAAATATTAAAAAATCCAGCGTGCATAAATGAGAAAATTTTGAGGCACAGGTCTTTCACTCCACAAAACTATCATGCACCCATTCCGATCTATCTTGACACTTTACATTACAAGCTTAGCATCTGTCTTGGCATTTCATATTCTGTCAGCCATGATACTTGCAGTACTTAGTATGCAACTGGATTACATAACAAAACATCACAATTAGTGCACCTTATGCATGTGAGTGCGACACTCTTCAAGTTCCATGCTGATCTGTTTTGATGCCACCCCTCCTCCCCCCCACCCCGGTCATGGCAAAAGTATGCTTGTTGTGACAAAAGTTTTGTCGCAAAAGAATTGTTTGTTGTGACAAAATATTTTTGTCTCGACCAAACTTGTCACAACAAATATTTGTCATGACAAACATAATTTTGTCGTGACAAAACTTTTATCGCAACAAGCATACTTTTGTCATGACAAACATGTAAAACATGTCTTTTGTCGCAACAACAGTATGCTTGTCAAGACAAAAGTTTTGTCATGACAATCACGTATTTTTCACAACAAATATTTGTTGCAACAAAACTTTTGTCGCAACAAACATAATTTTGTCATGACAAACATAATTTTGTCACGACAAGCACACTTTGGTTGCGACAAAAGAGATGTTTTGTCATGACAAACTCATGTTTGTCGTGACAAACACAAAACGTTTGTCGCGACAAAAATGATACTTGTGGCAGCTCCTGCCAGTGATACTTAAAATCCAATCACTAACTGACTTACCCCCTCCTCGCTGTCCGTCCAGGTGTTCCTGCTGGCCTGCCACCTGGTGTACTGGGGCAAGGCCATGGTGATGTACCCGCTGTGTGAGAGTAACGAGTACTTGCTCTCGCCCCTGGCCAACACGCTGGTCAACTCCACCCTGGTGGAGGACTTTGTGGTGCAGTTCCCCGGCAGGTCCCTCCACGTGGCCATGTCCGACTTCTCCCTCCCGTGTCAGCTGGGCGACATGGCCAGCATCGTGGAGCATCCCCAGGTAGGCACGCTGGTTGTTTTCTTGCTGCACAGGTCTCTTCCTTCCTTTTGACCCTGTGTTTTTATGTGTGTGTGTGTGTGTGTGTGTGTGTGTGTGTGTGTGTGTGTGTCTGTGTGTGTGTGTGTGTGTGTGACTGTGTGTGTGTGTGTGTGTGAGTGACTGTGTGTGTGTGTGTGTGTGAGTGGTGTGTGTGTGTGTGTGTCACTGTGTGTGTGACTGTGTGTGTGTGTGTGTGTGTGTGTGTGTGTATGTCACTGTGTGTGTGTGTATGTCTATGTGTGTGTGTGTATGTCTATGTGTGTGTATGTGTATGTCACTCTGTGTGTGTGTGTGTGTGTGTGTGTGTGTGTGTGTGTGTGTGTGTGTGTGTGTGTGTGTGTGTGACTGTGTGTGTGTGTGTGACTGTGTGTGTGTATGTGTGTGTGTGTGTGTGTGTGTGTGTGTGTGTGTGTGTGTGTGTGTGTATGGGGGTGGAGAGGGTGGGGGAGAAGGGGTTGGGGTGGGGGGGGGGGGGGTATGGGGGTGGAGGGAGGAAGAAGGAGAGAGGGGAATGCAACTGTTTTGGTTGTTACATTTTTTGGGTGTAGCTTTGACCCCACCAATGCTCTGCTGTCCCTTCAGTTGGGGTGGGGGGGGGGGGGGGGGGGGGGGGGGGGGGGCAGTGCAGTTGTTTTGATTGCCAAGTTTTGTTGCGAGTGTAGTTGTGTAGCTGTGACCCCATCAATACTCTGCTGTCCCTTCAGGCCAAGGGGGCTGGGGGGCAGAGTGCATTTGTTTTAATTGTCAGTGGGGGGGGGGGGGGGGGGGGTTCTTGCAGGGGGGAGGGAGGCAGGGGAGGAGGAGGGGGGGGGGGGGTGCAGCATGCAATTGTTTCAATTGTCCAGCTTGTGGGGTTTTTTTGGGGGGGGAGGAGGGAGGAGAGTAGCAGCGATGCCACCAATGCTCTGCTGTCCCTTCAGTTCCAGGCGCAGCGTGTGCAGATGGTGGTGTGGATGCTGCAGCGGAGGCTGCTGGTGCAGCTGCACAAGTACATCTTCTTCGTCCCCAACGAGAAACTGATCACCCCCTTGTCGGCCAGCACCACCTCCTCCACGGCCGAGTCCTCCATCTCCACGGTGCAGGTATGGTGTTGTCCTCCATCTCCATGGTGCATGTATGGTGTTGTCCTCCATCTCCATGGTGCAAGTATGGTGCAGTCTTCCACATCCCCTGTGTAGGTATGGTGTAGTCTTCCATCTCCACAATGCAGGTATGGCGTAGTCTTCCACATCCACTGTGTAGGTATGGTGTAGTCTTCCACTCCACATGCAGGTATGGGTAGTCTTCCATCTCCACAGTGCAGGTATGGTGTAGTCTTCCACATCCACTGTGTAGGTATGGTGTAGTCTTCCATCTCCACAATGCAGGTATGGCGTAGTCTTCCATCTCCACAGTGCAGGTATGGTGTCGTCTTCCACCTCCGCTGTGCAAGTATGCAGTAGACTCCCATCTCCAATGTGCAGGTATGGTGTAATCTTCCACCTCCACTGTGCAGGTATGGAGTAGTCTTCCACCTCCGCTGTGCAAGTATGCAGTAGACTCCCATCTCCAATGTGCAGGTATGGTGTAATCTTCCACCTCCACTGTGCAGGTATGGAGTAGTCTTCCACCTCCACTGTGCAGGTGTGGTGTAGTTTCTGCCTCTGCTGTACAGGTAATGTGTAGTCTTCCATCTCCACTGTACAGGTAATGTGTAGTCTTCCATCTCCACTGTGCAGTTAATGTGTTGTCTTCCACCTCCACTGTGCAGTTAATGTGTTGTCTTCCACCTCCACTGTGCAGGTAATGTGTAATCTTCCACCTCCACTGTGCAGGTATGGAGTAGTATTCCACCTCCACTGTGCAGGTGTGGTGTAGTTTCTGCCTCTGCTGTACAGGTAATGTGTAGTCTTCCATCTCCACTGTGCAGGTATGTTGTAGTCTTCTACCTCCACTGTGCAGGTAATGTGTAGTCTTCCATCTCCACTGTGCAGGTATGGAGTAGTCTTCCACCTCCACTGTGCAGGTGGAGTGAGGTCTTTCTACCTTTGCGTGGCGGTAATGCCCTCTTTTGCATTCATGCCAAACTAGCCTGATGTCTGCAAGGACCATCTGACTGAGCTCACACTCCGAGCACCACTTTCCGGCACCTTCCTCCAAACTCTGCCAGATTTAGTTACGCCACTGAAGGGGCACTCTTTATCTCCGTGCAGCTGTCCACCGACGCAGTCAGCGCCTTCCGAAAGATTCGGGTACTGATATGACTGTAGAAGCAACCTAGCACCAAAGCACGCATGTAAACATGATACGCATCCACCCCGGGTAAAGAAAAGAGTTCCATCTAGATTCAAATGATTGTGGTTTTATTTGCGCTGGTGTAAACTTTGTTGGTGGCTATAAATGACACGCCTTGTTTTAGTTGAGCTGTTTGTAACAAATCTACTACAGTTTGAGCACCAACAAAAAACTGCTCGCTAGCTGACAGTTTTCTGAGACCTATGGCGTAACTAAATACGGCAGTGGTTGAAGGAAAGATGTCGTAAACCAGTGCTTGGAGTTGGGATGGAGCTCTGGGTGGTTGTGATGTGATTTGAAATTGTACTGTTGTCGTAGGCGACACCGACAGTGAATTTATGTATTTGGGTGAAATTGACAAAGGGTCACCGAATCCAGCTGTATGGTGTAGTGTTCCATCTCCACAGTGCAGGTATGGTGTGGAGTATATATATACACCACATTGTCCAAAGGTTCATCATAAATGCTATACACTTCTTCTTTTTTAAATTATTGTTTTTATGTTTTGAGAAAATGTACACCAGAATTAATTTATTTCACAGACTTACTTCTTTTACGCTAGAACTAAGTGACCGTACAATTACAGCGTAATTGTACAGATATCCAATTAAAAAAAATATCGGTTTTGACGGAAATTTCCAAATCTGTACCCAAAACGTACCTTAGGAGGTACTCAAATACAGTTCTGTACATTTCTCTCTTATGAAGAATGGCTCCTCCTGCTCCTTGATTAGTAGAATTCCGTCTTGACAGAAAAAAAAACAACTGATGCCTGAGCGTGCTTGAAGTTAAAGTTACCTGTGTGTGCTTTGCTGCTACTAGGTGGAAGAGGAATCCCTGTTCAAGTACCTCATGGACGACCACTCCAACTTGGAAAGAGTGCCCAGCATGTCCGACGTGGCCTCGGTGAACAGCGACGAAAGCATTGGACCCTCAAACCCCATCACGACCCCTGGATTGTCCACCAATCTGGGCAAGCATCTGTCAAAGTCGCCGTCTCTGGAGGTAGGTGCCGGTGTGTGCGATGAAGTGCATTGCTGGAGGGTTTCAGTTCAGTTCAGTTCAGTTTTAGTTTGGTTCAGTTCAGTTCAGTTTAATTTGGCTCAGTTCAGTTTAGTTCTGTTCAGTTCTGTTCAGTTTAATTCAGTTCAGTTCATTTAGCTCTTTTCAGTTCAGTTCAGTTCTGTTCTGTTCAGTTCAATTTTGTTTGGTTCAGTTCTGTTCAGTTTAATTTAGCTCAGTTTAGTTCCGTTCTGTTCTGTTCTGTTCAGTTTAATTGAGTTCAGTTCATTTAGTGTGGTTCAGTTCAGTTCATTTCTGTTCTGTTCATTTTTGTTCAGTTTAATTCAGTTCAGTTCAATTTAGTTTGGTTCAGTTCTGTTCAGTTCAGTGCACTGGTGGAAGGTTTCAGTTCAGTTCAGTCCAGTTGAGCTCATCCTTGGGGATTTGAACTGGACATTTTTCTGAGTTGGTTACCCAGCAGGCACCCTTACAGATTTTTTAGTTTTTTAGTGCACCTGGTTGAAAATGTGATGGCAGTTGCACGTAAATTCCGGGGGGGGGATTTCATTTTTACTCTGTGCTTTCAGGTCATCAGAAAAATTTAATCATCCCTCACAGGGCAATTCAACTTAATTCATATAAGGCTCATTAATATAAGAACACGTAAAGGAACGCCAAAACATTTGCGTTTACAACCACGTAGACAAGTTATGCTGCACAAAAACCTAGAGTACAAATATATATATAAAACCACATTAGATTTTCGATTTTCGAATGAGCTGAGACGCCGACGCGTCTGCTTGAACAGGTGCCGAGCGACGGCTCGGGGATCGGGGAGGACAGCAAGGCTCACTGGCACATGCAGGTCGCCCTCCTCAAAGACCTGAGCCCGCTGGAGAAGTCGTCCCTCCTCAACTGCCCCGCCGCCAGAAACACGGAGGACCTGCAGCTGTTTGCCCGCCTCTACCCCTACTTCAACGGCAAGCACCACTTAGAGGAGATCATGTACTACGAAAATCTGAGAAGGTCACAGCTCCTGACCTTGATAGACAAGTTCAAGGACGTCTTGATCACGGTGACGCATGAGCAGCTGTACCAGATGGATGGGTGGATGCGCAAGTGAAAGAGCGAGGGTTGAGGTAGAGATTTGGTGTGCAGAAAAGTGAAATTTGCTGGTTTTGCATGGTTTGATGTATGCGTGATACGGCTGCGTTTATTGTGGCATATGGTGTGTAACAGAGTGAAAATGGAATGGGGGGCGGGGGTGGGGGGTGGGGGGGGGCCAGGATGATACAAGCCTTGCCATGGGGGAGTGGGGGGTTGGGGGGGGGGGGAGGGAGTTAAGATGATACAAGCCTTGCTACTGTGATTCATTGCAAACATAATATATTTGAAAATACTAACTAATCGGAGTAACTCTACAGAAGGAGATAAAGAAGAGAGAACAGAAAGGAGAGAAAAAGGGAGATGGAGAGAAAACCGGGATCTCGGAACTAATCCGTTTGACTATAGAATTAAAAAAATACCAAAGCTTATTCCAAATCTGCTGTTGACCAGCGCTGAGCATGTTCCTCAAGTATTGGCAAAATGAGTCACGATGAGACTTTTTGTCATTTTGAAATATTTATGTCACAGTAGAGAGCACGCATTCTCTTCAAAACAATGCGAAAAGTATCAAAATCGGTTCACTGGTCTTTTAATTTTGACAATTTAAAGTCGCAACCACCACAGCATCTCATTCTGAGAAATCAGTAAAGTTTTTATCATGGTGCTTAGCAACAAGTGGGTGCTTGTTTAAAACACATTTTATTGACATTTATATAAACAAATATAACTACAAAAATGGCCATAAGGAGCACAATGTATAATTACAAAAATGGCCATAAGGAGCACAATGTCTGATGCAAAAAAGACAGGGCAATCTGAATTTGCTGAATTTTTTATTTTATTTTTAAATGGAAGCTCCCTTTGAAAATAAGTTACAATAAGAAAACAGCCTAGTATTCATCTGACTCATTTTGAAAGGCATGGTCACGTACGTTATTTGATCCATGAAGTCCACTCCCGCTGAATGCATCAATGGCAGGCTCTCAAAGCAAGTCTTTGCAAGAGATCTCTACTTCCTGTTGAATTAGACTCCAGCTAGTGTTCCAGTCACATTTGCATCATGTCTTGTACAGGCACATTCTCATTACCTGTAACTTGTTGTGCCATTTTGACCTTGTTTCAACATCATTCTCAAGCACTTTGAGCCCCATCTTTTCCAGTGAAAGGATGCTCAACAGGTCGTCTTTACTGCGTTATGTATTATCGTAAATTAAGAATGTCTCTCTGGTGACCAATCTGGCGTTTGACCCAGTGAATCGCTGAATTTGTTAAAGTAAAACTTTGCGCGAAAATCCCTTGGGACGCAAGGTATGGGTATATATGTGCCTGTGGTGTGGGTAATACATTTTTTGCTAATTAATACAACAAAGCTAAATAAAGAGAGGATGATGCAAACTTAACTGCAGGCCTGTTTGTTTTTTTCTGTCTTTTTTTTTTCATTCTTTCTTTGTGTCAGCATTCACATCATTGAAAATCGCTTCAGCACTTCCATTTCTGTGGAAGAGCTGGCCAAAGCAGGTATATTGCTAATATTATATGTTATGCTTTGCCAGCATGCCATTAAATATTCCCTGAGGAAGACCAAGCAACTGGTGAAAATCTTGGGAACATATGACTCCTGCTTCAGTGTTTGGCCATTCCTTTTTTTTTAAATTGGCCTCAATAAAATCAACACGCAAGGGAGTTAAGTAGTGCTCAAAATACGTAACACAAGGACAACTCCAAAGACCTGAGTTACCTGTGGTAACTCTCACCTGTCATGCATGTAGATACAAGGTACATAAACCCCACCAGAGGTACATCCTCTTTCATCACATAGTTCAGGAGCTGTGTGAGAGTCGAGGTGGCCGTCCTGAGCTGTCCGTCCTAACGAGCCTTCTGGTTTCCGTGGACGTAAAGAATTATTGAACCATGCTTCGGCATTGGTCACAACTTGTCCCTAATATGTCATCTGACATCTGAGGACATTAAGCATCACTTCATCATCATCATCAACATCCTCTTTGGGCCACAATTAGACACAAAAAGAACAAAGGCCCAAGTTACGTATGGTAACTGTCACCTGGCATGCGAGTAAATAAAAATTACATAAACTGCGCCCGAGGTACGTTGTTGTTGTTGAAGTTGTGTGATGTCTCTCGAGCGCGAATGAACTCCCCTGTGTGTTGATTCTGCACAAGCACTCCGGGCCTCATCCCGTTTCAGACGGTCACAATTCATAATTTATTCCATCCACTTACAATACAAATAAAGCATGCGACTCCTGGTCAAGTTGCCGTGCTGATCTAACCGGTTTGCTACATCAACAGAGAATGTTTACCAATTGATTTAGTTTTGATTAAACCTTTGCTTTCATGTTTTTATCTGCCTGGTAATCTGGCTTTCATGCCGACTACAGCAACAGAAGTGTTAAAGATATCGTGCGTATGATATTTGATAATTATTGTCCTGATTTGATGGGTTGAATATTCGTCCAGCCCGGCTGATAAAAAGTAAATAAAGTAATACAGTACTGTGCTGTGGTACAGCATTGTTTGGCGGCTACTGTGACGTCCATGACCCACACTAAAAATAGCGCTTGTGTTAAAAATCAGATGAGAGCACAGATGGTTTGCATGACCCACACTAAAAATAGCGCTTGTGTTAAAAATCAAATGAGAGCACAAATGGTTTGCATGCTGCCGAGGCTGGAATTGCTATGTTTGTAAGTGAAATCACTTTAACCCCTTCATTGCCATGATGTCACTTAAGCCTTTTCGCACTGGCACGTGAAAGGATTTTCATAAAAATGCATAGCATTAAAAGTGGATGTGTTATAGGAGCAGAAAATATACTGTTTGCAAGCATGTCCATGCATCTTTCAGCCTGGAAATTTTACCGGCTGGGGCAGTGAAGGGGTTAATATATACATTGAGAAGACAACTGTTTTAAATTATTATGCTTGTTGTTTTGTGTTATGTTTCTTTTTTGTTTTTGTTTTTTCCGAAGAAAGCAAGGCATGTCTCTGACAACTGTCTGGAGCTAGGCACTGGTCAAAACTTCCAGAATGTAAAATCATTTGTCCTTGCTGAACTGGCATGGTAAGCAATCCTAAAATATGGTAAAGCATTCATTTTATTGCCAACGATTGCTTTGTCATTTTATATATATATATATATACATATATATATATATATATATATATATATATATATATATATACATATTTTTTCCCCCTCCTTTCAAGGCGAGAACATGGCCTCACAGCTTTAAGGACTTGCTGTATGATACTGGACACTGTGGAACGTTACAATGCTCAGTATGCATTTGTTTTTAATGAGCTTGGGATGCTGTACTTGCATCTGTCGTGTGCAATAAAAGCATCCTGCCGATATTGTGCATTAATTTTGTGCAAAGGAAGACCAGCGCATGCATGTGTATAATTATTTATGTATATATCTGTGTGTGTGTGTGTGTGTGTGTGTGTTGAGGGATTGGGGGGTCTGGGTGGACAGTGACATGAAAGATATAAAAACAACAGATATTTAAAGTGAAGCCAATGGCCTAAATTTCTTGTTATAAACAGTCTGTACATCTTGCCTCGGTGACCTTGGTGCTCGATCTACTGATCCTATTGAGATGCAGATGCAAACACATAAAAGGTTCAAAAGAACGCTGTTTATTAATATTAGGACAAAACACAACATGCAAATTTTGAGGGTCATCCCCTTTATCAAGCTACAAAACAACACTGAAACAACAGTTAAACAGCTAAAAAGGGGATTACCCCCAAAATTTGCACACTGTGTTTTGTTCTAATAAATAGCATCCTTTTGAACATTTGATGTGTTTTGATCTTGTTTGAGAATGCTAGCAGTCATTCATGTAGGTAGGTAGTGCTGCTTAATGTCCTCGGATGTCGGTTGACATATTAGGGACAAGCTGAGACCAGTGCTGAAGCACGGTTCAGTACAGCTTTACGTCCACGGAAACCAGAAGGCTCGTTAGGACGGACAGCCACCTTGACTCTCACACAGCTCCTGATCTATGACACCCATGTCATGTTTCACATTATTGACACATGGTGTGAAGATGTCCTACATTCCCAGAGTATGATTAAACACCACTTTTGGTAATTAACATGATAATGCTAAGGACGATTTTGAAGCGAACGAGTCACTCTGTGAGGTAAAAAGGAAGGTGAAATAAACGCAACTGCGGCCCACCTTGTTTGTCAGATAGCTCTGTGGTCTAGTGGTTAGCACTCTAGATCAGACTCTCATGCCAGTGAGCTGGAGTTCAAATCGGAGTGGAATGTATAATTCTATTTACATTTTTCTTCTTCTCTCTTTGTGTGTGTGTGTGTTTAGCAAGAGAGAGAGAGAGAGAGAGAGAGGAGAGAGAGAGAGAGAGAGAGAGAGAGAGAGAGAGAGAGAGATTTTGTTCTTATTTAGCTGCTGCAACACCAACATCATCAAAAATGTGAATTTTGTTGTTGTTGTTGTTGTTGAAATCTGTGTATAGGTTTCTGTGTCAACTCCTAGTAAATAGAGAAATTCATTTGTTCAAGATTACTCTCTCTCTCACACACACATGAGGACACTGAAAAGCATTTGAAAAACGTCACATGAACACAACAACAGAGACCTGAATCATCTACAGTAACTCCAGGAAACAGTTTATTTATGTACACAGTGTGTATATATATATAACACAGCAAGATCTCAACTTTAGCCCAGCACAGTCAAAGTACAAATAAAGGATACAAAATAAAGTGAATGAATGCATCGCATGAGTGAAGGAGAGAATGATGACGGAATGTTTGGGTCTACAAATTATTCCAGAACAAAGCAGATCAGGCATAAAATAAACAGGCATATTTTTCTTTTTAATGAAAAATATCCCCTCCCCTCCCCCCCCAAAAAAAAAATAATTATAACTCAAAACTTAAAAAAGTCAAAGACAAACAGGCAGATGTTTCTGCTCTTTGGAAATTATCAAAGAAAATCCCTGCTCAAAGACAAACTAAATCTGTCAATGACACAATTTTTTATTTTTTTTAATCAATGAAGAAAATGTAAATAATATAATATGCCTAGCCCCCTCCACAAAAACAACGATGGAGAAAACACAACAAAAAAATGAGATTGTTTTGCTGTATGAGAAAAAGTCCGCTGTGTTAAATGGGGGACATTTAGAAAGAAAAATTATATGTAGGTAAAAGAAAAGAAAAGCAACAACAGAATATTATTATTAAAGAAAAACTATGCCAATCACATCATTTATGAGCGTAATGTCATGGGAGAATCGGGTTTTGTGTTGGCAGCAAATTCCTGTTATAATCTTTTTCTCCTTTGACTGGCTGTGACAGTGTTAAGAGGTATTTCTGGAAATAACTGTGTCACACATTCCAGCAATGTTTCCAAAGTCCGGTAACCCGGCACCAACGTACACTTCTCCAGCACCAATTGTTTGACAAACAGGGTACCCCTGCCTCTTGCACTGCATGTCATTAAGTGTAGATCCAAAACTTACAGTGGAAAAGAGGCGAAAGGCAAGAAATGAACAACGCTCAATCGGATGTCAAATTTGAAAGCTCTTAATTAGTTTGATAGCACTGGTAACAGCTGCCTTGCAACCCCCCCCCCCCTCCAAAAAAGATGGAAAAAGTAACTAACTTGGTGTTTTACGCCCAGTCCACTATTACAGTTATAAGAAAAAGAGAAAGAAAAAAAAAAAAGGGCAAACCTGTCACGGTAAAACAGAACTATATCATTTTTGCACACACGTACAGGAGTTACACAACTAGAGTAATCATAAGGACGAAAAAAGATCAATGTGAGTGAATGCTCACACCAGAAACTGCCATTTGGATGTTGCTCACCGTGATGGTCAATGCTACTGATGGAAAATCGTCCATCAAGGTACGGGCACAAACATGTGCTGAAAGCTTCACTGCAGCTGGTGCTGTGTTCTTGGCAGCATACTGACGCTCACACGGTTGATGCACCATGCTGCTAAATTCATCGTGCAGACACAAAACGAAGGCCAGCTGCACAGACTGAGACAACAGACACCGGAATCTGGAGTCAAGAAACTGGCAAAGTATGCACTGACGCTGAAAACAAGAGCTCTTAGTCTTACGCAGTTGAGCATGAACGAAACTCTAAGGCATAGGAACTCTGGACGCTGCCCAAGTCTGAAGTCCTCACGGACAAACACATCTGCGGGGAGGTACTCGTAGAGACTACTTGTTATATTTTAACCTGTATGGCCAGTCCATTCTTTCCGAATGTGAAAAGGACACAAGACCAGCACATCTTTAAAAAAAAAAAAAAAAATGGCGTGTAACAGGTCTTATGAAAAAATAACATGACTGGCACCATACAGTTACTTGAAATTCACCATCAACTACCTAACAGAGAGAGAGAGAGAGAGAGAGGGGGTTAACACCTAATTTTAACACTGTTTAACATTTACTTCTGATATTCATCTATTGTTTTTTTGAAATCGAACAGAAGAGAGAGAGAGAGGGAGATGAAGGCATTCAAGAAACCATTGCACCATGCCAACTGAATTACGTTTGATTTTTCTTTGTTTTCACAAAGAGTCAGTGAAAGACACTTCATTACCCTCACTGTTACTGCTTGTGCTTATGCTCCTCGTGAATGTCCTCGTGAATTTCAAGGTGCGTAAATGGTCATTAAAATTGCATCATTGATAAAAAAAAAAAATGGCACCCTTCCGTTTCATGTCCAACTGAATCACAACAACAAAACAACACAAAATAAAAATCTGTACAATTTGTACAAACCGTAGCAAGTAAGTTAGATGAAGTGTCGGCATTCAATTTAAAAAAAAAGAAAAAAAAAAGCGACCCTACTGGCAATACTTTTCCCAACCAACGCACCAAAAAATTTAAACACCTCTTCCGTACTCGACGCCATGGTTTCTGTTTCGTCTACCAAAAAATATTTCCATTCATGTATCATATGTACATGATTAATACAATACCCAATACCAAAACACACACGTGTATGTACAACAACTTACTCTGAAGCAACGTATCACAGCTGTTATTATAATTAATTCACTAACAAAGATGTTCCAAGCCATCTGCAAACCCAGTTCCAAAATCAGCAAAATGACAAACCACTGAAACATGGTCTGTTTACAGAGGTGCAGCTTGTTTCTCAGAATCTGACTAGATGCACACTAAAAAACTCGCTTTCTTTAACTACTAAACATATGCTTTCTTCGTTGTTTAAACATATACTGATATAGTTTAGTTTGTTGAAAACGGGATTCATAACCTCCGTTTGTGCGAGTAACATCTAAAAGTTGTGCATGTTTCGAGGCGTTAAACATAATCTGTTGTGCACCAGTTCACCCAATTTAACTGAGATGCAATCCAGGATAAAACAAAGACCAGGCAAAAACCATACCTGAAGCAAAAATTTACCATGTACAAATTACAAGACGAGACACCCTGTGATGCAAATAGGTCAGGATTTTATACGAAAATGGCAAATTGAAAAAATATGAATCTAGACAAGTCCACACACCCATATCAATCAAAATCGTAAGGAAAAAAAACTAAAAGTTAACCAAATTGCCAACAATGTCTTAAAATAATTTTGGGGAAGTCTCTTTCTTCCCCCCAGAAACTGGTCAGTCACAGAACAAATCTGGTTCAATTTCACACTGACAACTCTAAATTTACTTTTCACTTCCGGAGCTCAGTTTTTCCCCCCTTTATTTTACAATCAGTATCATTCTACTCATCTGTAAGTATTCATCAACTTTTCAAACTGAGCAACAAACTGCAAATTCTTTTGTTTTGAATAAATTTGTAAACAACAAAACTATTTTTATTTTTATTTTTTTTACAATTTTTTCTCTCTCCGTTATTCTTGTGGAACTCTTTTACAATGTGCCTGTAGCCGAGGCAGTGATTAGCATCTGGTCCGTTATGAGCTGCGTGGCTATACGTTCAGTGTGCGCCACATAGTATCACATTCCGTATCCATCCTTCCGTATCCAGCGCTCAGTGAACAGAGGGTCCGGGAGGAGGGGGGTTATTGGAGCCACCACCCTGCAAAAAATTTAAAAAAAACATGACGCAACCAACATACTCAACAAACATCATGACAGTACAACCAACAAGGGGACCCAATTTTAAAGAAAAAAGAAAGAAAAAAAAGAAGAAAAGAAACTGCACAGAAACTGCCCTATCGGTAGAAACAAAACAAAACACACTCAACAGGTCTTTGTTGTTGTACTTACGTTACGTATTTTGAGTGCTAATTAACTCCCTTGTGTGTTGACTACACACCATAGTTTTCACTTGATTTTCGGTCCAGTGTGTTTACCCCCGTCTGAATTTCAAAATACGCCAGAATTCAAAATTCTGTCTGCTGCAGATCAGACAGCAACTAGCAATGGAAAGTTGGGAGAAAGTACTCCTCGTCGTCCTACTTTCTCATTATAAAATAAGCTACATGTGTTGTCTTTTACTGAACAGCTGAAACATCACTCTAGACTACACCATGATAAAAAAAATCTAGTGTAATGTGCTTCTTATTATTACATGGTGAGCTTTGTAATTGTGAAGGCGGCGAAGAAAGATGGGTAGCAAGAATCTGTATCAGCACACGATAGTTGTGGTTGTTTTATGCATACAAATTAAAATGAACTCAATTTCAAATGACAAAAACATAGACAATTTTCTTCTTCTTCTGATTCTGCACCACAGCTGATTATAAAAAAAGTGATAGATACACATGTATTTTTTTAGGTCACCACATGAACTGCCTCACAGGCAAAAACAACTATCAAGATTGTCTGTGTGGTTATTTCACAGGAAAAATACGAAATAAAGACAAACTGAAGTTTTCACCTACGGATTATTCACATAAAAAGTGGCCTCAGACTTGCTTCACCTGACAGTACATCCCCCTTTCCATATGGAACCTTCACATTTTTTACCTTTAACCCATTTGGCCCCAGACCGCCCGTCACTGCCCGCTCTTTTGCCTTACCGCGAAACCCCACACCGCCCAGTAGTGGCCGGCTAGCGGACGATCCAAACAAGCATATCGGCTTATGCAAATATGAACGGGATTCTTGCGAGACTTGTAGCCTTGTTTCTGCTATTGTTTACTACTTCCAGCGATGTCCTTTGTTTGAAGTTCGGTTGAGTTTGAGAGACGCTGTGAATTTTCAAAGTTGCAAGATGGACACACGATAGATGCACGAAAATAAACAAAAGCCTGACTGTTAGCAATGGTGTCGGAGCTTCATCCTTCGAGATTTGAACTGCAAATTTGGCTCAGTCGCTTACCGTGGGCACCATAACAAACTCACGGAGTTCATCTTTGGAGTTTCAAACTGGAAATTTTGCAATTACCCCGTAGGTACCCCAAAACCTTACATTCAGATGCAGATATTTCTGACTTTGGATTTTTTTTATGCTTTTATTTTTGCATGAAAAAAATCAAAACACGTTGGATATACAAGAACACTGTATTCGCAAACTGGGAAAAATACGAAGTGAGTCGAAACTTTTGTTTGGTGTTTATTATTGATTTTTAAAGTTGTATACCGGGATCATTTGACACAGTTACTTTCCTTCGCATGGGATTTCGTAGCGAAAGGGCAGCAGCTGGTCTGGGGCCAAGTGGGTTAACCACGAGTGCTGCTGACAATTTGGAAAACTCTGACCTCTTCTGGTTTCAATCGAGAATTATCCAGGAACGGAGCAGAATCAAACATCTAACTATCTAGGACCACGGAATGAACCGGGTGGTTCAGCGAAGCTGGTTTGCACAAGTGACTGCCCTTCGTAATCTTTTGTGCGAGAAGTAGCAGCAGCCACTTCTGGGCCAATTTCTGCACTGGTATTGGTTCATGCCGTGTATTACAATGGAAGTTGAACCTAGAATTGCGAAGCAGTATTGTTGCATTTGCAAAAATTACAAGGTGGAGGTGATGGAAGATGGAATAAAAGTGTCTTTGCGTTGTCTTTCAGCCGATCACAAGATCGTGAACTAAAGTAAAAGTGGCCAAAGGATTTAAGCGATGCTGGGTAAAAGTCAAGGGAGCTAACAAACCCACCGGAACCGCCCAATAGAAAGCCTGCTTATTTGCAGGCTGGGGACTGGGAATGTGCGTGCCGAAAAGGAATCGCAGACCTTGCTGCGACTTACCCCTGAGGAGGGCTTGCTGTCGCCACGGTCACGGAGGCTGGCTGGTCGCAGGAGGAACAAGGCCGTGGCCACTACTAGCCAGCCAATCAGCATCATCATCGTTGTGCTGTAGCCGCCGTCGAGGCCGCTGGGACCGGGCACTGCGGAAAGTCAGACATAATGTCGCTACATAATACAGTATATAATTTATGCAAATCACACCAATGAAATACAAAGTAAAACAGTAACAGCTAAACGGTCAAAATCAATGACAAATGAAGTGAAACGCTCAACCATTTATCAGTTTTGGTTGAGCTATGTTGTTTTCCTGTCCAGCGCTTGGGAGAGTGAAAACCTTTTATACGTTTAAACCCTGTACCACTACCAGTCAGCTGTGGTGTGCATATGCACCAATGTGTGTAATGTTTACAAGTGTTTGTGTGTGTGTGTGTGTGTGTGTGTGTGTGTGTGTGTGTGTGTGTGTGTGTGTGTGTGTGTGTGTGTGTGTGTTTGTGTGTGTGTGTGTGTGTGTGTGTGTGTGTGTGTGTGTGTGTGGTGTGTGTGTGTGTGTGTGCTCTGGTTCATCTTACTCACTGTAATTGTTTAGCTAGCTGTGGTTTAAATCGTTTGTAGAACTTCTAAGTACTTACTGTCATCAGTGAGGCAGCCTGTGTCTGTACATGTGTTCTGGGAACTCCTCAACTGAAAATGGCAACGATAAAACACAGTGACACTTTCTTTATAATATAATAATTTGTACATAAGTTAAATACCATAAGAATTAATATCTGTAGTTGTACTAAACTTGCAGACCTATCACAGTATCAATGAACACAGAGCATTAAATAAATTATTACTGACAGTGACCATAATTGCATTTGCAGTATACTAATTACTATTAGTAGTAAATCAAAATAATCATGATTTTAAGTGAAATTCATTACAAATGACTTCCTCCTTAGTAAGTGTTGCATGCCATGAAAAACAAAAACAAACTACTAAATTTTGGTAAGTGCAACTTATTGGTCAATGGGAATGAAGCTACAAAAAAATCATGCACTAATAATCTGAGGTATACGATTAGTACTACTACTGTACTAGTCCCTACCAGTATAAGTAATAGCAGACATTGAAAACATGTCATTTTAAAATGATAATCATTGATCAACACAACTAATTAGCTTCAAAAACTTATTATAATAGTTATATTTATTGAGTCATAATTGTGCTCTCCAGGAAGCGAGCCAAGAATGAAAGGCCAAGGTCATGGTGTCACATTTACTAAACATGAACCTGGTATATGATATAACATTATAAATTATATAGACTGTAAGTGTAACCCATTCACTGCCCAATCCTGTAAAATTTCTGGGCCGAAAAATGCATGCACACGCCTAAAAAAAAACTGTATATATTTTCCAGCCCTGTAACAAATCTACTTTCAATATTGTGCATTTTAATAAAAATCTGTTCACATGCTAATACAATGGGGGAAAAAAGCAAAAAGGCGTAATCAGTTAATGATTTTAAATTTCGCACTTTTTTGGTCGTTCTCAAGTGACCAGTGGAAGGGTTAAGCTTTTTTTTTTGTATGATGGAAAGAACTACACACCAACTAGCGTGAGTCTGAAGCCCGTTCTTAATCGGGTGAATGTTTCTTCGCGAACCTAGCTGGAAGTATTCGGCGAAGCTAGATGGTTCTTAATTGGGCGAACTTTTCTTCGCGAACCTAGTTGGAAGTATTCGGCGAAGCTAGTTGGTTCTTAACTGGGCAAACTTTTCTTCGCGAACCTAGTTGGAAGTATTTGTCGAAGCTATATTTGGGGTCCAAAAAGTTCGCTCAACATGTTCTGGGAACATTACCCTATTCGACGATCAATGCCTCTGATTGGCTGAGAGCAGAGCTTTCCTGTGGATGAAGAAAAAAATAAAATAAAAATGGATACGGTGTCGCTAGGTTC
>JABMCL010002360.1:97500-100000 GCA_018857735.1 Alviniconcha marisindica | reverse complement strand
AACCGTAGGCTTGTTAGGGACGGGAGCCCAGGACGGCCACCTCGACTGTGACTTTCACACAGCTCCTGAATTCTGACTGTGCCCTGAAAAAAACTTTCGCTTTTCACGGGAGGCCGGAGTTCATGTACCTTGTATTTACACGCATGCCAGGCGAGAGTTACCGGCCGTAGGCGACTCAGGTCTTTGTGTAAGCTGTGTTTGTGTCAGTGACGTCTTTCGAGCGCTACTGAATTAACTCCCTTGTGTGTTGATTCTTTCGCTTTCTCAGTGACTGACTGAAAAGCCGCCGGCGGCGCTCGACTGAATCGACGGGCTGTTTCCTTGTCTTTCTCACGCCAGTTAAAAAAAGCAGGCCGAGTTTTCGGCTCCGGAGACAGCGGCTAGGCTAACAACTAGGGGACGCCAGGGCAGATGCTATCGACTCCATGTGGATCAGTGGGATGACAGAAGCGTCGCGTGTGTGGCGCGTGCACATGTACACGCTGTGACGACACTGACGGTGACTGCATGGTCAATATCACCCCGAAAGGCCGCTACACACTCACAGACGCACGCACGGCGCGGCGGCACGCACGTACGGCACGCACGCACGAACGGACGCATGGATGATTCGCCGCCCCGGCGGCGGAACCTGGTTTTGATCCGATTCTAGGGATGAGTTGTCTGCTCAGTGCACGAGCCGGCAACGACGCCGCCAGAACTAAACCGTGCGCCTCGCTTCGTCATACGCGAACGCGCGTGAGCGCGTGTGGATATTAGTGCACGTGCATCTTGTTGTCTGCTTCTTTCTCTCGCGCTAGCGAAACATCGGATCCGCAGCGGCGACGGCCCTGTTTCACTCCGCAGTGACTGAGTCGCGAGAGCCGCGCAAAGCGAAGCGCGTCAAGTTCAAAAATCAGTCTTGAAGCCTCTCAGTGAGTGAGTGAGTGAGTGAGGGAGGGAGTGATGCCGGAGGTTCTTGGTGAAGAGGAGGAGGTGTACGTTTCTATATCGTCTGCTTGTGAAAACAAGCGTGTTGTTTATTATTTTACCTGGGACGACGAGCCGGGCCAAGCCGGAGAGACGGGACGCGCTTGTCGATTTCAGTGAACGAGGTGCCACTCAAGGCCGGAACTAGAGAAACTGACACTACACTGACTCAAGTCTGTGTAACGAGTTAGCGGCGCGGCAGCACATTGTTGACAGTTTGCTACCGACGCTCCGCAACTGATTGGGGAAACTGACATCGACTCAACTGGGAGCCTGGGATTGGATAAACTGACCATCTGTCAGTAGCCGTCACCTGTCCTAGTGTTCCGAGCTGAGGCGGAGTGTGTGTTCGTGTAAGTGGATATGTTTACATCTCTAGTGGAAAGACGTATTGAAAAACAGTGTTGAGCGTGCAAAACAGATCAGTAAAAAACGGAAAGAGAATTAATATAAACTGACCAGGTGGAGAAAGCGTATACTGAAACTGACCAGGTGGAGAGAGAATATCATGTACTAAACTGACCAGGTGATACTTATTGGGAAAGTTACCGGTCCCGATATCATTTCACTGATGTTGATTAGCCATTGCGGGACATGCTTATTAATTAATTAGTCCTTCATCATCAAAACGGCGGTAACTGAAAACTGACTGTGACCAGGCACTTCGCGAAAAGTCAAGTTACCGGCCGCAGTGTCAGTTCACTGATGCTGGTTAGCCAGAGGACGGAGTGTTTATTACTGAATTAACTAGTTCTGCAGCAAAACAACTGAATATGGACTTGTCAGTGTGAAATCCGTGATTGAATGGCGGTCGTGCCTACACTGAGTGTCTTTACTCAGAGTACCTGAGTGAGACTGACACGTCACAGACAGGTGGGTGTTTACTACGTTTTGCTGCCTTTTCTATTTTTAGCGTAGATTGTGATTGTTTTTTTCCCCCCCCCCCCCTGTCCCCCGTTTTCCCCCCCCCCAGCCCTTTCCATCGCTTACAGCCCTTAGCAGTTATACGAAGATATAAAAAAAGTTTCACAGTCTCTCAATTAGTTGCTTGGTGTTACTGGTCAGGGTGTACATGCGTAGTCACACAACCACCGTGTGTCCGGGTGGTGTGGTGGTGTCTTGTGGTCGTGGTTGGCTGTTGGGGTGCCGTCGTATGTTTGTGTCTGTGCTGGTTGTGGTGCGGGGTTTTTCTGTGTCTGTCTGCTACTGCCAAAATCTTTCTAAATACTGCAACTCTATCAGAAGGAAATTCCTATTACTGGCACGGTTTCTACATGTGTTACTAAACATCACTGGACTAAAACTATCACGAAGGTCAGAATACACTTACTCATCGGGGAGGTGGGGGGGGGCAGGGGGGGGGGGAGAGAGAGAGAGAGAGAGAGGAGAGAGAGAGAGAGAGAGAGAGAGAGAGAACTCGAAGCCGATCTCAAAAACTTCATTTTACAAGGATTGTAGTTTAGGTTCAGTCAAAAACCTTGCTAAGCTACTGATATAATATAAAATTGCAGGCATCATTGAGAGAGAGAGA
>JABMCL010002360.1:75000-92500 GCA_018857735.1 Alviniconcha marisindica | reverse complement strand
TTGTATTTTATCCGTTCAGAAACTGGGAGCCAGTAGGAGAAGTGTGCAGTTTTGATGGCGTGATGTCTGACCTCTTAATGTGTACCGTGTATTATATAGATTCGTCTTATGCCCGTTTATGTTTTCGCCCTGATGTAACCGTCCTGGCTGACTGGGCGTAAAGAATACAGAATACGGAATACAGAAATTTTATTGTCTATGAATAACATAGAAATTTGCCTTACGACTGCATAAAAGATACCGGTAAAATAACACACAGTATAATACACGAACATAAGTACAAGATAAGATCATAGATATAATGTATAAGATCATAGATATAATGTACAAATGCCAGTAAAACAGCCCCATAGAGTCATACGCTACCTCCGAACACAGTATGTTGAATATGACAGCAAAAGCAGAATAAACATCAATGTCAGTCTCAAGTCTCTTACCGTCCCTGGTTTTTGCTGCCTTTCTGCGTTTCTTTTTTTGCTTTGGCCAGGCCACCCCCTCCGTCCCCTATGACGTGTTTTTCGGGGGTGGATGGGGTGTGTGGTTGGGGGGTGGGGGTGGGGTGGGGGGAGCAGGGGGGGAGAGAGGGGAGGGAGGATGTACGCCAACTTGAGAGTGCTTTAACCGTTATTCACGCTTGCGCTGACATTATTCAGAACCGCTGATGATCGTGAAACATAGTTAAAATCAGAGTTTCGTACGTTCGCTCTCACGAATCACATTCACAGACACAAAAAAACGAGAAAAGAAAAGAAAAGAAAAGAAAGAAAGAAAGAAAGAAAGAATTCATCCGAAAGATGCCATTTCCTGCTGCTACGATCTGGGAAGCCGTGACACAGTTTTTGTTTAGTTTTTTGTTTGCTTTTTTTTTTTTTTTTAATAATAAAAATATCTTTTATATTATACACCGTGCGACATTCTCATTGATGTTTAAAGCCTATAGACTATTATCCGAACATCACCATACAGAACACACCGCGGCGCACCGAGTTTGTCAATATTGTGCACAGTAAAAACCTGTGATTTAGGCGGCGTAACATTTGGGAAAAGTATTGAACGAAACGCATTGTTCCCTCCCTCCCTCCCTCCCCCGTCTCCCACCTCCTCCCTTCCCCTTTCCCTTTCCCTTTCCCGCCCCCCACCCCAGTGTTTTCTGCCCATTTTTATTTCTTTTTTCTTCTTTTTTTAATCTTACCTTTGCACGCGTTGCAAGATCGATTTTTCCTGGTTTACCACACCGGCGGAGTTTTGCAATAATTGTGTGCTTCGGTGACGGCCAAAGATAGCGTTGAGCGACTGATGTTAGGGAAGATTCACACGCGAGTGGTAGACTAGCTTTATCGTGTAAAAAAGAGAGGGGGAAAAAAAGGGGGAAAAACGAAGAAAAAAATAAATCTTTTTTGTTTTGTTTTTAGTCGAGTGGCATAGATTGTTTTCGTTTGAGGCAGCCAGTCGTTGTTGTAGACGCCATTCACCAGAATTAGCCGAGTGGCGTAGATTGTTTTGGTTTGAGGCAGCCAGTCGTTGTTTGTGCACGCTATTCACCAGAATCTCGGACGACTTAGGGCCGCAATCCCGCGAAGATGTTACGTCAGGTAGACGTACGTGATTGCTGCCCCAGCTGTTGCAATAAAAAGAAGGTGTTTGTTCTACTTTCTCTTTTCTTCTGTTCTTATGTCATCGATAAATATATGGACATTATTATAGGTGAGCCAAAATTAAGTAGAGCTGGTTGTGTCGATCTCAGATCTTCCCACCCAGAGGTGCGTGGGCGTGGTGGGTTGGGTTGGGGGGGGGTGAAAAGTTTCCCAAACCCCCCCCCCCCCTTCTCTCTCTCTTGTTATTGTGACGGTAACCCATACATCAGGACAGCGAGGGGAGCGAGCCGGAGCAGGGCAAGGGGGCAGCCAAAAAAGGGGGAGGGGGAGAGAGAGAAGAGAGGAGAGAGAGAGAGAGATCCCCATCTCTTGCTCCCGTCTGTTTTCTGCCCGTCCCTTTTTTAGCAATTGTCACGATCACCCACGTACATGGGGGGGGGGGGGGGGAGAGAGAGAGAGAGAGAGAGAGAGAGAGAAAGCGAGAGATGAGAGTGGGGGAGAGAGAGATCACCAACACCTCTCTCACTCACCCACCCCCCTTTTGTCTGCCTGTCGCTTTCTGTAGCAGTAGTTGTCACGATCACCCACTACATGAGAGAGAGAGAGAGAGAAGGGGAGAAGGGGAGAGAGAGAAAAAGGAAAGGGAAAAACCCCCAAACCCTTCCCAGCTTCCCCCCTTCTTTTCTCTCCTCTCTCTCTCTGTCATGTACGTGGATGACCGTAACAACTACTTTGAGAGGAGAGAGAGAGAGAGAGGAGAGAAGAAGAAGAAAGAAGAAGAAGACAGACAGACAGACAGACAGACAGACAGACAGACAGACAGACAGACAGGCAAACAGAAAACAGCAGGGGAAGATGGGGAAAGGGGGGATTCTTTTTTCCCTTTTTCTCTCTCTCTCTCTCTCTCTCTCTCTCCCCCCTCTCTCTGTAGCAGTAGTTGTTACGGTCATCCACGAAGAAGAGAGAGAGAGAGAAGAAGAGAGAGGAGAAGAGAGAAAAGAAGAAAGAAGAAGGAAGGCCCCCACTTTCAGTCACTCACCCTCCAGTCTCTCACTGTCTCTTTTGTCTCTCCTACGTAGTTTTACGGTCATCCAGTCATCAAAAAAAAGGGGAGAGAGAGAGAGAGAGAGAGGGAGTTTTCTCGTCCCCCTCACCCCCCCCCACCCCCACCCCGTCTCTCGCGTAGTTGTCACGGTCACCCACGTGCACCCGAGATGACCGTGACTCATTGTCTCAGTCACGGCAATGTCCGTCGTCACTTCCCCGGCGAGCTAACGTCAGCACTGCTGAGAGTGTCACTGGCAGGATTACTCACAATCACAAGGACTGACGTTACACACCTGTAATTTCAGGCCCGGACCTCAAGAAGGGCGGGTTGGGATGGGCAGGAGTCCCATCTCTCTCTCTGTCTCTCTGTCTCTGTCTCTGTCTCAGTCTCTCTCTGTCTCTGTCTCTCTGTGTCTCTGTGTCTCTGTCTCTCTCTGTGTGTGTGTCTCTCTCTCTCTCTTGGAAAATAAAGTTTTCGAGTTCGAGTTCGAGTTCTCTCGCTCCTCAAATTTTTCATGATTTTGCTGTTCCTGTATGTTTTTTTACTTTTGGGGATTTATATTTTATTTGTTTGTATATTGTTTATCATGTTTAATATTAATGAGTTTGTAAATTTTGTTTTTGTTTTTGTTTTCATATAATTGTTTCTCCCGTTTCTTTTTTTTGTAGTTTAGCAAGGACTAGTTGTTAGACGGTTAAAAGAACCTAAACTACAATCCCTTGGAAAAAAAGTTTTTTTCCAGTTTTTTTTTTCTCTCTCTCTCTCTCTCTCTCTCCTTTTTCCCCGTGCCGGTTGCCTAGTGGTAAGGCGTTAGGTGGTAAGCGGAAGGACCTCGGTCGATACCGCTTGGCTCTCCTTTCTCTTCAAAAAGGTTGTGGTTTGTGGACACTGTCTTGTGACTTTGTCCATCAGTTCCCACTGAAACATTAAAATGGCTCTCATCGCTGCCCACCTTAATGCAGGAGTCATCCTGGTGGTGACAGCGTAGCGATAGGTATGTAATCTCCCGCTTCCCCCACCTCCACACTCCCTCCCTTCCCCCTTCTCCCCGTCTCTAATAAGCCTTATGGTTTCTGTGGACGTTAAGCACTGTCTTTACTTACTACTCTCTCTCTCTTCTGTTCTTTTTTTAAAGTGACGAGCAAGGTTTACATACGTAAAGTGTGGTTGCCGTCTCTCACTGTGGTAATGCGTGCGGAGAGGAAAAAATTAAACAAAAAACACCCCCCCCCCCAAAACACCACCCCAAAACACACACACACACACACACACACACACACACACACACACACACACACACCACACCACACACACACACACACACAGAGGCACCACGCACGCACCCAAAAAAGGGACAACCACGCACACACAACACGCACACAACCCCCACACACACACACAAAAACACCCCCAAAACACCCACACACACACACCCCCCACACACTGTGGGAAAAAAAGAAGAAGGGGGAAAGGGGGGAAAGGGAAAAAGAAGAAGAAGAAGAAGAAGAAGAAGAAGAAACCATGCTGACTGCTAATGTCCATCTGAAATAAGATAAAAACAAACAAACAAACAAACAAACAAAACGCATCACAGTTGTGATTTTTAATTAGTCAACAACAAAAACGTGCACACATCATTTTCAGGGTATCCCCCCCTCCCCCCCCCCCCCCCCCCCCCCACAACCCCCACCACCCCCCCGCGCTTTTCAAGCATCATACAGGTAATGAACCAGCGAACGAGGATAAAGCGAAAACTTGTCTGGTTTCAGTTAGTGCTGGTGTTGTCAGCGCTGAAGAATGCTTGCATTCAAGACCAAACATATAGCTATTCATAAGCAACGCGCCCAGGCATCAAAGCCCAGCACGTGAAAAACGTCTTGTTTGCACGTGAAAAAAATCTTGTGAAATACGTACAACACGTGAAAAACGTCTTGTGAAACATAGCACGTGAAAAACGTCTTGTGAAATACGTACAGCACGTGAAAAACGTCTTGTAAAACACAACACGTGAAAAACGTCTTGTAAAGCACAGCGCGTGAAAAACGTCTTGTGAAACGCAGCACGTGAAAAACATCTTGTGAAATACATAGAGCACGTGAAAAACGTCTTGTGAAAGACGTACAGCACGTGAAAAACGTCTTGTGAAACGCAGCACGCGAAAAACGTCTTGTAAAACACAGCACGTGAAAAATGTCTTGTAAAATACGTACAGCACTTGAAAAACGTCTTGTAAAGCACAGCACGTGAAAAACGTCTTGTGAAAACACAGCACGTGAAAAACGTCTTGTGTTGTGAACAGAAAGTACGCCATATCAGGGCAGCGTTGACACGTACACTGACCACTGAGACGAGGGGTATGGAAAATATAGATAACAGAAGTAGAATAATCAAGGCCCTCGTGAAGACAACAGTAGTAGAATAATCAAGGCGAGGTGTGTGTGTGTGTGTGTGTGTGTGAAGATATCAGTAGCAGAATGATCAAAACGAGGTGTGTGGTCAAATTCCCTCTGGAAAGATAATATGGAATCTGTTGAAAAACTAAACACATAGACCGGCTTTTCAGGGAGGGCGTTCACAATTTATGACAAGAAATTGATAATCTGTTAGCGTCAGGTCTGTCCCGGACGGTTTGCATTCAACAGCGTTAGTCTAGTTTATACGTTAAACATTTTTATTTTGATATTTTATCAGTATCAGAGTTTGATTTCGCCGCTAGCATGGTTTGGAGGTACCTGTCTTCATCCGTCTCATGTCTCAGTTTCCGTGCTGCCCGTTTTAGGTTGTGAGTAAATTAAGCTTTGTATGGTCAGTATGCTCGTGTGTGCTGGTGCCTGTGTGTGTGTGTGTGTGTGTGTGTGTGTGTGTGTGTGTGTGTGTGTGTGTGTGTGTGCGTGCGTGCGTGCGTGCGTGCGTGCGTGCGTGCGTGCGTGCGTGCTGCGCGTGCGTCTGTGTGTTTGTTGTGTGTGTGTGGTGTGTGTGTGTGTGTGTGTGTGTGTGTGTGTGTGTGTGTGTGTGTGTGTGTGTGTGTGTGTGTGTGTGTGTGTGTGTCTGTGTGTGTCTGTGTGTGTGCGTGCGTGCGTGTGTTCTTAGAATAGTCTGTAAGGTCAAGATTTTGGGCTTTGTGAATACTATAATTATAGTTATTTATTATTATTATTATTATTGTTATTAAATAGTGCACCTCCCAGTCGCTTGGTCTGCTTTTCTAGCTATGGCCGAGAACTACTAGATCTCCTAGTCTGGCCTAGAACTAGTACATCTCTCAGCTTGGCTTAGAACTAATATAACCCCCCGCACCCCAGCTTGGCCTAGAACTAGTACACCTCCCAGCTTTGCCGATAACTAATACACCTTCCGGCTTGGCCGAAAAAAATAATACTCCTCGCAGCTTGGCCTAGAACTAGTACATCTCTCAGCTTGGCTTAGAACTAATATAACCCCCCGCACCCCAGCTTGGCCTAGAACTAGTACACCTCCCAGCTTTGCCGATAACTAATACACCTTCCGGCTTGGCCGAAAAAAATAATACTCCTCGCAGCTTGGCCTAGAACTAGTACATCTCTCAGCTTGGCTTAGAACTAATATAACCCCCCGCACCCCAGCTTGGCCTAGAACTAGTACATCTCTCAGCTTGGCTTAGAACTAATATAACCCCCCGCACCCCAGCTTGGCCTAGAACTAGTACACCTCCCATCTTTGCCGATAACTAATACACCTTCCGGCTTGGCCGAAAAAAATAATACTCCTCGCAGCTTGGCCGCCTAGAACTAGTACACCCCCTCCCCCAAGCTTGGTCTAGAGCTAGTACACCCCGGCCCAGCTTGGCCTAGAACTAATACATACCTCCCAGCTTGGCCTAGAACTAATAATTATATACCTCCCAGCTTGGCCTAGAACCAGTTCACCTTCCAGCTCGGCCTAAAACTAAAAAGTACATCTCGCAGCTTGGCCGAGAACTGATACACCTAGCTTGGCCTCAAAGTAATACACCCCTCAGCTTGGCCTCAAAGTAATACACCTTTCAGCTTGGCCTAGAAATAATACGCCCCCGCACCCCCCACCCTCCCCCGCCCCTCCCCCATCATGGCCTAGAACACGCACACCTCCCAGCTTGGCTTAGAACATGTACCGTGGCTGACACGAGGCTTGGCCGCGAAGTATCTGTTACGCCTCCCAGACAACTGGGAAAGACTGAGCCGATATTATTCCATCCATTCCAGCGTCTAGTCCGTAGTACCAGACTCGCCAGTCCGAAGTCTGGGACTTAGGCTGTGAGAGGTAATGAAGAAAGAGACCATTAACGGCTCTCGGAGGATTAGCCTGGCACCTCCAGGGAGTCGTCTCCGCGGTCCCCAAAGACTGACCAGCAGCGGGCTGACCAAGCAGAGCTAGCTGTCTGGACACTGAAGCGCCATTTGTTATCCCGCTGCTGCTGCTGCTGCTGCTGACCACATCCCCATGTCTGTCGCTTCCTTCTTCTTCCAGTCGCGGCATGCAACACAGTGGTCTGTCTTGTCGTAGTCGTAGCGTTCACCACTGAGAGACTAGGAGCTGATGATTGGTTCTCTTAAGCGTTGGGTGAAGCCGTTACTTTTGACGAGGAAAATTCGAATCAAGACTTTACACGCAAGGGGAGTTAATTATAGCGTCGGAAAGACGTCGCAGCCGAAACACTGCAACAACACTGAAAGACCCGAGTCTATTGCGGGCATGCGAGTCATTTCTAGAGAAATTTAGTTTGCGAAAATGTGAAAGGGTTTTATGCAAGTTTGTAGTTTCATGCTACCGGTATAAAAATAAATAAATCAGTTTTTGTTTTAAACGGGGGTGGGGGGTGGGGGGTGGGGGTGGGGGGGGGTGGTGAGAGTTTCACTTTGTGTTACACAATCAAAACTTTCGTCTGCATAGGAACTGCTTTACCTGAAAAACAACAACAACACACACACATACACACACACACACACACACACACACACACACACCACACACACACACACACACACACACACACACACACTACAAATACATGCATCACTAGGTTGGTAGAAATGAGAGTAAAGAAAACAACAGATCAGTATGCAGAAGGGAAGAGAAGGGTTTTCAGTTCTGACTTGAAAGAAGAGAGCGAAGACGAATTCCTGAGAGAGGAAGAGAGTTCCAGATCACAGCTCCGATGCATTTCAATACCCCAGGGTCCTCCTGCCCCTTCTAGGGACACGGAATATCCGAGTATCCGAAGCTGAGCAAAGAGACCGAGAAGGAGAAAGTATATATATTTTTTTCCTGCTTGCATTAGCCGTCTGTCTCGTAGTGCTGTTTGGACCGGTCTACGGGGAGTATCGAATTAAGAGGCAACTCGCGAGAGGCGGTGGCGGTGAGAGTTAGAATTAAGCACTGACCGCTTGCTGTTGGGGCCGTCGTGTTTGCCTCGGGGAACCCGAAACCCGTTAGTTGGTTAAACACTGGAGTAGCGGTGATCGATGTGTTCGCATTTTTGCATCACTTCGGAAACAACAGACCTGTGAGGCCTTTTTTTTTCCTCCCCTTTTTCCTCTCTCTCTGTGTTTCTCTCTGTCTCTGTCTCTCTCTCTCTCTGTGTTTCTCTCTGTCTCTCTCTCTCTCTTTGTCTCTGTCTCTGTATCTATTTCTCTCTGTCTCTCTGTCTGTCCGTCTCTCTGTCTCTCTCTGTGTCTCTGTCTGTCTGTTTCTGTCTGTCGGTCTCTGTCTCTGTCTCCGTGTCTGTGTCTGTGTGTCTGTCTCTCTCCCCCCCCCTCTCTCTCTCTTTCTGTCTGTTTGTCTGTCTCTGTCTGTCTCGGTCTCCCCCTCCCCTCTCTCTCTCTCCTTTGTGTGTGTGTGTGTGTGTGTGTGTGTGTGTGTGTGTGTGTGTGTGTGTGTGTGTGTGTGTGTGTGTGTGTGTGTGTGTGTGTGTGTGTGTGCGCGCGCGAGTGTTTGAATACAATGACTTGTGCCAATTCCTATCCCATATATCAATAATAGAAAGTGGTCTCGTTCTCCGCTGGAGCCAGACGTACCCACAACTGCTATCGATCTCTTAAAAAGCGTACGCCGAATGTGTAAAAATTCGACCATTTATATGTATGGTTTGTTAACGAACTGCTGAGCGATACAAAAGCCTACGAAACTCACGATACGAACAAGCTATTTGTCAATGAATAAAAACAGAGAGAGAGAGAGAGAGAGAGAGAGAGAGAGAGAGAGAGAGAGAGAGAGAGAGAGAGAGAGAGAGGGGTTAGGGAGGGAGGGAGGGAGGGAGGGAGAGAGAGATCGATTGATTGATTGATTGAACTTTATTTCTCAACGGTGAAGATATTAGCACAAAGGCCGACTCACATATCTGCCGAGAGAGAGAGAGAGAGAGAGAGAGAGAGAGAGAGAGAGAGAGAGAGAGAGAGAGAGAGAGAGAGAGAACAAAAAACAACAACAAAACAAAACAAAACAAAAACAACGTTATTATAGAAACGGAGAGTGATGAGTAAATAACCATTCAACCTTCAGAGAGAGAGAGAGAGAGAGAGAGAGAGAGAGAGAGAGAGAGAGAGAGAGAGAGAGAGAGAGAGACAGAGACAGACAGACAGACAGACAGACAGACAGACAGACAGACAGACAGACAGACAGACAGACAGACAGACAGACAGACAGAGTGTGTGTGTGTGTGTGTGTGTGTGGAGGGGGGAGGGAGGGGGGGGGGGTGTGCAAGCGCGTGTGTGTGTATGTGAGTGAGTGTGTGTGTGTGTGTTTCTGTCCATTTTTTCTTTTTTCCTCTAGCTTTTGTTTTGGTTAATGATCTTTCTCTGGTTTCTCGTTGTTTTTGTTTTGGAAATGCGTATGATTTTGTTTTTGCTTTTGTTGCTGTTTGTTTCATTTTGTTGTAGGCACTTGTATTTTATGTTTACTGCCGTGTCTTACCAGATGTTCTTTCATTGATGTTCTTTCATGTACCGCCCACTGGGGTTTTCTGAAGTAAACTACTTGACTTTGAGAGAGAGAGAGAGAGAGAGAGAGAGAGAGAGAGAGAGAGAGAGAGAAGAGAGAGAGAGAGAGAGAGAGAGAGAGAGAGAGAGCAAAAAACAACAACAAAAAACAACAACGTTATTATAGAAACGGAGAGTGATGAGTAAATAACCGTTCAACCTTCACCACCACCCCTTCCCCCTACCCTTCCCTCCCCTCTTTCCCCCACCACCCACCCCCTCCCCCCCCCCACCCCCCCCCACCCCACCCCCGCCACTACCCCCTGCCCCCCAGTCTCGTCTCTCACCACGAGCAGATTCAAAAACAGCGGTGGCGTATTCAGTTCGGTTCTCTCCAGATGTTGAAGGTGTTGGGGAAGACGCGGGCTGTCAGCCTCAGACAACTATACACCCTTTGGCCAATTCGGGTTCCTTGGCTCGCTAGGCACGTGCATCCCGCAGCTGGCTGGAGACAACGAGAGCGTTAATGTGATCTGTCAGCCTCCACTTATCTGGGGTCGTAATCGAACATTCGGCTCTGTGGGGATTGTCGTGTTTGATAAACCCTCGAGGCTGGAAGTGTTTGCTGACGGACGGGGATTGGTGGGTGTGGAGGGTGGGGGTAGGGTGGGGGTTGAGGGGTGTGTGTGTGTGTGTGTGTGTGTGTGTGTGTGTGTGTGTGTGTGAGAGAGAGAGATAGAGAAAGAGAGAGAGAGAGAGAGAGAGAGAGAGAGAGAGAGTAGAGAGAGAGAGGAGAGAGACGAGAAGAGAAGAGAAGAGAGAGCAGAGAGTCAGAGAGAAGAAAAAGAGAGAGAAAGACGAGACAGAGACGAGAGAGACAGAGAGAGAGAGACGAAAGAGACAGAGAGAGAGAAGAGGAGAGATAGAGAGAGAGATGAGAGAGAGAGAGAGAGAGAGAGAGAGAGAGAGAGGCGAGAGCAGAGAGAGCAGAGAGAAGACAGACAGACAGACAGACAGACAGACAGACAGACAGACAGACAGACAGACAGACAGACAGACAGAACAGTACAGACAGAGAAGACAGTGGTGCATGCAGAGAATAACATTTCAATTAGATCACACTCAGTCGATGATCTGTGCATTTCAAATATATATATTTCATCTATTGATTTTTCTTTCTTTGTTGCAGAGCACTTCGATGGACTCAAAACTGCACCACACCACACATTCACAGCGCGCAGCGAGAACTTCACCCTCATAAACACCATCGGGTATATAATAATTATAATAATATATAACACACCTGCTGAGACAGCCGCGTCAAAGCACGTGAAACAGCCAATGCTGCACGTGCGACACTGACGTGCGTAACACTCACGTAACAGCCTGTCATCGGCCATTGTCTATTTTTAGCCTCTAGCCAATCCACGTACCATACCTTGTTATTATTATTACTGACGGAGTCTGACCTCATTCAACATCGTGGACGTGAAAGCCATTGTAGCCACCATACCTTGTTATTATTGACGAAAACTGACCTCATTCAAGATCGCGGCAGTGAGAGCCACTGTCTATTCACACCACTATCATAGTGCTTATTCGTCTGTTCACACCGGCGCTCGAACAGTCGCCCCAGGTTGAGCCTGTTCGGCATCCAGTTAGAAACTGCCATCATACTTAAAGATGCTGTGGCATGGTGTGAGAATTAAATCAGTGCTGTTTCTGTTAAAAGTATTGACGCAGTGACGTATTTATTACGGAGCAACGTTGGCTGGCTGGTTGGTTGGTTCAGGAGCGATCGCTTCATCCACGCTGACGCTGATGGCGAACTGGTGCTTCAAGCTCCTATGGCCGTCATTTCGGAAAGTGACTGAGTGCAGCTTGAGTGAACAGTTATTCACGCTGCTGTAAGGAATTGCTTAGTTTGAGGAATAGTTCCAACATGGATGACAATTAATTAACAAACTTGTACCTGAAGACTCCGTCCACTGTTCCAACATGGATGGCAATTAATTAACAAACTGGTCACTTGAAGACTCAATCCACCGTCCGTGACACCTGCTTTAGGTGGTGGCTGCAGAAGTGGCTGTGGAACTGTGGGCTTTTTTTAGCCTGAGACATAGACATATAAGATATAGTTTTGATGGCCAACTCGTACCTCGTGTTCATAGTTCAATTGTAAGCATCTCTGGAACTGTGGGCTTTATTTGAGCTTAGCTGAGACGTGTATAATATATAGTTTTGATGGCCAACTCGTACCTCGTGTTCATAGTTCAGTTGTAAGCATCTCTGGAACTGTGGGCTTTATTTGAGCTTAGCTGAGACGTGTATATGATATAGTTTTGATGGCCAACTCGTACCTCGTGTTCATAGTTCAATTGTAAGCATCTCTGGAACTGTGGGCTTTATTTGAGCTTAGCTGAGACGTGTATATGATATAGTTTTGATGGCCAACTCGTACCTCGTGTTCATAGTTCAATTGTAAGCATCTCTGGAACTGTGGGCTTTATTTGAGCTTAGCTGAGACGTGTATAAGATATAGTTTTGATGGCCAACTCGTACCTCGTGTTCATAGTTCAATTGTAAGCATCTCTGGAACTGTGGGCTTTATTTGAGCTTAGCTGAGACATGTATAATAAATACAACCTTTGACGGCCAGCATGGTTTTGCTGATTGTTAGCTTGAAAGGGTCTCTGGAACTGTGGGCTTTATTTTAGCCTGAAAAAGATTCAAGAGTCAAGATTACTTTATTGTCTCATCAGAGAAATTTGAGAACTGTACAATATAGTCCTTGGTGGCCAGCTGATCGCCCGCATCGTTATACTTACAGTTAAATTCAAAAGGTCTCTTGAACTGAGGGCTTTTTTTTAGCCTGAGACGTGTAAAATCATTACAGTCCTTGATGGCCAACTCGCACTTTATGTTCATAGTTAAATTGTAAGCGTCTTTGGAACTGTGGGCTCTTTTAGCCTCAGACGTGTACAATAAATATAGCCCTTGATGGCCAACTCGTACCTGATGTTCACAGTTAAATCGTAAGGGTCTCTAAAACTGCAGGCTTTGTTTAGCCTAAGCTGAGACGTGCATAATACAGTCATAGTCCTTGGTGGCCAACTCGTGTTCATAGTTAAATGGTAAAGGTCTCTGGAACTGTGGGCCTTTATTTAAGCCTCGTGTGTAATAAAACCACAGCCCTTGATGGCTAGCTCGAACCTGATGTTCACAGTTAAACTGTAAGGGTCTCTGAAACTGTAAGGCTAAATTTGTTTAGCCTAAGCTGTGACGTCGTGTGTAATACCATCATAGTCCTTGATGGCCAACACGTAGCCTAAGCTGTGACGTCGTGTATAATACCATCATAGTCCTTGATGGCCAACACGTAGCCTAAGCTGTGACGTCGTGTATAATACCATCATAGTCCTTGATGGCCAACGCGTAGCCTAAGCTGTGACGTCGTGTGTAATACCATCATAGTCCTTGATGGCCAACACGTACCTCAAGCTGTGACGTCGTGTGTAATACCATCATAGTCCTTGATGGCCAACACGTACCTCAAGCTGCAATGGCCAGTCATCGGTACCTGCTTCTCCCCGCGGAACCTCACCCTGCCTCTGCGAGGCTGCGGCGCCATGCTTGAGGCCATGGAGGACGACGCCATGAGCAGCGACTACGACTCCGACACCGCCGACGCCGGCGTCGTCGTCTTCGGCGGGGGCGGTGGTGGTGGCGGTGGCGGAGGAGGTTGTTCGAGGGCCATCGCCACCGCGGCTGCTACAACGGCCGGGGGGCTGGTAGCGGCTGGGGGCGGCGGCGGCGGCGGCTACGGCGGGGGACTGTGGAGGCCGTCGTCGCAGCCGGCGGATCCTTGCTACCGGTGCGGCAAGAGGGTCTACCCCGTCGAGCGGGTGGACGTCGGCGTGCTCTTCCACCGGAGGTGCTTCCGCTGCCGCGTGTGCGGGCTGCAGCTGACGCTCCGGACCTTCCACTGGGACCAAGGGTCCCAAGGTCAAGATCAGGGTCAAGGTCAAGGTCACGGTCACGGTCACGGTCACAGTCAAGGACACTGCGCGCCGTCGGGGAGTTTCGGGTCTCCTCCCAGCGCGCACGGGTTTCCCGGCCAAGGCGGAAGCGGTGGAGGCGGTGGTTCGTCCGGGGTCAAGGACGGACAAGGGGGAGATCAAGGTCAGAGTTGCTCAAGGACGAAGAAGGCGGACGTGTACTGCAACGTGCACGTGCCGCGCTCAGTGGGTCACATCGACAGCGAGGCTGTGGGCATCAAACAGGCCTTGTCGGCTCCTAGGCGAGGCCCCAACTCCTGCGATCAGGTCAGTGTGTGCATGTCTGTGTTTTGTGTCTGTATGTCTTGTGTCTGTCTGTCTGTCTGTCTGTCTGTCTGTCTGTCTGCATGCATGCATGTACGTGTGTGTGTGTGTGTGTGTGTGTGTGTGTGTGTGTGTGTGTGTGTGTGTGTGTGTACGTACCTACGTACCTATCTATCTATCTATCTATCTATCTATCTATCTATCTATCTACGTACCTGCCTGCCTACCTACCTCTCTCTCTCTCTCTCTCTCTCTCTCTCTCTCTCTCTCTCTCTCTCTCTCTCTCTCTCTCTCTCTCTCTCTCTCTCTCTCTCTCTCTCTCTCTACCTACCTACCTACCTACCAACCTCTCTGTCTGTCTGTCTGTCCGTCTACTTGTCTGTCAGTCTATCTAGTGACTTGATTGTTGGTCTTAGCCAGTGCCGGTGTTATGGTTTTGTTGCCGGAAGAATTTGGCTGGTTTGTGCTGTTGTGTGTGTGTGTGTGTGTGTGTGTGTGTGTGTGTGTGTGTGTGTGTGTGTGTGTGTGTGTGTGTGTGTGTGTGTTTGTGTGCGTGCGTGTTTATGTGATCAATTTGCATGCGTATACACACGGGGGCACGTCGGTTTATAGTCTCATCACACAGAGAGAGAGAGAGAAGAGAGAGAGAGAGAGAGAGAGGAGAGAGAGAGAGAGAGAGAGAGAGAGTATGTGTGTGTTTGTGTGTGTGTGTGCGTGTTCATGTGATCAATTTGCATGCGTACACACACGGGGGACCTCGGTTTATATAGTCTCATCAGAAGGACTTTTCTAAGAGTCTGCACAGAATTTGACCCCAGAGACATCTCGGGGCGGGTGCAAAGACTAGCACGTAACGGGCTGTTAATTAATTGGATATGAAGAAGAAGAAAAAGAAAAAAAAAGAAAAAGAAAAAAATGATAAAAATGAAAAATAGGAAAAAAGGAAAAAAGAAAAAGAAAAAAAAAAGGGAAATAAAAAAGAGAGGAAAAAACACCCACCCCACCCCTGAGTCATACTCCTCACCGCCGCGGTCGAGTTAACGATGTAATCCATTAATTAAACCCCGGTTAATTTTTGAGCTCTTCGGGGTTAGCGCTGTGTCATTTCCTCACACAGTAATGGTCAGGTCATGCTTTAGTTTCTTCACTTGAAGTTCAGCGTTGCTTTACGATTCACAGAGACCACAAGGACCAGTTATTAGGAACGAGGGAGCCCAGGACAGCCACCTCGACTTTAACACAGGCCCTGAGTTCTGAATGATTTTCTTCTGGAAGTTGGTTGAACTGTTGCTGCTTTACGTCCACAGAAACCGTAGGTTTATTAAGGACGGGGAGCCCAGGACGTCCACCTCGACTTTCACACAGCTCTGAGCTCTGTATACCATGAGGGGTTTAAATGTTGCTGCTTTACGTCCACAGAAACCGTAGGTTTATTAAGGACGGGGGGGACCCACCTCGACTTTCAACAGCTCTGGCCGATCCCTGGTATGGTTGAAATGTTGCTGCTTTACGTCCCAAAGATTTATTAGGAACGAGGGAGCCCAGGACAGCCACCTCCACTTTAACACAGCCCCTGAGTTCTGAATGATTTTCTTCTTGAAGTTGGTTGAAGTGTTGCTGCTTTACGTCCACAGAAACCGTAGGTTTATTAAGGACGGGGAGCCCAGGACGTCCCCTCGACTTTCACACAGCTCTGAGCTCTGATACCATGATATGGTTGAAGTGTTGCTGCTTTACGTCCACAGAAACCGTAGGTTTTATTAAGGACGGGGAGCCCAGGACGCCACCTCGACTTTCACACAGCTCTGAGCTCTGTATACCATGATATGGTTGAAGTGTTGCTGCTTTACGTCCACAGAAACCGTAGGTTTATTAAGGACGGGGAGCCCAGCACGTCCACCTCGACTTTCACACAGCTCCTGAGCTCTGAATTATTTTCTTGAGTCATATTTAGAACGTTATACTCACGGTGGGGTACCGTCCGCGCAGGCAGAAATTCAGGCGCCAGTTAGCTCTTCTCTTCTGATCTACCGCGCTGTCGTAAGCTTTCCGTACACACTTGTACTCACACGATCATACTCAAAATGGTCGTGTACTCTCTCTCTCTCTCCCCCTCTCTCTCTCTCTCTCTCTCTCTCACGCACACACACACACACACACACACACACACAAAACAACACACACACACCACACACACACACACACACACACACACACACCCCACACACACACACACACATACACACACACAACACACACACACACAAACAACAGCAACAAAAACAACACAACAACAACAACAACAACACACACACACACACACACACACACACACACACACACACACACACACACACACACACACACACACACACACACCCGAAAAAACCCCAACACCCCAACACCTCCTGTGTCTCTCTGCCTCTTTCTTCTCCTCCACACACCACACACACACACACACACACACACACACACACACACACTCTTTACACAGATGTAAAGACCGATGGGCAAACATTTTAAAAGGCAAAAAATCACACCCCCCCAAACCCACCCACCACACCACACACACACATACACACGCACACTATCAACCACAAGAGCAGGATGGAAAAAAGCTCCCCTCCTCCTCCCTCCCCCCAAAACACACACACACACACACACACACACACACACACACACACACACACACACACACACACACACACACACACACACACACACACACACACACACAAAACAAAACGAAACAAAAACGACTGACACACACAAATCAAAATAATTGACCAACAGGAACCGCTTCAAAAATTAATCGTCGACAAGCAAAAGTCTTCCCGAGTTCCAACTGTTCCGCCGAACCTGGTTACAATATAATTATGCTCTCCCCTCCCTCCTCTCCCCCTCCCTCCTCTCCCCCTCCCTCCTTCCGCTCCCCCCCCTTCCCCCTTCCCCCTTCCCTTCCCCTGCCCCACACCTCCTCAACTCCCTCCTTCCCCCCATGTTCGTTTGTTCTAAAAAAGACCCGGGTCACGGGGACACAACAAAGTGGGGTTGCCGGAGCTGTTAGGCGTATCTAATCGTTGGTGAATCAATACTAAACGCGGCAGTTACGGTGTCAACCGGGGCAAGACTCTGACTCTACTCCCTGGGAAAGTGACGTCATCACGACTCGGTTTTCCGTCAGCGGCGGCGCTTTTGTCTGATTTGTTGTATCTCCGTCTTGATCGTACTTTCCACGTCTCTGTCTGTCTGTTTGTCTCTGCCCCCCCCCCCCTCCACCTCCCTCCCCCCTCTCTCTCTCTCTCTCTCTCTCTGTGCCCCCCTCCCCCCCCTCTCTCTCTCTCTTTCATGTAGTTGCATAGTGTAGTTCAAGTGTATGTGTGTGTGTGTGTGTGTGTGTGTGTGTGTGTGTGTTGTTTGCTTGTTGTGTTGTGTGGTTTATCCTCTCGCTTTTTTGGTTGGGTTTGTTTGTTTGTTTGTTTTTTGTTTTGTTTGTTTATTTGTTTGTTTGTTTGTGTGTGTGTGTGTGTGTGTGTGTTGTGTGTGTGTGGGGTGTGTGTGTGGGGTGTGTGTGTGTGTGTGTGAGAGAGAGAGAGAGAGAAG
>JABMCL010002360.1:60000-65000 GCA_018857735.1 Alviniconcha marisindica | reverse complement strand
CTGGCACCAATCTGAACCAGATGAATCGCCAGCGGATTACTGGCAACCTAACCTATCTTGCGTGAATTTGACTGATATGCTGCTGACTGTCAAGTTTTACACTGTCACAAATTCGAACCAGTCGAATGGCCACATTATTGGATCTTCCGTTTTCAGCGCCAATGGTTTGCTTGGAATTCGAGTCTCTCTCTCTCCCTCTCTCTCTCTCTCTCTCCACACACACACACACACACACACACACACACACACACACACACACACACACAACAACACACACACACACACACACACAAAAAACACACACACACACACACACACACAATACACAAAATAAAACCCCCCAAAACCCCCCCCCTTCCCCCCCCCCCCTTTTTTCCACACAAAACACACAACCAAAACACACCAACCCCCACACACACAAACACACACAAAACCCCCCCAAAAATTTTACACCCCCCCAAAACACATTTTTTCCCTTTTTTTCCCCCTTCCCTTTCTTTTTCCCCCCCTTTCCCTTTTTCCCAAAAACACCAAACAATAACGCCCCCAAACCACACACACACACACAACACACCCCCTTTCTCCCCCCACACACACACACCACACACACCACACACACACACACACCCAAAACACACACACACACACATACACACACACATAAAAATGAACACACGCGGCTCAAACACACACACACCTTTCCCCCCACACCCTCTCTCTCACACACACAACAAAACCACCACACACACCACACACCACACACACACACACACACACACACACACACACACACACAAAACCCACACCAACAAAAGAAATATATTCTCCTTTCTTTTAAACACAACACACAACACAACACCTACACATAACACAAGTTCAAATTCCTTTTTTACACACACAAACCCCCAACACAACAAAACCCCAACACACAACACAACAAACACACACAACACACAACACACACACAACACTTTAAAATAAAGTTTTAAAATTTTTTTATTGTTTTTCCCTTGGCCCCCCCCCAACACACACACAAAAACCCCACACACACAAACACCCCACCCACACACCCCACCCCCCAACCCCCCCAAACCCCCCCCCGGGACCTGGACTTCAAGCATCCGTATCACAAAGCCACGACGGCCCGGCCCTGGCGGCGCTGAAGCCACTCACTAGAAACACATGTTCCAGCGAACCGCCGTCAGATCCGCCGTGCGATTCCACCTTTACCTGGCCAGGAACGCCGTCACGCCTGAAAGGAGCCAACTAGCAGTCAAAGACCACCATTTCACGGCCATGGACCGTCTTCACAAAGAGCGCCGCTGGGGCCATTTTGTTCTCTTCGACATTGTTGTCTGGAAGCGGAAAGCTGACGAGTCAATCTCAATAGGAGTCAGAGCCACGACTGAATCGGCCTTGTGTTGTCTTGCTCATTATCACTGCAGCGGTGCTTATAGGCTGGTGCTTGTCTGGTTCAGTGGTGGTTGGTTCAGTTGTGATTCAAACGAACGTTTTTTTTGTTCACGTTGGTGTAAATTCATATATGCCGCCGGGGCAGATTATAATCGGAGAGCGAGTTGCATGAGCATGAAAGAAACCGCTGCTACGCTTATTTTTGCATACTCTCATGAACGTACTTAAATTCATTTTGCAGCAACAGGCATTTTTATATTAAACAGCCCGAAAATAAAGAAAAAGACCAGACACAAATCAAGGTTAATTACTGAGAGAGAGAGAGAGAGAGAGAGAGAGAGAGAGAGAGAGAGAGAGAGAGAGAGAGGAGGGGGGGGAGAGAGAGAGAGAGAGAGAGAGACTGAGGTCCCAGTCGGCAAGGGACGATACTCGTACCCAACTTCCGGGTGTCTAGTTGGAATGGCCTATACACTGAACGAACGCCGAAACAGCTAGAGGGCTTTTCAAAAGCGATGGCTAGGGTAGATAGCTGTAGCGCGGTGGAGGCATGTCCCCCATTGTCCACGCCTTTCTGTAATCAACCATAGCACCACGCCAAGCATCCCTTTGCTCCTGACATTTTTATCCACCTTTTTTTCCTCTTTCTTTTTTCTTCTTACCCAGCTCTTACTCCCAACACTTCTTTTTTCTTCCCTAGTCCGCGAGCCTGAACACCGCGGCGACGGCGGCGGCGGCGGCCATTGTAAACAGGGGAGATAACTGTCAGGCACGACAATGGCGGAGTCACGGTCCCTTTCACCCTCCCGACGTCACAGCCCTTTGCAAATAGTCTGTCAGATCAGAGGGCCCGTGTTAGTAAACACCGGGTGACGGATGAGGCGTCAAATCAACAAATCGCAGAAACATGCAATTACACATTTCCTGAGCTCTGTGGCAGTCCCTTGAACCCCCCCCCCCACCCCCCCCCCACCCCCAACCCCCCTTCCTTCCCCCACCCTCCTCCCACCCACCAGCCTTTCCTCTCAGTTGTCGGGGGGTGGAGGGATCGGGTGGGGGTGGGGGGGTGGGGGGGCGAGGGGTGGAGGGGGGGTGAGGGGTTTTTGTCGGGGGGTGGGTGGGGGGGGAGGGGGGGGTTCGGAAAAGTTTATTTTTTTTCGGGGGGGGGGGGGGGGGGGGGGGGAGGGGTGAAATAAGGGAAAAAATTTGATTTTTTCGGGGGGTGGGTGGGGGTGGGGTGGGGGGTGGGGGTGGGGGAGGGGGGGTGAAACAAGGGAAAAATTTTTTTTTTTTTCTGGGGGTGGGTGGGGGGGGGGGGGGGGGGGATGGGGTGGGGGGTGGAGGGGGAAAACAAGGGACACATTGTATTTTTTCGGGGGTGGGGGGGGGGGGGGGGGGGGGAGGGGGGGAAAATCAAGGCAGTTGTTTTTGTTTCTTTTTCCAAACATTTGCCCGCCCGAAAGTTGGGGAAAAGGAGAAAGAAAACAAAAAAAAAAAAAAAAAACCAAAACCAAAACAAAAAAAAAAACGGGGTGGGGCCGGGTGGGGGTAGGGGGTGAATTACAAGCAAGAACCGAACCGAGGAAGTACCACCGGGCTTGCCAGTGGCTAAGAAGGGAATCGGAAGAAGAAGAAACAAAAAAAAAAAAGAAGAGGGGAAGAAACGAAGAAGGAGAGAGAAGAGAGAGAGGGGAGAGAGGAGAGAGAGAGAGAAGAGAGGGAAGAGAAGAGACAAAGACAGACAGACAACAGACGACGACGAGACAGACGACAGAGACGGGGGGACGGAGGACGAGAAGAGGCCCGCGAGAGAGAGAGAGAAAGAAAGAAGAAAGAAAAAGGGGAAGAGAAAAAGAAGAAAGAGAAAAGAAGAGACAGACAACAGACAACAGACAGAAAAAAAAGGGAAAACCAGACAAAAAGGGACAGAGACAGACAAAAAAAAGGGAGACGGGGGGGAAAACTGAGAGAGAGGGCGAGAGAGAGGGGGTTTGGTGGAGGGCAGTGCGGGGGGATCCCGCCAAGGCCGCGGGGTGGGGTGGAACGGGGGGGAGGGGGGGTTTGCTGTAGGATTTAAAGCGAGGAGAGCCACGGGAAGAGAGAGAAGGGGGATAAAACTCTAATGTAAACAAGCAAGAACGGTAAGCATCCGGAAGGAAAACAACTAAATACTAGCCAAGGTCTAAAGATGTGAGCGAATTACGAGCGGTTCTTACAAACGCGCCGTTCCGCCAATTTGCTCGCCAGGCATGCCGGGACCAGTCTCGCCGGCACGTGCGCGTAGTTAGAACGACTTTAGGGGCACGTGCGAGGGACTTCTTTTATGACGTCACAAAGGGAACCCGATAGGCGGCCGACGCTTTTGCGTACAACTGAAATCCGGTCCGTGATCAGACTCACGGTCTGTTTTTGTCTGGAATGTTTGAATGATTATGCTGACGTGTATAACTTACTCCTCTGAAATACAGTCTGCCGTGTTAGTGATGCTGGCTTATTAGTACTCCACAGGATAATCAGGAACGTAAAAGAGATGTGTGTGTCAGTCAGTGTGTGTGTGTCCTGTATTATAGGAACGGCGGTGGGGTGGGGGGGGGGGGGGTGGCGGGGGTGGAGGGAGGTGGGGGTGGGGGGGGGGGGAGGCAAATCTGTAACAAGACTGACTGCCAGCGTTCGGAAACTAGATCAAAACACAAGAACAAGTTTAAAAAATAACGCTTATTTTTTTTGGGGGGGGGGGGGGGGCGCAAATTTTCCGTGAAAGCACCTTTTCCAAGCAGTGAACACACAGATAATTGGCAGAGAGAGAGAGTGGAATGTTTTCCGTACTATGCGATACTGACTCAGATCTGCTCCATGCGAGGATTCATGACATGCAGAAAACACTCTTGGGTGCTTTTTTGTTTGTTTGTTGCATTTGGGGCTTTTTGCGAATTAGGGAGTTATTTTACTGGCTCCACCGCCCCCCCCGCCCCCCCCCTCCGCCTCCCCTCCCCCCCCCCAAACCGCCCCCCTGCCTCCCACCCTTTCATCCCACCCCCTTACATGCAGTAAACAAACCGGGTGTTTTTTTGCGTTGCACGAAAACCACCCTTGAGCGTTTTTTCGCTTAGGAGTCATAAATAATTGTGGTGCGTTACAACGGATCACTTCCAGTTGTAGCTACATATAACAGTCCTCTGATAATAACAGACAGAGAGAGCTCAGGAGCTGTGTTTGAAAGCCGAGGTGGCCGTCCTGGGCTCCCGTCCCTGATAAACCTACGGTTTCTGTGGACGTAAAGCAACACTTCAACCGTATCATGGTATACAGAGATCAGAAGCTGTGTGAAAGTCGAGGTGGCCATCCTGGGCTCCCCGTCCCCAATAAACCTACGGTTTCTGTGGACGTAAAGCACCACTTCAACGATAACAGTCTCCGCTCGCGATGAGCCGTGTTTTGTGGTTGTTGTTTTTTTTGTTTTTTTTGGGGGGGGGGGGGGGGGGAGAGTGACAAAGAGCGAGAGAACGAGCGAGAGAGAGAGACAGAGAGACAGACAGACAGACAGAGAGAGAGAGAGAGACAGAGAGAGACAGAGACACAGAGAGACAGAG
>JABMCL010002360.1:37500-50000 GCA_018857735.1 Alviniconcha marisindica | reverse complement strand
TATCGACCCGGAACATTTCCGGACGTCATGATGATGATTTGTCCTTAGGGCAGGAAACGGGTTAGCGGGATATGGGGGGAAGCAGACTGTTCGCACACGCCACCTTAAAAACCAAATTTTTTTAAAGAGGAGAGAGAGAGAGAGAGGAGAGAGGGAGAGAGAAGAGAGAGAGAAGAAGGAAGAGACAACAAAGACAGCGGACGAGACGAGACAACGGACGAGACAGACAAACAAGAGAGAGGGAAAAGAGAGAAGGGGAAAAGAGGGGAAGAGAGAAAAGAGAGAGAGAGAGGGGAGAGGGGAAGAGAAGAAGACAGACAGACAGACAGACGCAGACGACAGACAGACGACAGACAGAAGAAGACTTACAAACTACAATTACGAACATAATGGCAAAAAAAAAAAGGGGGGAAAAAGTGTGATCTTGAGCGTTCATACCTGACACAATGAATATATAGAATCCGTCTCCCTGAAGATGCTCTTGGGCAGCTATATATAGCTACCTAGGGCATTCCGCTGGGAGTTTCATAGTTCAGGAGCTGTGTGAGAGTCGAGGTGGCCGTCCTGGGCTGTCCGTCCTAACGAGCCTTCTGGTTTCCGTGGACGTAAAGCTATATTGAACCATGCTTCGGCATTGGTCTCAGCTTGTCCCTGATATGTCAACTGACATCTGAGGACATTAAGCAACACTACCTACCTACCTACCTACCTACCTTCCACTGGGAGCTGAAAGGGACGGGCTGTATCACGCTCTGAAACCTCGCTCGCAGTCTTAACGATTACAAGAGCTGCCCAGTCCAAAAGACTAAGCCGCCCAGTCCAAAAGTGGTATTATTATTATTATGATCATAACAACACACGACCCCACCTCTCTACCCTCCCTCCCTCCCCCCACCCCCACCCCCCTACCCCCACACCCACTGAACTAGCTCAGTGCCCCACACCCACACCCACACCCACACCACCCACCCACACCACCGTAACGGCCATCGTCCGGACCCGTCACGTGGTCCGTGGAGTTTGATTTCCCCCTGCGAGAGGTCAAAGTCAAACGGGGTCAGAGGCGCCCACCGTTTGAGAAGATGATCGCAGCGGCGCCATCCGGGACAAAGGGACCGCCCCCCGCGGCGAACCTTTGATCTTTTTGTGGCCCGCTCAAAAGGGTTCCCCCGGAAAGGGCCCGTCACGAAAGGGCTTTCCCTTCTCCCAAAATTTTTTGGGGTTTTTTCCGTTTTTTTTGTTTTTTGGGTACCGGTCTGGCTTCCCCTTTTTCCCCCCGGCCCCGGCCCGGGTTAGCTGTTTTTAAAGCTCCCCTGAAGGGACGACGGCCCCAAGGTGTAAACCCAAAACGCGGGGGGGGGGGGGGGGGTGGGGGGGGGGGGGGGGGGGGGGGGGGGGGGGGGGGGGGGGGGGGGGGGGGGGGGGGGGGGGGGGGGGGGGGGGGGGGGAATTTGATTCCAAGGGGCCAATCAGGCTGTATTTTTAATAGGGAAATTTTTTGGCCCATCCCCCCCCTTCCCCCCCCCCCCCCTTTGGCCCCCCTCCTCCCTCCCGGAAAAAAGAGGCAAAAAATCCCCCATTCCCCCCAAAAAACCAACATAAAACCCCAAAATAAACACAAAAACCCAAAAAACCCCACAAAAGGGCGCGCACCCCCCTTTTTTTGGGGCCCCAACCCCCAAAAACCAAAAAACCATACCGCCCCCACCACACACACACACACACCCCCAAAAACACTCTTTTCTCTCTCTCTCCCCACACACCCACAAAAACACAAAAACAAAACACACACACACACACACACACACCAAAAAAACCCCCACAACAAAAAAAAGCAAAAAAACCCAAACCCAAGCAAACAACCAACGGGAAACAACAAAACAACAACAACAAAAAAAACCAAAAAATCAAACAACAACAAACAAACAAACAAACAAAAAAACAAAAAACAAAAAAAACATCAACAACAAAACCACTTTCCCCCACTTAGTTTCCAGACGCGAGCGGCAGAGGCTAATTAGGCCCAGAGTGGATTAATTGGTCTGTTCAAACTGGCCCGTATCGGACCTTGTGCTGTCCGCTTCGGTTTGCTGCATCTGCAGTGCTAGCTGTTTGTTTGCCTGTCACCGATATCGTATCGGTTTATGGCTGTGTTATCTGTTTCGAGTTGCTGGGATCTAGATCTAGAGTGCTAGCTGTTCGCCTGTCGGCGATCCCGTATCGGTACATTGGCTGTGCTGTCTGTTGCGATATGCTGGATCTAGATCGGGAGTGCTAGCTGTTCGCCTGTCGCCGATCCTTATCGGTACATTGGCTGTGTTGTCCGTTTCGGTTTGCTGGATCCAGATCTAGAGTGCAAGCTGTTCGCCTGTCGTCGATCGTGTATCGGTACATTAGCTGTGCTGTCTGTTTCGGTTTGAAGGTATCTACAGTGCTAGCTGTTCGCCTGTCGCTGATCCCGTATCGGTTCATGGCTGTTGCGATTTGCTGGATCTAGTTCTAGAATGCTACCTGTTCGCCTGTCGCCGATCCCGTATTGGTACATTGGCTGTGTTGTATGTTTCGGTGTGCTGGGATCTAGAGTGCTAGCTGTTTGCCTGTCGCTGATCCCGTATCGGTTCATGGCTGTGTTGTCTGTTTTGGATTGCTGGGGTCTAGAGTGCCAGCTGTTTGCCTTTCGCTGATCCCCTATCGGTTCATGGCTGTGTTGTCTGTTTTGGATTGCTGGGGTCTAGAGTGCCAGCTGTTTGCCTTTCGCTGATCCCCTATCGGTTCATGGCTGTGTTGTCTGTTTTGGATTGCTGGGGTCTAGAGTGCCAGCTGTTTGCCTGTCGCTGATCCCCTATCGGTTCATGGCTGTGTTGTCTGTTTTGGATTGCTGGGTCTAGAGTGCCAGCTGTTTGCCTTTCGCTGATCCCCTATCGGTTCATGGCTGTGTTGTCTGTTTTGGATTGCTGGGGTCTAGAGTGCCAGCTGTTTGCCTTTCGCTGATCCCCTATCGGTTCACGGCTGTGTTGTCTGTTTTGGATTGCTGGGATCTGGAGTGCTCGCTGTTTGCCTTTCGCTGATCCCCTATCGGTTCATGGCTGTGTTGTCTGTTTTGGATTGTTTGGGTCTAGAGTGCAGCTGTTTGCCTTTCGCTGATCTCCTATCGGTTCACGGCTGTGTTGTCTGTTTTGGATTGCTGGGGTCTAGAGTGCTAGCTGTTTTCCTTTCGCTGATCTCCTATCGGTTCACGGCTGTGTTGTCTGTTTTGGATTGCTGGGATCTAGAGTTCTAGCTGTTCGCCTGTCGCCGATCCCATATCGGTACACTGGCTGTGTTGTCTGTTTCCATTAGAAGGGATCTACAGTGCTAGCTGTTCGCCTGTCGCCGATCCCGTACCGGTTAATGGCTGTGTTGTCTGCCCTCTTCGATCGGTCATCGGCACCGTTTATTATTAGCTCAGAGATTCCGAATACATTTGTGTGTATTATTGTATTCAGCTGTTCGCGAAATTGTGCTGAGTATGCAGAACGAATCCACCACACCTGAGAGAGAAAGAGAGGGGGAGGTAGATGGAGGAGCAGGGGTTAAGAGAGAGAGAGAGAGAGAGAGAGAGAGAGAGAGAGAGAGAGAGAGAGAGAGAGAGAGAGAGAGAGAGAGAGAGAGAGAGAGAGAGACAGACAGACAGACAGACAGACAGACAGACAGACAGACAGACAGACAGACAGACAGAGACAGAGAGACAGAGAGAAAGAGAAATTTATTTTATAAGGATTGTATTTTAGGTTCAGTCAAAACGCACGCACGCACGCACGCACGCACGCACTCATGCACGCACGCACGCACGCACAGAGAGAGAGGGAGGGGGGAGGGAGAGAGAGAGGGAGAGAGAGAGAGAGAGAGAGAGAGAGAGAGAGAGAGAGAGACACAGAGAGACACAGAGACAGAGACAGAGACAGAGAACTCGAACTCGAGAACTTTATTTTACAGGGATTGTATTTTAGGTTCAGTCAAAACGCACGCACACACGCACGCACGCACACTCAGAATGAGAGAGAGAGAGAGAGAGAGAGAGAGAGAGAGAGAGAGAGAGAGAGAGAGAGAGAGAGAGAGAGAGAGTTTATACACATGTGCTTTTGTCATTGGAACGAGTGAAGGTGTCGAACATTTGTGGAAAAATAAAAACATTGGGCCTGCTAAACAGGTTACGAGCAAAGTTGTTCCACTCTGCTACCCTCGTGCCTGCTCCTGAAGAGTCGTTAATCATTTTGGTTTTTTTTTTTTATTGAACCTGTTACAGCCACTACAAAGGTAGTTGGTAAAAACACAGAGGGTGGGTTGGGTGGGGGGGGGGGCGCGGGGGGAGAGAGAGAGAGAGAGAGAGAGAGAGAGAGAGAGAGAGAGAGAGAGAGAGAGAGAGAGAGATTGATTGATTGATTGATTGATTGATTGATTGAACATTATTTCTCAACGGTGAAGATATTAGCACAAAGGCCGACTCACATATCTGCCGTTGCTACAGTACTAGAGAGAGAGAGAGAGAGAGAGAGAGAGAGAGAGAGAGAGAGAGAGAGAGAGAGAGAGAGAGAGAGAGAGCTTGGAACACATCGACGCTATTATTATAACGAGACTGTTGAAACAAATACACCACTGATCAAAAGACACTCCCTCTCACCTCCATCCAAGCTGTCAAAGCTCCCAGCATCACTTTCATGTAGCCACCCCCTCGTGCAGCTGGTCAGAGAGAGAGAGAGAGAGTGAGAGACGGAGGGAGAGGCGAAAGCTAGAGAGAGAGCGAGAAGGAGGGAGGAAGAGACAGCGAGCGACAGAAAGAGAGAGAGAGCGAGAGACAGAGAGGACAAAAGAGAGAAGGCGAGAGAGGAAACGAGAGAGAGAGAGAGGGGGGGGGGGCAAGAGACAGAACGAGAGAGAGAGAGAGAGAGAGGTGGGTGAGAGAGAGAGAGAGAGAGAGAGAGAGAGAGAGAGAGAGAGAGAGAGAGAGAGAGAGAGAGAGAGAGAGAGAGAGAGAGAGAGTCAGACAGACAGAGAGAGAGAGAGAGAGAGAGAGAGGGGAGAGAGAGAGAGAGAGAGAGAGAGAGAGAGAGAGAGAGAGAGAATGAATGAATGAATAAACTTTATTTTACGAAGGTAGTGGAGAAGACTCGAGGTCTTTTTACATCCAGCCCTCGCCCATGAGGGAAACTACTATTAACTAAGGATACAATGAGCTACATTATGAGAGAGAGAGAGAGAGAGAGAGAGAGAGAGAGAGAGAGAGAGAGAGAGAGAGAGAGAGAGAGAAGACGAGAAGCAGAGACAGAGAGAGAGAGAAGAGAGAGGGAAGAGAGAGAGAGAGAGAGAGAGAGAGAGAGAGAGAGAGAGAGAGAGAGAGAGAGAGGGATACTGACCTGGAACACATCACCGCTATTATTATAACCCGATTAAAAAGAGAAAATGAAAAAAAAAGCACCACTGATCAAAAGAAACCACCCCCACCCCTAGTCCTCAAAGCTCCCAGCATCGCTACCATACACACATACACCCACCCCACCCCATCAAACAGGAAACCCATCCACCTGCTTTCACCAATCCCAAACCAATCAAGCCCACTAATGAAAGCGAAGACGACCAAACGAACACGTAGCCAGCCCCCTCGGTTCGCAACACGGCTATGGAAATCGAGCGATGACTCTAACAACTTAATGAACACCGCCCAGACATCAAGGAGACGACTACAAGGGACACGCTAAGACCACGTTCAGATCCAGCAAATGTGCCGTTAGGTAGGTGGTGTATAGGTATAGGTAGGTGGGTAGGTGGGAAGGTGCGGTGGGGTGGGGGTGGAGGGGTAGGTGTGTGTGTGTGTGGGGGGGGGGGGGGGGGGGGGATGTTGGAAGAGAATTAAGTGAGCGGTGGTTTCGGTCGTCTGATGCAGAGGTCTGTTTTCGGGCTTAAAAGAGGAAAAGTTCTTTGAAACGGAAGGGGCAGGTTCACGGCGCAATCAGTAGTCCCTGTGTGTGGCCCCCGTCTGATGCTGTTGATATATATATCTCTATGATACTCCGGCGTACCTGTAGACAAGTTCCGTGTTGGTTGGGGGAGGGAGGGAGGGGAGAGGGAAGGGGGTTCCCTGGACTGACCAGATCCAGACTGACTGGGTTATACCATTCTGCTTTGATGTCTGACGGTTCCTGCTTTCTTCGTGCTTGAAAGACTTATTTTTGTTTTCTTCCTTTTTTTATTTCAAGTTTGTTTTTTTTCTCTCCTCCTTTTTTCCGCATAAGTGATATTAGACTGATCTGACAGTTATCATGTTAACAACATGTATCAGCAAGTCGCACCAACAGAAATTAATGTTAATAAAACAAACAAACAAACAAACAAAAACAAACGAACAAAAAAAGCTTCGAAATTGTTGATGTTGTTGGTGGTGGTCGTTCAGATTAGATCCCAGAGAAAGGATGGATGATTATACTCTGTCCCATACATAGTGGTGCTCTCTTTTACTTTGACGTTGGACAGATTACGTCCGTTCCCGCTTGGGCTTCGTGTGAACTCTGAACCCATTTTACCGAGAAGGATGGGATGGATATGACAGAGAGAGAGAGAGAGAGAGAGAGAGAGAGAGAGAGAGAGAGAGAGAGAGAGAGAGAGATCCTTCTCCGTATCGGGTTGCGCTTTCATTGACTTTTAATTTGACGTTGGCAAAGATCTTCTGCTGAAGACAAAAACCTTCTTCTGTCTTTGACGTTGGACAGATCCTGCCCACTCCCACTTGGCGTTGTGAACGGATTTTAATCGAGGATGGCTTTAATTATAATTATACACTACCCCATACTGATTGGTGCTCGCTAGGACTTTTGACGTTGGATAGATTCTGCCCATTCCCGCTTGGGGTTTTGTGAGCTCCGAACAGATTTTACTGAGAAACATGGCTGTGCTCCGCCCCATACTGATTGGTGCTCATTTTGACGTTGGACAGATTCTGTCCATTCCCGCTTGGGTTTTTGTGAGCTCTGAACGGATTTTGTTGTGAAGGATGGCTGTAATCTGCCCCATACTGATTGGTACTCACTTTGACGTTGGACAGATTCTGTCCATTTCAGTCTGGGCTTTGTGAGCTCTGAAAGGATTTTACTCAGAAGGATGGCTGTAATCTACCCCATACTGATTGGTGCTCACTTTGACGTTGGACAGATTCTGTTCATTTCAGCCTGGGCTTTGTGAGCTCTGAACGGATTTTAGCCAGAAGGATGGCTGTAATCTACCCCATACTGATTGGTGCTCACTTTGACGTTGGACAGATTCTGTCCATTTCAGCCTGGGCTTTGTGAGCTCTGAAGGGATTTTACCCAGAAGGATGGCTGTAATCTGCCCCATACTGATTGGTGCTCACTTTGACTTTGACGCTGGACAGATCCTGTCCATTCCCACTTGGGCTTGTGAACTCTTATGTTCATTCCCGCTTGGCCCTTTTTGAGCTCTGAACGGATTTAACTGAGAAGGGTGACTGTATGCGTACTCTGCCCAGCCCCGTATCAGGCAGTGGTTTGCTTGACTTTTAGTTTGACGTTGGCAAAGACCTTCTCCTGAAGACGGTCTTTGACGTTGGACAGATTCTGCCCATTCCCAGTTGGCGTTGTGAACGGATTTTAATGGAGGATGGCTATAATTATACACTCTGCCCCATACTGATTGGTGCTCACTTTGACTTCGACGTCTGAAGGATTCTACCCATTCCCGCTTGGCTTTTGTGAGCTCCGGACGGATTTTACTGAGAAACGTGGCCGTACTCTGCCCGATATTGATTGGTGCTTACTTTGACTTTGACGTTGGACAGATTCTGTCTGCTCCCGTTTTGGCTTTGTGAGCTCTGAACGGATTTTAAGTAAACATGGTGCTTAACGGCGTCCACAGAAACCATAAGGCTTATTAGGGACGGGGAGAAGGAGAGGGAGGGGGTATGGAGGTGGGGGGAGAGGGAGATTATATACCTATCGCTACACTGTCACCACCAGAATGATTCCTGCATGAAGATGGGCAGCGATGAGAGCCATTTTAATGTTTCAGTAGGAAATGATGAACAAAGTCACAGGACAGTGTCCACAAACCACAACCTTTTTGAAGAGAAAGGAGAGCCGAAGCGGTATCGAACCGAGGCCCTTCCGCTTAGCAACCTAACGCCTTACCGCTAGGCCAAAACGGCTCACAACGGATTTTATTGAGAAGGACAGCTATATATATATATATACCGCCCCGTATCGAGTAGCGCAGAGCTCAGGAGCTGTGAGAAAGTCGAGGTGGACGTCCTGGGCTCCCGTCCCTAATAAACCTACGGTTTCTGTGGACGTAAAGCAACACTTCAACCGAGTAGAGCTTTCCTTGACTTTCAGTTTGACGTTGGCAAAGACCTTCTCCTGAAGACGGTCTCTGACGTTGCGGGACACATTCTGCCCTATCCTTCTTGGGCTTTGTGAGCTCTGAACGGATTTACCTGGGAAGGATGACTATATAAATTATACTCTGCCCCGAATCGAGTAGTGCTTTCAGAGTTCAGGAGCTGTGTGAAAGTCGAGGTGGCCGCCCTGGGATCAATAACCCTAAAGGTCCGTACGGTCTCTGTGGGTATAAAGCAACATTGAACTGCATGAGCGCGGAGTTCAAAGCTCAATGTGTGATAGTCGAGGTGGCCGTCCTGGGCTCCATGTCCCTAATAGTCCGTACGGTCTCTGTCGACGTAAAGCAACATTCAGCTAGAAGTGGTGCGTTCCTTCTTGACTTTGAATGTGACGTTGGCAAAGACCTCCTTTTTGAACGGCTTTGACGTTGGGCGAATTCTGCCCTTTCCCGGCGCTTGTACTTTGTGAACTCTGAACGGCTTTTACTGAGAAGTTCAAGTTCGAGTTCAGTGTTGCTTTACGTCCGCAGAGACCATTATTAAGGGCCCAGGGGAGCCCATGACTACCACCTCGTCTTTCACACAGCTCATGAGCTCTGAGGTTGGCGTAGTTAGAGTTCAGTGCTGCAGAGACGATATTAAGGACTATTAGGGACGGGGAGCCCAGGACGTCCACCTCGACATTCATACAGTTCCTGAGCTTTGAGTTTGGCGTAGTTCGAGTTCGGTGTTGCTCTACGTCCACAGAGACCATACGGACTATTAGGGAAAGGCAAGCCCAGGACGGCCACCTCGACTTTCACACAGCTCCTGAGCTCTGTACACGAAACGTTCAAGTTCAGTGTTTCTTTACGTCCACAGAGACCATACGGACTATTAGGGGCAGGGGAGCCCAGGACGGCCACCTGGACTTTCACACAGCTCCTGAGCTCTTAGGTTGGCATAGTTCGAGTTCAGTGCTGCTTCACGTCCATAGAGACGATATTAAGGACTATTAGGGACGGCCACCTGGACTTACACACAGAGCCGGCTCTGGTGGATTTTGCTGAGAAGGGTGGCTAGCAAGTAAGTAAGTAAGTAAAGATGGTGCTTTACGTCCACAGAAACCATAATGCATTAAGATGGGCAGCGATGAGAGCCATTTTAATGTTTCAGTAGGATGTGATGGACAAAGTCACAAGACAGTGTCCACAAACCACAGCCTTGCTGAAGAGAAAGGAGAGCCGAAGCGGCATGGAACCGAGGTCCTTCCGCTTACCAGCCTAACGCCTTACCGTTAGGCCAAACCGGGCTCACGGGGTGGCTATATATATAGCCATATATATATATATATATATATATATATATATTATATATATACATGTAATTTATACTTTGCCCCGTACGTACCGAGAGGTGCTTTCTCTGACGTTGACGCTGGACAGAGCCTATACCCATTTCCGGCCCGGGAGCCCCCCTTTGAAGGGCGGCAGGGCCATCGCTTGATAGTCTCGGCAAGCCTGCGGGGCGCCCCGCAACACGACAACAGCAGACAACACGATCAAGGGGGATAACCATCTGGCACTGCTCAATCGCCGCGCACAAAACGGCTTGTAAACCACGGCGTGGGTTGTTGGCCTTTGAAGAGGTCTTTTTTGCTTTATTAATTACGATCTGTGAGAGTGATACGCTCTTGTTGAGAGGGGTTGGGGAAAGGTGGAGGAGGGAAGGAGGTGGAAGGGGGCGGTGGGGGGTGGGGGGGTGGTTGTGTGTGTGTGTGTGTGTGTGTGTGGTGGGGGGTAGGGATGGATCTGGTGCAATGTTGGACCACAAGGGTGAAGGAGAGCGTGGTCGAGAGCGGCGCTGGCGGCTCGCGTTTGGCGCTGATCCCTTCAAAACAGAAGGCGGGCTTGGATGTGTTAACGAGGAAGACAGCGGGTAATTGCGGCCCGGGACGGAGATCAGTAAGGACTGACTGACTGACTGAGACTGACTGGGTGCATAAGCTTATAGCTCGTTGGGCTTCGGCCCACACTTAACTTAAAGGGTTCGGTGTAGTGTCAGGTGTTTGTTTGGCCGTAAAGAGGTTGGTTTCTGAAGGAATGCCGTGTTTCCGCTTCATCTTTCTCGCTAGCTGAGGTGATGATGCCGACATAATTTGACATACATAACCAGACCAGAGAAAGAGAGAGAGAAGTAAGTAAGTAAGTAAGTTGGTGTTTTACACCCAGTCAACCGGCCCGCAGTACGGTTATATTAGAGAGAGAGAGAGAGAGAGAGAGAGAGAGAGAGAGAGAGAGAGAGAGAGAGGTAGTGTGTGTGTGTATGTGTGTGTGTGTGTGTGTGTGTGTGTGTGCGCGCGCGCGTGAGTGCAAGCGCGCATGGTGTGTGTGTGTGTGTGTGTGTGTGTGTGTGTTGTGAGCCACAGAGAGAGAGAGAGAGAGAGAGAGAGAGAGAGAGAGAGAGAGAGAGAGAGAGAGAGAGAGAGAGAGAGTGTGTGTGTGCGTGCGTGCGTACATACGTGCGTGTGCGCGCGCGCGCAGGCCTGCGCACGTGTTCTTTCCCCTTTCAATGACTGCTTCAGCCCCGGTACATTTTCCAGACCGCAAAATTATGAAACATTGCAAATGGCTTGCACCGCTGCCCACCTTTGTGCAGAAACCATTCGGACCATGACATGATGACAGCGTATAGCGATAGGTATAATTATAGTCCCCCTCCCTCTCCTCCCTCCCCCCACCCCTCCACCCTCCCTCCACTCGTCAGTACCTCTTCGGACGGAGACAACTCGGCGTTAAACTCGTTTAGCCAAACAAGCATGCGCTGCATTCCAGGTGACGTAATGACAGTTTTGCAATGGCAGCGTCCAGTGCTTCTCAGTTTCGGCGAACCTGGAATGCCGCGCACTGACTGATGAGGCGTTTCAGTGTTGGTGGCCGGAGTTAGTCAGTGACTAGACCTTGCGCGCCAAGTTCACCGGCAGCTACGTTGCATGCGGCCAAGGGACTGTTTCTCGGCGTCTCGAAATGACGTTCAGGTCGCGACCCCTTTCCTGCATTCAAATATGTAACAGTTCAGTTCAGTTCAGTTCAGTTCGAGATGGTATCTATGCGCTGGGGGAAAAAGCCCGTATGCCCTTATAACACCGAGTTTACCATCTACACTGAGGCCAACGTACCCATGCAATGCCAGCTATCCCAGAAATGCAATGGCATAAGACCCCCCCCCCCCCCCCACCCCCACCCCTTCTCTGCCTTTAAATGTATATATATAACACCGAGTTTACTATCTGCACTGAAGCCAAGGAACAACATGCGAGTTATCCGAGAACGGCTGCAATGACGTAATGGCCTCTAGAAGTTGCTTGAAGTGTTGCTTTACGTCCACAGAAACCGTAGGCTTATTGGGGACGGGAGGAGGGCCACTTCGACTTCCACACAGCTCCTGAGTTCTGCAAGGCCCCTAACCCCTTTTTTTTTCTGCCTTTAAATATATAACACCGAGTTTACCAGCTACACTCCTCAGTGAGGCCAACGGACAATGTTAGCTATCCCAGAACGGTTGCAATGACATAAGGCCCCTACCCCTTTCCTGCATTTAAATGTATATATAACACCGAGTTTGCTATCTGCACTGAAGCCAAGGAACGATGCTAGTTATCCGAGAACTGCGATGACTTTAGCCCCCCAATTCTTTCCTACTTTTAAATATATAACACCGAGTTTACTATCTGCACTGAAGCCAAAGGAACGATGCTAGTTATCCCAGAACTGCAATGACTTTAGGCTCCTACCTCTTTTCTACTTTTAAATATATAACACCGAGTTTATTATGTGCACTAAAGCCAAGGAACAATGTTAGTTATTCGAGAACTGCAATAACATTAGGCCCCTACCCATTTCCTGCCTTTAAATGTGTAACACCGAGTTCACCAGCTACATTGAGGCCATGTATAACACCGAGTTCACCAGCTACATTGAGGCCATGTATAACACCGAGTTCACCAGCTACACTGAGGCCATGTATAACACCGAGTTCACCAGCTACACTGAGGCAATATATAACACCGAGTTCACCATCTACACTGAGGCCATATATAACACCGCGTTTACCAGCTAGGAGCTGTGTGAAAGTCGAA
>JABMCL010002360.1:27500-32500 GCA_018857735.1 Alviniconcha marisindica | reverse complement strand
GCACACGCACGCACGCAGACACGCACGCACGCACGCACGCACACACACGCACACACGCACGCACGCACGCACGCACGCACGCACACACACAAACTAGAATAGAAGGAACACACACGGACACACACACACAAACTAGAAAAAGAACACACACACACACACACACACACACACACACACACACACACACACACACACACACACACAAAGGAGGGGGGGGGGAAGAAACAAAAACAAAAAAACGACCCAAAACGGCCATAATTGTCTTAAAACTGACGGGCAGTTAAATATAAAATGTATCACACGTCCTTCTTTATTTCCTCCAACCGAGTCGGGCCTGAGTCACGGATGTTTATGGAGATCGGCGGGTAATTAGGGGCCGGCTAATGAAGCCGTGACTAAGATGTCGGCTCACACGCCTTTCGCCTTTGATCTTCTCTTCTGGTCCTCGGCGGAATTTATTGTGTGTGTGTGCTTGGACGATGCCGGGAGGGTCTTTTGGCGATGAGTGTCCCTTGTCTCCAAGACTGGAAAATACTCTTTGCGTGGTGTCCCTTTTGGAGATCTTCAGGGTCTCCTTTTCTTTGTGTGTGTGTGTGTGTGTGTGTGTGTGTGTGTGTGTGTGTGTGGTGGTGTGTGTGTGTGTGTTCTCTTTTCTAGTTTGTGCGTATGTCCGTGTTTGTGTATGTGTGTTGCGTGTGTGTGTGTGTTGTGTGTGTGGTGGTGGTGTGTGTGTGTGTGTGTGTGTGTGTGTGTGTGTGTGTGTGTGTGTGTGTGTGCTGTGCGTGCGAGTTTCTCTCTCTCACTCGCCCTGATGATATAGCCATAATGGATGACTGGACAGAAAACACCAATTTACTCTCTGTCTCAGCGTCCGTACGTCCGTGTCTGTTTGTCTGTCCGTGTATGTCTGCCTCTGTCTGTCCGTGTATCCGTCTGTCTCCGTCCGCCTGTGTGTTTGCCTCTCTCTATCCGACCGTCCATCCGTCTGTCTGTCTGTCCGTCTCTGTCTGTCTGCCACTGTTTGTCCGTCGATCTGTCTGTCTCTTTACTAGAGTTTTCAAGACATTCATGCCGAAATCTTCAACCTTGAGCAATAAAGTTCAGTCAGTTAATTTCTCTGTCTCTGTGGGTCTCAGCGTCTGTCCGTCTCTGTCTGTCTGTCTGTCTGTCTGTCTCTCTCCTCCCTGTCCTCCTACCACCTCTCTCTGTGTCTTTGTGTCTCTCACGTCCCCCCTCCCTCTCTCTGTATGGTGTTCTCATTAATTTGTACCGCTGTCGGTTCCTTTTAGGGATAAGCAGTGGGGGAAGGGAGGATGGGGTGAATGCGGGTGGATGGGTGGGTGGTGGTCGGTGGTGGATGGGGGTGATAAAGTGTCTATCAGCCACACAACTACCGCCAGCACACCGGCGGCGCTTTGGACGAGAACCCACACACAAGGGAGTTACTCAGCGCTCGAAAGACGTCACACATGCACAACAACAAAGACCTGAGTCGCCACGATAACTCTTACCTGGCATGCGTGTGTATACAAGGTGCATGCTTTGGACTAGTTTAACCCTTTCAGTGCCAGCAGTTCTGGAATGCAGCAGCTCCTGGCGCCAGCCATTTTACCGACTCTGGCACCAAACGTACAGTCGCTGTCTTTAAACTCCCGTAACTTCCTTATTTCTAAACCAATCTTAGCACCAAAGTACAGTCACTATTTTTAAACGCCCGTAACTCCCTTATTTCAGAACCATTCTTTTTGCCAATTTTTGAGGAATAAAGTTTCCTCACGTTTTGTACTTCGTTCATTACCAGTTCTTACAAAACAGTCTCCTGATTCGGGCTATAAATGTGATATCGACTGGACTGAAGCCGGTTTGGCCCAACGGTAAGGCGTTAGGCTGGTAAGCAGAAGGACCTCGGTCCGAATCCGCTTCGGCTCTCCTTTCTCATTAAAAATTGTGGTCTGTGGACACTGCCTTGTTTGTGACTTTGTCCCTCACAAATTAGTGAAACATTAAAATGGCTCTTATCGCTGCCCATCTTAATGTCAGGTCATTCTGGTGGTGACAGCGTAGCGATAGGTATACAGTCTCCCTCTTCCCCCACCTCCATACCCCTTCCCCCCGTACGTTAAGCGCCATATTTACTTAATACGTTTACTAAGCCCGGTGGGCAACAGTATTGTGACACGGGCGCCGCAAGGGTTAGGCGGTGGTGTGGAATCAGTTCACATCAGTCAACGAGGATTGTACTTGGGTCAGTATTGGTAAGTAAAGTAAGTAAGCAACTTGGGATTTCATAGTTCAGGAGCTGTGTGAGAGTCGAGGTGGCCGTCCTGGGCTGTCCGTCCTAACGAGCCTTCTGGTTTTTGTGGACGTAAAGAATTATTGAACCGTGCTTCGGCATTGGTCACAACTTGTCCCTAATATGTCAACTGACATCTGAGGACATTAAGCATCACTTCATCATCATCATCATCAGCAACTTGGTGTTTTACTGACGCCCAGTAGTCAAGCAGTACGTCAGGATTATCAAGACCCGGCTGCGATGTAGGAGCACGCTTCGGTCACGGTCGTCTCAGCGTCACATTCCACATCCTCCACCGCTGCTGCTGTCTCGGCAACAAAACAGAACAACAACAACAACAGCAACGACGACGGCGACGACGACGAACAAACCCAAACAGACCCGGAATTGTTGCCAAAACTGTGATGTAGGTATCGTGATGCCAAGCATTCCTGATTTCCTTCATCTCTGCGTGATTATGGACAGAACGTCTGCCTGAGGCATGCGCGGCGCATGATGATACCAGCGACGTCGTTACGTGGCCTACCAGGAACGTTCTGCTTATGATGTTTGGAGACATAAGACAAACGATGAACCTATTCTCTGTCTGTGTCTCTCTCTCTGTCTCTGTGTCTCTGTCTCTGTCTGTCTGTCTGTCTCTCTGTGTCTTTGTGTCTGTCTCTGTCTGTCTGTCTGTATCTCTGTCTCCCCCCCCCCCCCCCCCCCGGCCCTCGCCCCTCCCCCCGGGACCCCTGATATAACCGTAATGGTTGACTGGGCGTAAAACACCAAGTTAGTTACTCTCTCTCTCTCTCTCTCTCTCTCTCTCTCTCTCTCTCTCTCTCTCTCTCTCTCGTCATGGCTGTATAACCGTAATGGTTGACTGGGTGTAAACCACCAAGTTAGTTACTCTCTCTCTCGCCCTGATATAACTGTAATGGTTGACTGGGCGTAAAATACCAAGTTAGTTACTCTCTCTCTCTCTGATATATCTGTAATGGTTGACTGGGCGTAAAACACAAAGTTAGTTACTCTCTCTCTCTCTCTCGTCATGGCTGTATAACCGTAATGGTTGACTGGGTGTAAACCACCAAGTTAGTTACTCTCTCTCTCTCTGATATAACTGTAATGGTTGACTAGGCGTAAACCACCAAGTTAATTTCTCTCTCTCTCTCTCTCTCTCTCTCTCTCTCTCTCTCTCTCTCTCTCTCTCTCTCTCTCTCTCTCTCGTCATGGCTGTATAACGTAATGGTTGACTGGGTGTAAACCACCAAGTTAGTTACTCTCTCTCTCTCTCTCTCTCTGTGATATAACTGTAATGGTTGACTGGGCGTAAAACACCAAGTTAGTTACTCTCTCTCTCTCTCTCTCTCTCTCTCTCTCTCTCTTCCTCTCTCTCTCTCTCTCCCTGATATAACTGTAATGGTTGACTGGGCGTAAAACACCAAGTTAGTTACTTCTCTCCTCTCTCTCTCTCTCTCTCTCTCTCTCTCTCTCTCTCCCTGATATAACTGTAATGGTTGACTGGGCGTAAAACACCAAGTTAGTTACTCTCTCTCTCTCTCTCTGTCTCTCTCTCTCTCTAACTGTAATGGTTGACTGTGCGTGAAACACCAAGTTGACTTACTTACTCCCTCTCCGTCCCCATCTCCCCCCTTCTCCCACCCCATCAATCCCCCCCCTCCCCGTCGCACGCGCCCCCCATAACTCCTTCCCCCCTCCACTATTTCCTTCAATCCCATGTACCACGTTCCCCCCCCCCCCCCCCCCCCCCCCCCCCCCCCCCCCCCCCCCCCCCCCCCCCCCCCCCCCCCCCCCCCCCCCCCCCCCCCCCCCCCCCCCCCCCCCGGTTTGAAGGTTGGGGGCGAAAAACCCAAAAGTTTTTTTTTCCCCCTCTCCTTTTTCCCCCTCGGGTTTGCGGGCGAAAACGTTTCTTCCCCCCTGTCCCCATCCCCCCCCCCCCCCACCCCCCCCCCCCACCCCCCCCCTCCACTGATTTCCTTCAATCCCATGTACCACGTTCCGCCGCCTCGTTCTGAGCCAGTTCAAACTGAGTCTGGCACGCGCTGCACGCAAACACGTCACAATTTCGCACGCGCTCGGCTCGAACTAGCCTTTGAAGCGGCCTGCTTATGCTTTACGGAAATTGTCCTGGACAGACTGAGCACTGGCGTGAGAAACACACGGTAGTGATGGTAGCAGTGTATAAGCCACGCAGCCCAGACAGTCACTCAGACAGACAGTCCCGCGTCGCTAATTTTTTTATTTTTTTTTTCCCGTTCTTTTTGCGTGGGCGAAGAACAGCTTGGAAGGCTGGGAGAGTTGTAGTAGTAGTAGTTGTTGTTGTTGTGAATGAAAGAGCAAAGCCGGACCACCCACGTCCACGTTTTGAGGGGTGGGGTGGGGTGGGTGTGGGGGGGAGGGGGGCGGGGAGTGGAGGAAGGGAGTAATCCACAGCTGTTGGACGGGTAATACTTTTGATGTATGCACACACGGTTATTGGAGCGCCGGCTTGCATTACTCTTCTGTACGCTGCTACTCGGTTCGTCTCGGTGCAGGCTATGGTTTGGTCGGCCACATCCGGTTGGTCTTGGTCAACGTGGTTATTGGAGAGGCGGCTTGTCTGACTGTCCAGAGATACTACAGTGTAGTGTAAGTGTCTCTGGACTGTCTTAATATAACCGCTGCTCGGTTCGTATGAGTGCAGGCTATGGTTTGGTCGGCC
>JABMCL010002360.1:0-22500 GCA_018857735.1 Alviniconcha marisindica | reverse complement strand
CAAGCCGACGACATGTTTGTTTGTTCCCGTCTCTGGCTGTGCTTTGGCTGTATCGACTGACTGGGCAACACTGACACATTGAGAGAGAGAGAGAGAGAGAGAGAGAGAGAGAGAGAGAGAGAGAGAGAGAGAGAGAGTGTGTGTGTGTGTGTGTGTGTGTGTGTGTGTGTGTGTGTGTGTGTGTGTGTGTGTGTGTGTGTGTGTGTGTGGGTGCGTGCGTGCGTGCGTGCGTGCGTGCGTGCGTGCGTGCGTGTGTGTGTGTTTGTGTGTGCTATATTCCTGCTGTTGTTAAACCAAACCATCAAGTACTGTTCAACCAGTTAAAAACCATCATGTACCTTAAAAGGCTCATCGAATACATTGACCCCCCGTAGGGGAGCGGGGATAGCTCAGTGGTTAGAGCGCCGGACTCGTGATCGAAAAGTCGCGGGTTCGAATCCCTGCTGGAGCGGCGGGAAAATGTTCTTCTCCAGGGTCAACTTTCTGTGCTGACTCTTATTTCGATATCCGTTCCACCCCCGTGTTACCGCAGTAGCACGTAAAAGATCCCGGTCATTCTGCCAAAAGCGTAGGTGGCAGGTTACAGCTAAACACGCATACACCATACGTATGTGGCTTTGCATGAAGTGACGTGGAGCATGGTTGTATGGTGTACACAGAACGCGCCGAGATGGCAGCAGTTTCTTGTGGCACCAGCCATGCCAGCGCTGTAAGTACACCACTTCGGTGGATATTCAAAAAACGCGCCATAAAAAGCTATTCACTCATGTAGAATCACATGCGAGCACAGTGAGTCTGCTCGAGAGCGGAGAATAGCGCTATATAAAAGCGATCAATAATAATAATAATAGTCTCTCTGTCTGTCTGTGTGTCAATTTATGAGTTGATTAATTGGCTGTAATGATTGCGGACTAGAAGAAGAAAAAAAGAAGAAGAAAAAAAGAGTCCCCGAAACAGCCTTACTCGTCGTCGAGACATTAATCGGATTCTGCTACGTGCGGTTTTATTCGCGGTACCACACCGCTTGCTGCTATCACGCTTTCAGAGAAAGGGGAACTGCAAGGAAAAAAAAATTAAGAGAAAAGATCGATTTCTGGCCGAATTGGCGCGCCATAAACCCCCGTCGATTTTCACAGCTTGGGGGGAGAGAGGGAGGGGGGAGGGGGGGGGGGGGGGGGGGGGGGCACCCCAAACTGCACAGTGTCTGCGTGTCGCGTGCCAGGAACCGTGTTGTTCCTCTCCTCCTAAACTCAGAGACTGTCTCCCGACTGGTGACGATTGATCCTGGCCGGAAACTCTGACGTGTGAAAATGGATGGCTAGCAGAGAACAGCTAGGGGAGCCGGCGGAGGGAGGAGGGAGGGAGGGAGGACGGGGGGGGGGGGGGGGGGGGGATAAAGAGAGAGGGGAGGGAGGTAGGGGTGGTGGGGAGATTTTATGGAGAGAGTTATGCAGGGAGAGGGAAGATAGGGAGGGAGGGAGACAGGGAGATGGAAAGAAACGGAAAGATGGGGGAGAGAAAGGGGACCAGAGTTTGGGGGGGGGAGGGGGGGAGTGGAGAGAGAGGGACGGGAGAGAGGGGGGAGAGAGAGAGAGAGAGAGAGAGAGAGAGAGAGAGAGAGAGAGAGAGAGAGAGAGAGAGAGAGAGAGAGATGAGATAACAAAAACAACAACAACAAACAAACACACAAAACAGAAGAAGAAGAGAGAAGTACTATAGGCCTACTTCAAAGCCATTGCCTCGCATCTTTCTGTTATCGAGATGAACTGAGATGCAGAGAGAGAGAGAGAGAGACTGAGAGAGAGAGAGAGAGAGAGAGAGAGAGAGAAGAGAGAGAGAGAGAGAGAGAGAGAGTCGACCTCATCAGACCGTACGTAATCCCCGACTTATCTTGCAGATAATCGCACTTCGACAGACGTTACTCTCATTGCGATTGGCTATAATCGTTCACAAATCGCTCGCACAAAAATAACATTACACGTTTTACGATAATATCCGTCTACACGATTTTCCGTCGTTACAGCGTCGTCAACACAACGATCAAACGACGCTGCTTGGTCATAACAGTGGTAATAAAATTTCCTGCAAGAGAAATCTGATCGCGGGGCGAGCCTAGGAAGGAAGCATCGGCACCATGCATACATACAACGGCTGCTGCCTAGTCTTTCGGCTAATGGGGATTCTGTGTACGACAGCACAACAGCAAGTGATAGCACCACGCTGACTAATGGTAGCTCTAGAATTCCAACAACAGATAACTGCGGCTGGTAGCTCAGTATAGCCTAGTCAGCGTGGGTGGTTTGCCCTTTGTTGGTCCGAGACTGAGGCTGAAACTGCATTTTCGCCGATCAGTGAACCAAACAATAAGTGTCAGCGGTTCACTGAGCGAGATACTGTTGAATTCCGGCGATACCCTCGTACGCTCGGCAGGAATCGGAAACCGGTTCTTATCTCCTTCACAGTTTTTGTTATGGTTCGTGATAACCACATCAGGGTGTCGGAAAAGGATACTTTTTCTCGCGATAGATTCGGTTTGACTGCTTATCGGTGGTTTCTCTTACTGGCATTTAACGATCTATATAGAAACACGTACGTGTCATGGTTTGACAAGTATTTGTAGGAGGCTAATCGTTAATTTCTGACTCTTGTCTCTGTGTAAAAAGTGTCAGTTCGCTCGGGTCGTGTCAGTTCGTTCTATAAAGATATTTTGGTTTTCTCCTGCGAATCGCCCTGATATAACCGTACCGGTTGACTGGGCGTAAAACACCAGCTTCCTTACTTTCTCCTGCGAATGTCGTTCTGAATCAGCTCATTCTGGATTCAAGGACATTTCAGTTTCTCCTTCTGACTGTTATTGCCGTTTGAATTGGCTGGATCTGCTTTCAGTACGAATTTCGTTTTTTTTGTTTTGTTTAAATAAAAAATCTGTTAGTTTATTTTTTATATTAATTTTTGTTATTGTTTTTGTTGCTGTTGCTATTTTTGTTTTGTTTCTTGTTGTTGTTTTCGGATAAAATATCATGTTGCGCCAATTTGTTTTTAATGACCAAGGACTTTGGAGATTTTTTTCCATACTCAATATCATATCGTTTATTCAAGTAGTCATCTTTTAAAGCCAAACTGAAAACCTTCCTCTTCTCACAGTATTTCCATCCAAAATAATATAACCCCTTTCCCCTGCAGTCTTGGTGTGTGTGTGTGTGTGTTGTGTGTGTGTGTGGGGGTTTTTTTTGTGTGTGTTGTGTTTGTTTTTGTGTGTTTTTGTGTGTGTTTTGTGTTTATGTTTTGTAGTGGGGTTTTTGTTTGTTTTTTTTGTTGTGTTTTATAAAACTTTTTTAAATTTTTTTACTGTGCTCTACTTTGGGTTTTAAAATATCAAAATTTGGGGGTTAAATATGTATCATGTGAACGCTCAGGGCGTTGATGAGCGCATGATAAATGTATATTATTATTATCGAGTAGTCTGATCTGCGTTCAAGGGTGCTTTTTTTTAACCTTTCCCCGAACCTGAGACCTGTGGTTCAGCGTTTAGTTTGTGATTCGGTGACACTGACGTGTTTTGAACTGGTGTGAAAGAATTTTGAATGTATGATTCGTTCTGACGTGAGGCTGTGCAGTTGACGGGAAGTTAAAAATCCAAGAGCTAAATAATTATTCTCGGCAGAGAACATCTGGAGCTTCTGTGGCGTATAGATGTAAGGGGGTATTCTGAGTGCTTGTGCTGTTTGATCTTTGTGTCAAGAACATGTGGAGTGCAAGAACTTGAATGTAACCCGGGGCTATTTTTATGCCTCTTGATAAAATGAAAAAAATCAACAAAAAGGGATTTAATTTCGTCGAAAAAGACATCCCCCCCACCACACACAAACCCACCCCACACACAAACCCACACAACCCCACCCACCCACACACACACCACCACAAAACAACACCCACAAAAACACACACAAAACACCCACACACACACCAAAACACCCACAACCCCCCCCAAAACCAAAACCACACCCCACACAAAACACACACACCCACAAAAACACAAAAAACACGCCCACAACACACACCCACACACACGCACGCACGCACGGCACGACACACGGCACACGCACGCACGCACCCCACGCACGCCCGCCCACGCACCAAACGCACGGGACGCACGCACTTTAAAGCACGCAAAACCAAAGGGACGCCACACACACCCCACACACACACAAAACACACACACACACACACCCCACACACGACACCCCGAGAAACAGCAAAAAAGCCCCGGAAACCTTTAAACCCGGCATGCGAGAAAAAAACCCAGGCATACGAACTCCCCCAGTGATCCATCCTCAACAACAAAAATTCCTCTCGATAAAGTGCGTATTGAATGAATAACAGTGTGATTTCACTGTGCGAGGAAGAGATCACTCCGATTTCGCGTCTCAGTGTTAGCTCTTAAAGCCGAAGGGCACAATTAATGCAAATGGGTTAGGTCACGTGACAGCTAGGAAATCGATCTTTTATGTCTCAGGTTTTGCCCAAAACGGGTTTGGGGGGGGTGGGGGGTGGGGGGGGGGGGGAAGGGGGTGGGTTATTTGGGGGGGTGGGGGGGGGGGGAGGGTGCAGGGGGGGGGGTTCTTGTTGCTTTTTAAAAACGGGGTTTAAAAATTAAAAGGACAAACTCTTCGAAAAAAAAATGGTTTGATTTTGTGTTTGTATTGGCCCCCTTTTTTGGCTTTGCTTGAAGAAAGAGTCTCTCTCTCTCTCTCTCTCTCTCTCTCTCTTTTCTCCTCTCTCTCTCTTTTCCTCCCCCCTCTCTTCCTTCTCTTCTCTTCTCCCCTCTCTCTCTCCTCTCTTTCTTCCCCTCCCCAAAATTTTCTTTTCAGATTTTCTCTCTCTCCCCTCCCCTTCCTCTCATTATCTCTTTTCCCTCTCTCTCCTCTCTCCTCTCTCTCTATTTCCGTTCGGTTTGCATTGTCAGTGCACTTTGAGAAGGGTTGCATAGTGAGTCACGTATCGACCTCCCGCTGTGTGTTCACTTTGTGTTCACCTGTACATCCGAGTCACTTTGTGTTCTCCTGTACATCCGAGCAGGTCACGTTTTCTCCGTAGGCACTTGACAAAGTGGACATTAACTATGACTGAAAATTAATGTATGTGTAGTTTCTTTCTTCCCCAAACCCTGCTCTTTGACTGCAGGACATATAATAAAAAATAATATAAAAATTGTTGTGTGGAAGTGTTTTTAATTTATATTATGCGCAAAATAAATGATCGTTCGTTTAGTTATTCATTGCTCCAGTTCGGCATTTTAATATTCAGTTTTTGTTTTGTTTAGTTTTTTTGTTTTACGAAAGACAGTGTAGTTATTATTATTTATTTATTTTAAATTCTGTGCGAGATTATCATTTTCTTGGCTGCAAACAGCAGGCAACCACGTTATCTTCTCTTGGTCAATTCACGCAACCACTCCCCACTCCCACCCCTCTTTTTCCTCTTCTTTTTTGTATGTTTTTGTTTTGTTGTTTTTTCTTCTTTTTAGTCGTCCATTATTTTGTCAACGGTACGAAATACTCCGTTTGTAAACATACACACACGCACACACACACACACACACACACACACACACACACACACACACACACACACACACACACACACACACACACACACACACACACACACACACACACACACACACACACACACAGCAAGAACGCCATAAATCAGACTGTGTATTGATTTGTAAAGATAATAGCTTTGGTGGAGTGTGGATAGGTGGATGAGGCAAAGTTATTTTTCCAAGGTACGAAAAAGTAATACTCTGATGGATGAAAAAGAAAAAAAGAAAAAAGAAAGAAAAAAGCCGCAAGAGTTCTATAAATCAGGACCTTGTATTGATTTATACAGATAATGGCCTTCAGTGGTGGTTGGTGGGTGCATGGGTGTGGTGGGGGGGGGGGTGGGGTGGGGGTTGGGAAGGGACGAGGAGAGGTTTGGAGACGGAGGAACAAGAAGGACTGACGAAAACATGCAAACAAACAAACAAACAGAAAACAAACAAAGCAACAAGAACAACAACCAACAACGCAAGGATGCCTTTAATCAGGACTGTGTGCTGGTGGATGCATGGCTCGAGGGTGGGGAGAGGTGGGGTGGGTGGGGGTGGGGTGGGGGGTAGGGGTTTGGGTTTAGAACTCGAACTCGAGGACGCAGGAGCAAGAGAGACCGAAGAAGAAGAGGAGGAGGAGGAGGAGGAGGAAGAAGAAGAAGAAGAAGAAGAAGAAGAAGAAGAAGAAGAAGAAGAAGAAGAAGAAGGAGGAGGAGGGGGGGAGGAGAAAGGGGGGAAAGAAGAGGAAGAAGGAAAAAAGGGAAAAAGGGAAAGGGGGAGGGGGGAAGGGAAAAGGAGGAGGGGAAAGGGAAAGGGAAAGGGAAGAAAGGGAGGAAGGAAAGAAGGAAAGAAGGAAGGAAGGAAGGGAGGAAGGAAGGAAGGAAGACAGCAACGACAACAAAGCAAGGTGCCTTACATCAGGACTGTGTACTGATTTATTCATAAAGATAATGGGTTTCAGTGATGGTGGATGGGGGTGCATGGTGGTGAGTGGGGGGGGGGGGGGAAGCTGTTTGGGGGGTGGGGGGGGGGGGTGGAGGACACAGGAACACGAAAGACTGAAGAAAAGAAGGGGGAAAAAACGAGAGGAAAAAAAAGAAGAAGGAAAACGAAACTAGGACGTCAACCTTGGCAGCGTCTGTACCATTTGGTCACGGCCGCTGAGAGTTAACCCCTTCACTGCCCCAGCCTGTAAAATGTCCCGGCTGAAAGGTGCACGGACGCGCCTGCAAACAGCATATTTTCCTGTCCTATAGCACATCTACTTTCAGTGCTATGCGTTTTGATGAAAATACTTTCACGTGCGAGTGCGAAAAAGAAAACAAAAGGGTTTCACATTTCACACTTTTAAAGGGTCGGCCAGCCTATAAATAGCGGCCGGGCTGGGAAATTTGAAACAAGTTGTCTTCAGAGTATGACACGGTCAAATCAAAGGCTGGTTTTATGACAAATATCGGGAAATCAGACTATCGCTTGAATATGACACTTGGCACAGAGATAAAATTCACTCTCAGCTTTCTATCTGCTAAATCATTGTGTTGGAAAGTGAATTTTGTCTTATTTCAAGACTCAAAAGCCAAAAGTAAACATGGTGCTTAACGTCCACAAAAACCACAAGGCTTATTAGGGACGGGGAGAATGGGGGAAGGGGGTATGGAGGCGGGGGAAGAAGGAGAGTATATATATACCTATCGCTACACTGTCACCACCAGAATGATTCCTGCATTAAGACGGGCAGCGGTGAGAGCCATTTTAATGTTTCAGTAGGAAATGATGGACAAAGTCACAGGACAGTGTCCACAAACCACAACCTTTTCGAAGAGAAAGGAGAGTCGAGGCGGTATCGAACCGGCGAGGTCCCTAGGCTTACCAGCCTACCGCCTTACCGCTGGGCCAAACCGGCTCTCAGTCTCAAAAGCTTTGAAGGGAGGACAAGTCGAATACCAAATGGGCAGGTGGCTTATCCAGTGACGTGGATAGTGCTGTAGCTTTCGGTTTCCCATTTCAACATTCCAAGGCCAGCCATTACTTTCAAACAGTTGCTTTCTGTTCGCCGGCGATTTATGCCTCCCCCCCCCCCCCCCCCCCCCCCCCCCCTCCCCTTTGCCCGAAATAATTAAGATTGACGCGAGTGCGCATGCGCGAATTCAGTTCACTTCCTGAGGGTATATACCCTTCGGGAACCGAAGCTTTAATGGTCAGTCACATAGTTCAGGAGCTGTCCGTCCTAACGAGCCTTCTGGTTTCCGTGGACGTTAAAGCTATATTGAACCATGCTTCGGCATTGGTCTCAGCTTGTCCCTAATATGTCAACTGACATCTGAGGACATTAAGCAACACGGTCCTTAACCTTTAATGGCCAGGCAGAGCTCAGGAGCTGTGAGAAAGTCGAGGTGGACGTCCTGGGCTCCGTTCCCTAATAAACCTACGGTGTCTGTGGACGTAAAGCAACACTTCAACCAACCAAACCAACCAGCCAACCAAATTGAATGGTCAGGAGCCGTGTGAAAGTCGAGCTGGCTGTCCTGGGCTCCCTCAGTGTCCCTAATTAGCCTACAGTGTCTGTGGACGTAAAGCTGATGATGCTGAAGTGTTGCTTAATGTCCTCAGATGTCGGCTGACATATTAGGGACAAGTTGTGACCAATGCCGAAGCACGGTTCAATAAATCTTTACGTCCACGCCGGAAACCTGAAGGCTCGTTAGGACGGACAGCTCAGGACGGCCACCTCGACTCTCACACAGCTCCTGAACTATGAACCGGGCGTAAAGCAACACTGAACCAGCTTTAACGGTCGTGTTCAAGCGACACCACGGCAGTGAAGGGGTTAAAGGGCAGTGCTCGGTAACGCCGGAGAGCATTCCGTCACACCGTGGCCTTTCGCTAATGATGTTACTTACGCGGATCACGTGCAAGGATAAGGAGACAGCTGGCGAAATTCCCTAGCCAACTAGAAGTCGTAAATCGTGGACTCCGTTCTTTTTTTCTCTCATTTTTTTCTTTTTTGTTCTCTTTATTTTCTTCTTCTTCCTCCTCCTGTTCTTCTCTGTCCATTCTTTGACTCTTACAACGCTTCCGAGCCCATCAAACGATGTTTGGAAAATCGATTTCTCGGTCCCCAAGTTAATTCTGAAGCTTTACTCGTGTTTGTTTTTTTCTCTTTTTTTTTTTTCTCTTTTTTCGTCAGTGATTTAGTATCTTGTTTTTCTTTAGCCTTTGATGGCTTTTAGGGAACAAAAATGTGTATAGGCCGTATGTTTGTTCGCTGCGTGTTTTAAAACGGACAAAACAGACAACAACAACAACAACAACAGCGACACAAAGTGTTGCAAAGAGATTTGCTTGAGAAAAAGAAAAAAGAAAAAAAAAGAAAAAAGAAGATCTGGCCGTATCGTTATAGAGTCGTCCCATAGGTCATAGGATGACTCATAATAAAAAGACGAGCTATAAAATGTAGAAGAGACGAAAGTATTTTGTTCACTTAAAAACAACAACGAAATCTGCCGGAAAGGGTTTGGTTTTTGTGTTCATAAAAGCGATTTCCGAGCGAGTAGGATCGGATTAGTGCCCCTGTTCTTGACAGAAACGATGCGATGCAATGTGAAGACCTATTTATATCGCCTAATGAGATCGATATTCGTAACAAGATGTCCCTTTAATGTATCGGGTGAAAAGGGCAAAGAGGTGGTGACCACGTGTGTCTTACGTCAGGCCAAAGATCATTGTCCTACCACGGTCCTTAACCTGAGGCCAAAGGACCATTTTCCCATCAGGGTCATTTAACTTGAAGCTAGAGGTGATTCTCGTGTCACGCTACTTTAGCTTGAGGTCAGAGGTGTTTTTCCCGTGTCACGCTACTTTACCCTTGAGGTCAGAGGTGATTCCCCGTATCACGCTACTTTAGCTTGAGGTCAGAGGTGATTCTCGTATCACGCTACTTTAGCCTGAGGCCAGAGATGATTCTCCTATCACGCTATTTTAACTTGAGGCCAGAGGTGATTCTCCTATCATGCTACTTTAGCCTGAGGTCAGAGGTGATTCTCCTATCATGCTACTTTAGCCTGAGGTCAGAGGTGATTCCCCGTATCACGCTCCTTTAGCCTGAGGTCAGAGGTGATTCTCCTATCACGCTACTTTAGCCAGAGGTCAGAGGTGATTCTCCTATTATGGTCCATTAGCTTGAGGTCAGAGGTGATTCTCCTAACATGCTACTTTAGCTTGAGGTCAGAGGTGATTCTCCTATCATGGTTCATTAGCTTGAGGTCAGAGGTGGTTCTCCTATTCTGGTCCTTTAATTTGGGCAAAAACTCTGCGTATCAAGCCCTAATAACCTGACCAAAGACAAACTCCGGCCCAAACTCTGCGTTGTCAAGTCAAATCACAATATTTACTCACTCTCTCATCCCCCGCTCCCCTCACTCATCTCCTCTCTCTCCTCTCTCATCTCTCTCTCTCTCTCTTCTCTCTCTCTCTCTCTCTCTCTCATCTCTCTCTCTCTCTCTCTCTCATCACATGCACACACACACACACACACACACACACACACACACACACACACACACACACACACACACACACACACAACACACACACACTCTCTCTCTTTCTCTCTCTCTCTCCCCTCTCTCTCTCTCTCCCCACCCCACACACACACACACACCACACACACCACACACCACACACACACACACACACACACACACACACACACACACACACACACATACACACACACACGGAGTCTCTCTCTCTCTCTCTCTCTTTCCCCCCACCCTCTCCTCCTCTCTCTCTTTCACACACACGCACACACACACACGCACGCACACACACACACACACGCACACGCCTTGAGTGAGCCTAACGATTGGTCCATTCCTGTCCAAGGCGTATATGTATACCGACATGCCTCACGTACTTCGGTCTTTATAATCATGTACACACCTTGTACGTTAAGCAACTTATTCGTCCAAAAACAACTGCTCTGAAATTCCCCAAATCTGCCCGTACTAACGTGATAAAAGCAACCCAGTTGCTCGCCAAACGGATGCTACTCGCGTGCTAATAAAGCAAACGGCACGCCATCCCACCACCCCGCTGTTGTTGTTTTTTTCTCTTTTTTTCTTTCTTTTTTTTCTTTTATCTTTTGCTCCGTTGTAATAAATGAACACGCCTTGCATCCGTGGCCACAGCGACAGCAATAACTGTGGGCGTCATCGCTGATGCGACATGATAATCGTTTCGAAATCGATGCATTTCCCTCATCAAATAAAAAATAAAAAAATAAAAAAAACAATCCCGAAGAGGGATTGGAAATTAAGATTAAGGGGCCGATGCTGAGACGACTGGTTAGTCAGCAGTTCAGACAGGAACTTTTAAATGTGCATTCATCCATACCACGTCCCCCCCCCCCCCCCTCCCCCCTCTTCCTCGCCCTTATTACCGCCGCCTCCTCCACCCCCTCCCCCTCCTCTCTCTCTCTCTCTCTCTCTCCCCCCCCCCCCCCTCCCCGCCCTCCATCCCATCCTCATCACCACCATCCCTTTGACGACAGAAACGTGTCTCTGCATCTCGTCTCTTTACCCCGTGACGGCTTTCGTCACCGTCCCCCTCCCCCTCCCACCTCCTCCCCTCCCTCCACACACCTCACTCCGCCTCTTCCACAGAGGGGGTAGAGGGTGGTTGGGAGGTGGAGAGAGGTTGGGTGGGAGGGTAAGGGGCAGGATGCACTTGTTGGGTGTGTGTGTGTGTGTGTGATTGATTGATTGGTGTGTGTGTGAGTGTGTGTGTGTGTGTGTGTGTGTGTGTTGATTGATTGTGATTGAGTGATGGTGAGTGAGTGAGAGTGAGTGTGTGTGTGTGTGTTGTGTGTGTGTGTGTGTGTGTGTGTGTGTGTGTGATTGTTGATTGTGTGTGATGGTGAGTGAGTGAGTGTGTGTGGGTGGTGTGTGTGTGTGTGTGTGGTGTGTGTGTGTGTGTGTGGTGTGTGTGTGTGTGTGTGTGGTTGTGAGTGAGTGAGTGAGTGAGTGGTGATGAGTGATAGTTGTGTGTGTGTGTGTGTGTGTGTGTGTGGTGTGTGTGTGTGTGTGTGTTGTGTGTGGGGTGTGGTGTGTGTGTGTTGTGGGGTGGTGGTGTGGTGTAGAGTGAGTGAGTGGTGAGGCTGTGTGGTGTGGGGGTGTGTGTGTGTGTGTGTGTGTGTGTGTGTGTGTGTGTGTGTGTGTGTGTGTGTGTGTGTGTGTGTGTGTGTGTGTGTGTGTGTGTAACCGGATGTCTCCTCTCCCCCCCCCAAGCCCCCACACACAACACACACACACCCCACACACACACACACACACACACACACACACACACACACACACACACCACCATCACCACCACCACCCTGCTGCCATGCACACGTTAGATTGGGTGTTACCGACAAATTGAACACGTCCCTGTACAAACCCATATACATCACCTCACTCACCACCTCCTCTCCTAGTCTGATTCTCCTAGCAACCGTTAGCCCCCCCCCAAACCTCCCTTGTCCACCCTCCACCACCACCCCCAACACCCGCCCCCCGCCCCCCGCCCCCCCCCCCCACGTACCCCCCCCCCCAACGAACCGGCCATCCAGCCCCTTCTCCAATCAAAACACAGCCTTAATACATTTAAAAAAAAAAAATAGTGATACGGGTAGGGGAGGTGGGTGGAAGGAGTGGGTGGGGTGGAGGTTGGGGTGGGGCGGGTGGGTGGGGTGCGGGTGGGGGTAGGGGGGTCGGGTTGCTCCAAGGGTCGGGGGAAATACCCCCAAGGAGCACTGGAAGAAGAGTGAATCATGCAATTTAACACCTCCGTGTCTGGGACCTTTTATGCGCGATGCTGTCTGCTAGCCTGCCCGTTTGTTTGTCTGCCTGTCTGTCTGTCCGTCTGTCTGTCTCAGATGTGGAGATGTGTCTGCTACGGTGGTGACATCACTCTTCACAACCCGCCAGCCCCCTGACCCTTGCCTTCTGCCCCCCCCCCCCCCCCCACCCCCTACCCCGCCGTCCCCCGTCCCCCGTCCCCTCACCCCAACCCAACGCCCTCTCCTCCTCCTCCCGGTCCCCTCCTTTCTCCCATTCCTTCTTAAACGCGGAGACAAAGCCTTCTTCGTTCACGCTTTGTTGGTGTCACGCCTTTTTTTGTTGTTGGTTGTTGTCTTGCCCCAGTTCCTGACGCCCAAGACAGTGTCATGCCTTGTTGGGATTCCCCTTCTCTTACCCCCCCCCCCCCCCCCCCCCCCCCCAACCCTGCACCCCCCCCCCCCCCCGCCTCTTCCCCACCCCACCCCTGTCTCTCTAGCCGCTCTCCCCCTCCCTCCTCCCTCTCCCCCCCCCCCCCCCCCCCCCCCCCCCCCCCCCCTCCGGCTCTCCGATATCGTCACGGAAACCAGAAACCTGCCCATGCGCATCAGTGTGAGTGGCTGCAGGTCTGGGGCGTCCTCAAGACAGCGCCGAATGCGTTACCGTGTATAACTGTTTCGGTGTGCCTCAAACGATAACTCACGCACGCACGTATGCGTGCACGCACGCAAGCATGCGCGCACGCTCGCAAGCAAGCACACACGCGCGCGCGCGCGCACGCACACGGGCAAGCACGCACGCACGCACACACACACACACGCACACACACGCGCGCGCACGCACACACAATCCCCGCGCACCACAAACAGCACGAGCGGGACACACACACACATCAACACACACGCCAGCCGCCGCGCACACACCCACACACACACACACCCCACACACCACACCACCGCACACGCAACACATGCACACACACACACACACACACACACACACACACACACACACACACACACACACACACACACACACACACACATGCACGCATGCACACACACACGCCCCACAGCGCACTGCAAACGCGCAACGCACACCCCCGCACACGAACAAACACACACAGCCCAAGCACAAGCGCGCGCAACACACACACACACACACACACACACCCCACACACCACACACACACACACACACACACTAACACACACTAACACACACTAACAACACACTAACACACACTAACACAACTAACCAAAACACACACACACACACAACACACACACACACACACACACACACACACACACACCAAGCACATCATTGGGGGGGGGGGGGGGGGGGAGAATTCAAATAACATGCATCCGTCCATGACGGCAATGCATACAGTCATTCGCTCATTCACACATTTTGCATAATAGGCCTACTTTTTATGTCGCTCATAACAAATTCAGTTTCATACGTAGCATACATCCACATCCGTTTCAGGTTCACATGCCCCCCCCCCCCCCCCCCCCCCCCCTACCCTACAAATGTCCATTCAATAATGGTGAACGTATTACAGCACCGCGTAAACTACGCAAATTACTAGTTCGTTTAATATGACGTATTACAGCACCGCGTCAACGACGCAAATTACTAGTTCGTTTAATATGACGTATTACAGCACTGCGTCAAACTACGCAGATTACTAGTTCGTTTAATATGACGTATTACAGCACCGCGTAAACTACGCAAATTGCTAGTTTAATATGACGTATTACAGCACCGCGTAAACTACGCAAATTACTAGTTCGTTGAATATGACGTATTACAGCACCGCGTAAACTACGCAAATTACTAGTTTGTGTTTAATATGTACCTCTTTTATATTACATGTATTTTTAACAACTGTTCTTTGAGTTTTAAAATATGCAGTATGTGTTATTGTCTGCTGTGATGTGGTACACGTTTAGCCACGTATTTAATGTCTCTGATAAGATAATAAAGTAATCTTGAATCTTGACTAAAGTGTTCTTTTAGAAGTATGGCATTACCCTAAGTCTTGCTAATGTGAGGCTTTATTCCTTCAAACACACACGTAGAAGCACGTTGAGGTTTGGATGCTAGTAGACATTAGGTGTTTTTCTTTCCTTCTGTAAACAAAAACAAAAACTGCTTCTGCTTCAACACGCGATTTGACAAAACTGGAAGTCGGATACAGCGGGTTTTAGGTATTGCTCCTGCAAAAGCAAAATATATTATTGTTTTAGTTTTTGTTGTTGTTGGTGGTGATTTGTGTGTGTTTTCTTTCTTTCTTTCTTTCTTTCTTTCTTTCTTTCTTTCTTTCTTTCTTTCTCTCTTTCCTTCTATGTTTCTTCGTTTGTTTCTTTCTTTTCATTCTTTCTTTCCTTTCTCTTTCTTTCTTTTTTTTTCATTTTATTTTTCTCATGTTTTATCGTTTGTCAGATCCATCGATCAAAGAGAAATGATCGGGCATACCACGCAGTTACTTTATCTTGTTCGAACACGGAAAACGCGTCAGTTAAAAAACCCCAGAGCCATCAGTTGTCACAAAACTTTATGGTCCGTGGTCTCCAGGACACAGCGGGACCAAAACACGGCGCCATCATTGCGGACAGATAACACAGATGAAAGAGGAGGGATAACATGTTAGTTTGACGCTCTATAAACCGGTCTCTGTCTCTTACCCCCCCCCCCCCCCCGCCCCCGCCCCCCCCCCCCCCCCCCTTTCCCCCCCACCCTCCCCCTCCCACCGTCCTCTTTCCCCAATCCTCAAACTCTATTAGACAGGAAATAGGCTTTGTGCATTCATTTTATTTTCGTCTCTTGAGAGCACTGAATCAAAATGGATCCATTTTCACCACAGTGCATTAGGCATATGCTTGTCGTTCTTTCTATATTTTTTTTCTTTTTCTTTTTTAAAAACTTTTATTTTATTTTTAATTGCATACGTTCCAAATGTAGAATTGGGGAATTCTTACTTTGCAGCTGACAGAGACCGAAGAGAAAGGATACCATAGCTCGGATACATGTCTGTGTCGCGTTGTCAAAATCGCTTTTGTAGCTGCAAAGAATAATAATATTGCATTAACATTTATTTTTATTTTTAAATTTATTTATTTATTTATTATTTTTATTTATTTTATTTATTTTATTTATTTATTTATTATAATTTTTATTTATTTTTATTTTTTGGGGGGGAAAGGCGGTGGGGGCGGTGGTACATGATTGTCCCTCGTGGGAAACTCGGGTCGCCTTGCCTGGCTAATTCAAGGCACAGCAGCCGCAAGAGCAGCGCTACCCATTGTACAGACATTAACTGCAATGAGTTTTATAACCGTTTGCAAATTATATAAATATATTTAAAAAAAAAAAAAAAAAGGGGGGCATAATTTACTGTAATGGGAGAAATGGCAATGTAGGAATAACCCAGGGTTACACACACACACACAAACATCACACACACACACACACCACACACACACACCACACACACACACACACCACACACACACACACACACACACACACACCAACCACACACCACCACCACACACACACCACACCACCACACCACCACCACACACACACACCACCACCACCACCACGCACGCCACACACACACACACAACACACGCACACACACACACGCACGACACCACGCACCACGCACGCACGCACACACACCACCACACACACACACTCACGCACGCACGCACGCACGCACGCAGCACATACACGCACTACGGCAGCAGCACGCACACACCACGCACCACGCACACGCACACGCATCACGACAGCACGCACACACACACACACACACACACACACACACACGACACACACACACACGACCACACACACACACACGGCGCGACACACGCACACACACACACACACACACACACACACAACACACACACACACAACACGACACACAACACACAAGCACACACACACACACACACACACCACACACACACCACACACACACGGGCGCCCCGCCCCGCACACACTACGAGTACACTTTACACCCAATTTAAAACCCTAACATAAACACATCAGGAACAGAGGGCTATATACTTAACAACGGAAGCCAAAAAAACAAAACAAAACAAAACAAAAAAACAGCAGGGTGAGAGAAGCAAATAAATTATTTGGCTGTAAGCATCGTCTTTCTCAGGCTGAATCTAACTGCCCCCCTCCTGCACCCCCCCCCCCCCCCCCCCCCCCCCCAACCCTTCCCTTAAATCTAGCACTTTTAGCGGCTGTCCTGCAAAGTGTCCAGGCTGAAATTGCATGCGACCCACGCCGCCGCTGCCTCTGCATACTTATTCACAGGATCCAGGATTTCAAATGGGACCCGGCAGAAAGCTTCCGTGATTGAGTTGTGGAGATCCGGCGCTGTAAGCGTTGGAATGGAATGGAATGGAATGGAATGGAATTGACAGGACACGTACCGGCTGTAATCTCGCAAAGTCTTCGTGTGGGCCCCGACAGCTTGAAGGCATCAGGGACAGGTTTTGAGAAAAAAAATGAGGGAGGGGGAGGGATGGGAGGAGAGAGGAGGGAGGAGAGGGAGAGAGAGAGAGAGAGAGAGAGAGAGAGAGAGACAGAGAGAGAGAGGAGACGAGAGAGAGAGAGAGAGAGAGAGGACGCAGACAGACAGCGACGGAGCGAGGAGGAGAGAGACAACACAGACACACACACACACACACACACACACACACACACACACACACACACACACCACACACCACACACACATACACACACCCACACGCACGCACGCACGCACGCACGCACGCACGGCGCACACGCACGTCATGCTATCACGCACACGCGCACGACGACGACGCACGCGCGCCGCGCACACACACACACACCACCACACACGCACACACCACCACACACACACCACACACACACACACACACACACGACACACACACACACACACACACAAATTGTAACAAATCGAAAAAGACAACCATGCATTGCGCATTCAGCGCTTAATGCACCCAAGACAGCGTAATTTATAACTTAATATCACTCACACTCAGGCATGCATGCACGCACGGCGCATGCAGAGAGAGAGAGAGAGAGAGAGAGAGAGAGAAGAGAGAGAGAGAGAGAAGAGCGAACTCACTCGAAACTTATTTCAAGATTGTAGTTCATTAGACTGTCTACACTAGTCATTGCTAACAGAATAAGTGAAATGGAGAACAATTATAGTAGTTAATTCAGTTCATTTAAGAGACTGATCTAGAAGCAGAGTACCGAAATTACGTCAAGACGATCGGAATAATGGAAAGGAGAACACTGTTATAGAAGAGAGAGAGAGAGAGAGAGAGAGAGAGAGAGAGAGAGAGAGAGAGAGAGAGAGAGAGAGAGAGAGAGAGCAAACAGGATGCTGTGGGATGTCATGCAATCAAATAGAATAAGCAGTGCAGGAGACAAGGACATCGGAAACAATTACGACGCTCTGAGAGCAGAAAAAAAAGGGTTAATGTTATTTAAACGAAATTTAGCAAAACTTTGTAGCGGCCGCCTCAGGGTCTGACACGATAAATTATCTAAAAAGGTCTGACACGGTAAATTATCCAAAAAAAGTAATAAACAAAATCAAAACAAAACAAAATATACATTTTTTTAAATCCACCTGTATCTCATTTAGCAAGCGATCTCGGGTTTTGAGAAGTGGACGCTGCCACAACGTTGACAACGGATCTTTCGATCCTTGTCCTCAGACCTTTCTCTCCCTCCCTTCCCTACCCCTCTCTCTCCCCCTCCCCCCCTCCTCTCCCCCCCCCCCCCCCCCCCCCGCCCCCCCTCCTTCCCCCCCCCCCCCCCCCCCCCCACACACACATCCCCGGCACTCCCCCCGCCGCTTTCCCGGTTCACATCAGTTTCCCTTTAATGTCAGTCCCGTGATGGAATCACAGAGCTTTTACGTGCATGCACATCGCTTGGCTTAAAGTTGCCGTCACGGCCAATACGATGTGCATCGGGTTGACAACGATGAGGCGGCTCCAACACTTCCATGACGATGAGGCGCCAGTCACGTCAGGTTGACAACGATGAGGCGGCTCCAACACGCCCATTACGATGAGGCGCCAGTCACGTCAGGTTGACAACGATGAGGCGGCTCCAACACGCCCATGACGATGGGGCCCTTTACCCAGGTTAAAGATGGGGCCCCCCTCCAACACGCCCTTTACGATAAAGGCCCCCGTACTCGGGTTGACAACAAGGGGGGCTCCAACACCCCATGACGATGAGGCGCCAGTCACGTCAGGTTGACAACGATGAGGGGCTCCAACACGCCCTTTACGATGGGGGCCCCCTTTACTCAGGTTGAAACAATGGGGGGTAAAAAGCCCTTGGGTTAAAGGCGAAGTGGTTGCCGTTAGGGGGCCCCAAACGGGGGGGGGGGGGGGGGGGGGGGGGGGGGGGAAAAAAAAAAAAAAAAAAAAAAAAAAAAACCGTAGGTTTTTTAGGGACGGGGGGGAGCCCTTAAGGGGGTAAAAAACCCAGGACGTCCACCTCGACTTTCACACAGCTCCTGAGCTCTTGAGTTCTTCCTTCTTTCTGTTCCCTCCTTCTCTTTCGCTGTCTGCCCCTCTTCCCTCCCTGGACCCCCCACCCCCACCCCCTCCTCCACCACTTCACACGCTTCGTATCAGTCTCTTTTTGCATGATTGAATTCAGTCCTCGTCACACCACTTGGCTTAAAGATGCAGCCACGCCTCCAACACGCCCATTACGATGAAGGCGCCCGTAGCATCGGGCTGACAACTTACAGGCCCTAGGTTTTGCTCTGAGCTTCCTTCTCCCCCCCCTCCCCCTCCCCCTCTCCTCCCCTCTGTCTGTCTGCCCTGTCGGTCTTCTTTTTCCCTCTCTCTCTCCCCCTCTCTCCCCCTCTTTTCCTCCCCTCTCTCTCTCTCTCTCCCCCCCACAAAACCACACACACACACCACCCCCCACAAAACCCCCTACCAACCCCCAAAACACCACCACAACGCACCCACGCACGCCCCGCATCCACCACGACGCACGCGCACGCACGAAAAAACCCCCCAAACGAACAGAGAACCACACGGACCCCACACAAAAAAACAAAAAAAGAAACACACACAAAACACCCCACACACACACACACACACACACACACCCCACACACACACACACACACACACACCCCAAACACACAACCCTTTCTTTTTTTTTTTGTTTTTGGGCACGCCCCTGACTTCATACGGCGTCCATCCTGTGTTTAAAGAGGACGTGACGCCACCACGCCCTTTCCAAGAGAGCGCTTTTGGGCAAAAGTTTCAAAGCCCAAGAGAATCAAGAGAAAGGAGGGGGAGCGGGCCCTCCATTCAAAAAAGCTAAAGGGATTGCCCCTTGTTTGCTGGGGGAAACAGGGGTTCAGGAAACCCCGTGTAGAGTCGAAGGTTTTGGACGCCCGGGATTTGTCCGTCCAAAGGGGCCCTTTCTGGTTTTGTTGAAAAAGGATTTTTGCACAGTTGCAATTTTTATTAAACACCTTGTTTTTTAATATGTCAACGGGACATCGAAGGGACATAAAGCATCACTTCATCATCATCTTGCGGGCTGAGTTTGTTCCTCCCCCCCTTTGCCGGTAAGGGGTTAAGTTGGGAAACGGAAAAGGAAAACCCCCGGTTCCATACCCCCCCCCCCCTCCCTTTTTCCCCCCAAAAAATTTGGCTTGGTGGCCCCTGTTTCCTTGTGCTTTGTTTCCTCCCTTTGGTTTGGGCACTGTCTTTTTGGGTTGTTCCACCACTGTTGGAAAAAGAAAATTAGCGAAATTAAAAAGTTGTTTGGACTGGCGGGGTCCCCGTCCCCCCTTTAACTTTTTTTGTTCTTGGGGGGGTGAAAGGTCCCCTTCGGTCTGTTAGGTAGAGCCAAACGGCTTTTAAACTCTCCCCGACCCCCCCCCCCCCCCCCCCCCCCACCCCAACACCAACCACCACACAACACACAAACCCCCCAACCCACCACACACACACACACACACACACACTCCCCCACAACCCCCCCCCCCCAAAACACCCACCACACACGCCCCAGCACCACCACGCACGCACCACGCACCCCATCCACCCCCCACACAACATTTTAGCCGTCCCAAAAAGTTTGTAGTTTCTGTCGACCAAAAAAAACAATGCAGAAAAAACCGGGTTGCATTTTTAATTCTTTGGGGGCCCATTCCCCTCCCCCCCCCCCCCCCCCCGATTTTCGCACCCAGCGCCTTTTCCATAATGATTTTACACGAGGCGCGTCAGTCGCTTTTGGGAGATCCCGTCACGTCAACATGTCCTCCGTGAAAAACCCCGGTTTAAATTTCAGGTTGAAAACCCAAGACCCCGTACTCACCACCCCCCCCCCCCCCACCAAGTTTCTTTCAGCTCCTTTTTCACCCTAAACACCACACGGCCCCAAAACCCCCCTTTTTAAAAGGGCCCCCTCAACGGGTAGTAGTGCCCCGTGAGAAGACACCGCTTTATCAGATTGACAAACAGGCCCTTGAAACTCTGCTAGCCCCCCTAACCCCCCCCTTACCCCTACCCCTACCCCCACCCCCACCCCCACTCATCTCAAGTTCGCATCAGTCTCTTTTTTTCCACCATGATGAAATCACACACGAGGGTCCCACAGCCCTCGCCGTTTGAATGGAGTCACGTCAACATGTTCTTTGTCAGAAGACACCGTTTCATCAGGTTGACAACTAGCCATTAATTTAAGACTCTGCTAGCTCCACTCACCCTACCCCCCCCCCCAACCCCCCCACCCCCCATCTCCCCGCCCCCGCGCTCCTCCACCTTCTCTCTCCTCCCCCCCCCCCCCACCCCCCCTACCCCACACACATCTCAACTTCGCATTAGTCTTCTTTTGACCACGATGAAACTCACACGAGGGTAACACATTCCTTGCCGCTTTTGCAAATGCCGTCACGTCAACATGTTCTTTGCGAGAAGACACCGTTGTATCAGGTTGACAACAGGTCCTTGAAACTCTAAACCCCCCCCTTCCCCTTCTTCCCCCCCCCCCCCCCCGCCCACCTCCCATCCCACCACCACCACCGCCGCCCATATCCAGTTCGCATGTCTTTTTTTGACCATGAAAAATCACACACGAGTGTCCAAAACCCCCCGTTTTTTGAGATGCCAAACGTCAACAGGTAGTTTCCGTGGAAGACCGTTTTATCAGATCGACAACAGGTCCTTAGACGTTGCTACCCTCACCCCCCCCCCCCTTCCCCTTCCTTTCTTTTGCCCCCCCCCCCCCCCCCCCCCACACACACACACACATACCCATCTAAGTTCGCATCACTCACTTTTTTTTAAACCATGATCAAAATCACACACGGGGTCACAAAAACCCCTCGCTTTTTAATTCCCGTCAGTCAACGAAAGCTCCGTGAGAAAAACACCGCTTTATCAGATCGACACGGGTCCTTATTTGAAATTTACCCCCCCCCCCCCTCCCTTTCCCCTTCCCCTTTTTGTGCCCCCCCCCCCCCCCCCCCCACACACACAAAAAAAAACCCACATACCCTCTCAAGTTCGCATCATTCTTTTCACCATGGATATCACCACACGAGGGTCACACATCCCCGTTTTTGAAATACCGTCACGTCAAACATACAGTGGTGGTAGGATTAATGTCCTCAGATTCAGCTGACATATTAGGGAAAAAAGCTAAAACCCAAACAATTACAAGCCCAGGGAAAACCAAAGAAGGGCTCGTTAGGCCCGGGACAGCCCAGGACTGGCCACCTATCTCACACGCCCGGAACTATGAAAGCGTCACGTCAAACATGGGGGTGAAGGATGCTTTATGTCCTCAGATGTCAGTTGCTTTTGGGGACAAGTTTGACCAATGCCGAAGCAGGGGCAATAAATTTTTTACGTCCACGGAAACCAAGAAGGCTCGTTGGGACGGACACCGGATTTTCACCTGATTAGACCCCAACTATTGGTCCGACTCAAAATGACTTTGTAGACAGCAAGGCCCTACAGTGCCCGTGACCATAGAAAAAAAGGGGACGGT
>JABMCL010000151.1:485000-511151 GCA_018857735.1 Alviniconcha marisindica | reverse complement strand
AAACAAAAAACACACACAAAAAAACCCACACCACAAAAAAGAAGAAAAAAACAGAAGAAGAAAAAAACAGGAAAAAAAACAAAAACAGTTGAGAGTAATAGTTCAACCGATTTGACAAAGTCGCTTAAGATTAGTTACAGTCAACAAAAAGGCTCACGCCTCTATTATGAAATGCTTACACAGGGTAAAGAAAGACCTAAATGCGGTGAAAAATGGGAAGCAAGATTGAATAGAGACATTGACTGGAGCAGAACCTTTAAGAAAATGCAAAACATCCAAGAGATAAAACTAAAATGGTTCCAGATAAGACTTGTACATAGAATATTAGCTACCAATATTGTTTTAATGCACATGGGTATTGAAAATGACATTAATTGTTCTTTTTGTAGATGGGAAAGAGACTGTCAATCACATTTTTTGGGGAACAGTTCCAGACTACACTTAACACCGGGAGCTCAAATGTGAGGACAGTAGCGCTTAATGAAAATTTTGTACTTTTTGGTCACGACAGCCAAATTAAATCAGACAGCACCTTTGATTTGATAATTTTGTGTGCAAAGTTCTATATTTATACTTGTAAGATCAACAAGAACATACCTCAACTGCACCTGTTCAAACACTATTTAAAAAATACATTTGATGTAGACAAATATAATGCGATATTAACGATGTCATATGACAAGATAGCAACCGAATGGTCGTATTACAAAAAGTTGATACAAATTTAGACGAGGTTGTTAATGACGTTAATAATCTTGTAAATTGTATTCATTGCCATGGTCCTTTTTCTTAGTCATGTTCTTTTTAGCACATCATAGGGCTTCCCCCCCTTTTTTTTTACCCACATATTGTTAGTGGTTCTGTTCTTTTCAGCTGCACAAGTTTTCTCCATGGGATTATTTACTTGTGTTAATGTTCTTCACTTTCGTAGCTTTTTCTAGGTAAACTCCTCGTGTGTGTGTATGCATGCATGCATGCATAAACAGGCTCAAGATCCCCCAGGGTCTATCCACACCCATACCACTCTGGTAGAGTGAACTTTTTTCAAAGGGAGAGGTCCACCGGATTGTAAAAAACAACAACAAACTACCCGCTTACATGGTTCACGTTAATTGGTAGTTTCCAGTATTTTGCTGGTTAAGATCAACATATAATGGGGGGGGGGGGGGGGGGGGGGATAAGCAGTCGATCAAATACATGTACTGGTTGTTATTTTGTTTGAAAGGCTGTTCAAAAAAAAAAGCAAAAAAAAAAGCAAGTGAACAAAAAATGCAGCACATTGAGAGAGTGTGTTTGGTGTGTGTGTGTGTGTGTGCAGGCGTGCGTGCATGCATATGTGTGTGTGTGTGTTTTAGACGGGGAATGGACTTGGGCGTACAGCTCTGTTAGTACAGCTCTAGTAGTTGTAAACACGGACAGCTTTGTGTCTGACCAGTTACAGTGATTATGTGACCAGTTTTGGTGACCCAATTTTGGCACCGTATAGATGCCACATTGGTTTTAAAAATGTCTAGCTTGTAAACTTTACAAAGACAACACCTGTGTGTGTCTCAGCCTCTGGCAGTGAGATTCACTTGCAGGCTCATTTCTCCTCTGAAAGCCAATTTTTAAGGCTTTTTTAAGGCCTTCTGCCATCAGCTTTTCATAATATATTTATATATTTAATTTTTTTAGACCAGAAATTGTTTTTTGATTGAATCCTTGGTCTCTACTTGCTTGTATTGCAGAGATGGCTGAACAGCTACCTTTTTCATGTTTGTGCAAAGCAGTTGTAGAAAGGAAACAGTATGGAGAGGGAGAGAGAGAGGGGGGGGGGGGATAGAATAATGAAGATGCAAGAACTGGTTTATAATAGGCCCAATCTGATAAGAAGTCAGGTAGGGTCAGTTTCAACTTTTGGTTGTATGCTTCAGTTTTGCATTTTTTTTCTTCTTTCTTTTTCTTCCAACTTATGTGTGTATTCAGTTCACTGCAGGCAAAAAGTAAAACTGAACAATGCCTATTGTGCATTTAAGTATCATAGTAGTGCACGAGAGAGAGAGAAAGAGAGTGCTATAGTTATGTGTGTGTTCAGTTTAGTCTTGGCTTATAAATGTCAATGTATACATGTTCTTGTATGTGTATGTGTTTGCCAAGGGGTGCCTATTTGTGTCACTGTCAGTATGTGCAGGTGGGGGTCAGTTGTGTGCTTGTGTGTAGAAGGCCCTGGATGCTCTCCAGACTTCAGCTGGGAACTGCAATGGTCCTTGTCCAGTGTAGAAAACAGCAGGAGCAAGCCACCTAACAGCTAAATGGCCATACCCTGAAGACATCAGCCTTCACCTTGGCCAGCAGCAGCATGAGCAGCAGGGCGATGAAACTGGCTATCAACATGTGCATCATGCTTGGCTGTCAATCAGAACAGGAAGTACAAGGTACCTTTAGGTTCATTTGAATACTTACTTTTTCAGATGAATTGTTATATATATATATATATAAGATTTGATTCTGGTGTAAAGTAACTAGTCTCTTCACAGTATTCAAGTTAGCCCACAGAGGGCAACTGCAGCAACAAAGTACAGCATGCACATACTCCCCCTCCTGCCCCCTCACCCTCAAGAAGGTACATGAAGTAAAGCAAGCAAACAAAATGAACAACATCAGCAGAACCTGTAACACTGAACAACAAGAAGCACAACAGAACACACTCTGAAGATGTATCCTTGGTGCCTGTTATCAATGGTTATCATGGATGATTTCCCTCTTTTGTAATTATGTCGCTTGCTAGGGTATGACATCGATTGCGGAGCCCTGTCAGATCACTTTGTTTGTAGGTTCTGCATCAGTGCTCTTGGCGTTGTTCTCTTTAAACATAGACCTGACAAAAACTACACATTCCTTTATGCATATTGCAATACATGGAAGTCAAACAGATTATTATTCTTTTAACGATAGCCTGCTTGTGCCATAAATGAATACATATACCGAGTTTGTGTGCTTTTTATGGAAATGTGTTGAGAAAAATACTTCCTAATAAAAGACGATGCAGCAGACGAGCACACACAGAATCAGCAGTGAACACCCCACTTGTAACTGAACAAATGACTGAGTCAGTACACACCACCAGCTTGTGGCTGTCTTGAAATGGTAAGTCTGGAAAACCACTCATATGTGCATATCCAGGTGTGTGTATAAGTGCATATATTGACTCAGATTGACTCAGATAATTTGTTCTGCTTTATTTATGCCACACTCATGCTGTCATGAACTTGCCCACAGCAGATGTATCTGCAGATTTAACATTGACATAATTACTACAGTGCTCATCCAACAGGCCTGTGCATTGATGCTGTGAGCATGGCCCGTTTTTTCCACACAGGGCTCCCACAGTGGGATCCTGTGGATGCAAAAATTAGATCCCTTGTTGAGAACCAAGAGCTGACAAGAAGGTTCCCCCAGTGAGTACCTACCAAAAATAAATACGTACCAAAACATGTGTCATTGTGCATTGATAGATAAGTGGATTTTTTTAAATTTAATTTTTACATTGTATTTTGTCCTCAGGTGACCCTCTGTGGTTGATGGGATGTTAAAATTCAAGAACTGCGCAGGAGCGGAGGACATTCAGAGTATGGACTCTGAACGTGACATGAACATGACTCCACTCTTGGTGAACAGCCAGTGCTCTGAACACTGCAGACACTGAAGAGTACAGATGGAGAATGACCCACTGAACAGTACATACCCTGAACGCTACAGACACTGAACTGACCTGAACGCTATAGACTCTGAACCCCACTGACAACTGAATACTACTTACTAGACTGAACACTACCAACACTGAATAATAGTAGGCAGACCATGAACGCCGTAGACTGTAACCCAGCTAACACTGAACACCATTGACTATGTATGCTACAGACTCTACCCTATAGACTGAACGCTTAAGAAACTGATGCTATAGACTCTGAACACTACTTGCATTGAACGCTATAGAACTGAGCCGACGCTATAGACTGACACTGAACACTGTGTACACTGAATCCTACTGACACATAAACAGTACTGAACTGACATTACACTGAACACATAATACAGAAAGAGCAAACTGCTCTGAACGCTACACATAACCTTATATATCCATACCACAAAACATTTAAAATCACACGATGACATTCCACACCACACCGCAATTTCACGCCACCATTTCACACCATACGCTTTTCTTCACCACACCATTCTGCACCACTTCACACTCTGTAGTCCATCCAGGCCACAGACATTCCACATCATACAACATACCATTCCACATCACACCTTATAACAAATATATATCTTCCATAGTATCATTTAATTCTGCCCCCAACACCCACCTTTTCTCCTCTGCACTCTGATTACTTTGCCTGTGTGTGTGAAGTGTGCTATTGGTTTCATGCATGTTTGTTCCAGCCACATAACACATCACAAATGATGTAGTGTTTTACGTAATTAGTAGGGTTCAAATTGCATTTCACACTACTCACCTCCACACCACATTAAACATTTTCACATCACACATCATTCCATCACGTCACACCAAAAGATTTTACATCACATCACCTTTTACATCACATCATTCCACACCACACCATTCCACATCACACCACCATTGCGTAACATTCCACATCACATTACTACATACCACATGTTCCATGCCACATCTCAGAGACATTTAATGTCACAACACATCCCACCTTGGACCACCATATTCTACATGTGACATCACATTACACTGCAGTCTGCCTCCCACCACCATTTCACACCACCACATCTCGAAGCACAACATATTCCACATCACACAGCAACAGTCCACATCTCACACCATTCCACATCCACAACTATTCCACACCACACCCACATTCAACATCACAGCACATTTCTACCACACCATATTCCACATCACATTACACCACCACATCTTGATTTTACATCACACCACCACATCTGACACCACAACACATTGCATCATTTTCCACATCACACAACAATCACATCGCACATTGCATATGCCACATTCTTCATCGCTACAATTCCACACCACCACATTTCACATCACATTGTAACTTTCCACATAACAGGACATCACATTACACACCACACCATATTCCACATCACATATTTTGCATTTCAATCATTCCACATCACACCATGTCTGAAATTACAACATTCCACATCGCACCACATTTTAGATACACATCGCACCACATTTCACATCCCACCATAATTCACATCAAATCACTCCACCACATCTCGGCACACCATTCAATCAGATCATGCCCCCATTCCACCTCGCACCACGCCATGCACATCACCACATTCAAGTATAAATTACACATCACACTATCCCACAGCACACATTCCAAACCACAACACACATCCCACACTGCATTTCAACCATCATTCTGCATGACACCATGTATAATATAGCGTCAAACCATTCCACATCACTCGGTATTCCACAACCACATTTCATATCTTGCATTACAGCACACCACCATTCCACAGCACACCACCATTCCACAGCACATCACCATATTGCACATATGCTACACCATACCTTATTCCACATCCCATCCCACATCTGGCATTGCAAAACATTCCACATCACACCATATTCCACACCACACTATTCCACATCACGCCATGTGATGTGTGATCTGGTGGTATTGAAATATGTGAATTGTTGTGAGATGTGGTGTGCTGTGCCGGAAATGTGGTTTGATGTGAAATATTGTTGAGCTGTGGTGATGAGATGTGGAATATATAACACTACCATTGCATCTCGCACCTCATCACATCATTCCACTATCTTTACATTGCATCATTCCACATCAAACACCATCTCTGACATTATTCCAAACCACACCACATTCCACGCAACACCATCATTCCTCCCCATATCACCCATTTCATATTGCACCAGCACCTCTTGCAGCACACTATTCCACTTTGCAATACCATATTTCAAATCGCACCGTATCGGCCACATTATGCATCACACCACATCTCGCATTGCACCCTATTTCACATCAAGTTACATTCCACATAATGCCACCTTCCATGTACTTCACGCCACATTTCAGATCACACCATATATTGGCCACATTATGCACACCACCACATCTCGCATCACCACATTTCACATGCCACTCCACATCTTGCATAGTTACATCATTCCACCACATCTGACTGATCACACCCAATTCCACATCCCACTACCACATTTCACATAACATTCTACATCACACATCAGTACACCACCACTTTCTACATCCCACCACTTATCACATCTCTCATGACCACCTCCATTACCACCTATCGCGCCATGTCACAGCCCACACTACGTCATTCCACATCGCACAACGTTCCACATTCCATGCCACAGCACACACACCAATCCACATTACACCACAACTTTCCATAACTCCGTTCCAGTTTGAGAGACTCTAACTATATGTGATCCATTTTTTTATATGGCTTTCATTCACAAACAACCTTTTATACCACATATCAAACCGAACACAAAAATGGTGGTGAAAAAGTTCAGCTTTATTCATAAAGTGCCACAAAAGGTAATACCAGTTTGCCCAAACACTAATTTGTTTTGAGTGGTAGTTTTTGTAATCATAACATTGCATACAAACTAAGACAGCTGAAGTGAACCTGCTGTGCTAGGTGAAAACGACTGCTGCTTTTCATCTAGTTCCTTATTTCTTCTCACACCGTCAGTGTGTCGGACAGACGTGCTTCATGTAGTCATGCACAAACTGGAGAGCCATCTGCTTCAGGGCTGGGTTAGTGATTCAAGCACGGCAACTGACTGATTTAAATTGGTTTGCTCAGGTCAGTCAAGTCAAAGGTATTATAGTTTATACACAAAGTGCAGTCGTTCTTACGGCTGGCTTGAAAAACAAAACAAAACATGCATGCACATACATACATACACATGCACAAACACACTGACACGCACACGCGCATCGATTCATTATTTACAAGAATCGCACCCTTTTGTCCAAAGATTATTTTCAAAGTTGATAGTATAACGTGCATTAACAATGCTTGCTCAGTGATGTTACTGAGAATGTCTAGTCACACTGTTCACTGACTGACCATGTCACATTGTTCTGACAGTGGCCAGTTAGGCTACTTTTGGAAAAGTCGAGCTTAGCCAAGCTAATCAGTGACCTACAAAAAAGAAAAAAAGAGAGAGAGAAAAAGCATTATTTCTGCAGCCATTTTGCAGATGGCAACAACTTACCACAACTACTGTGAAGTTGCGGTGCCTCTGCTGATCATACTTGTGACAATCCGCCAAGATGCACCAGGAGTTTAAAAACGACTCGGTGAAGATGGGTATGTAGAGGCCATTGCACCCACAAGTTACTGTTTAAAAACTAAAATCAGTGTCATTTTTCAACTTTTGTGTGTTTGGATCAAGTAAGAGTGATTTTAGTTGCAAAATGCAGTAGACGGTCACTTGATGGAGTTAACGGGCACTTGAGAACACGGCTTACTGACTGATCTCTCGGGCACAGGCACACAATTTCACATACACACAGATGGAAGCATACAAACACGCAACAACACAGGTCTACTGTTTGTAAATGTATCCGTAAAAGGAAATTTTAGTAGGAACTGTTGTTTGTGATTAAGCAAGTTAGCAATTGTCAAAATCAAATACTGAAACTGGACTAATATCACTTGAACTAATCTAAACATCAGGAACTACTGAGGACTATTTGAATATGCAGGTTTGTCAAGATTCTGCTGTGTGAATGCAACATTCTTATGCAGAGGCCCAGAGAAAGAGCATAAAAGCAAACAACAAGTGCAGAATACTTAGGAAAATGTTTGTGGCTGTACAGCTAGAAAGACGCTCACAACAAAAATTCATTTTTCGCAAGCACCTGTCGGTAGTCGTTTTATGAACACCTTTTGTTCACAGTCCAGACAGTTTTGACTAAACTTATCCAGTGCATCTGGGTTTATTTATTCAACATGTTTATTTCTCTCATTATTTCTGCGGAATGATACTGATATTCTGACACCAGGGTAAATTATTATGGTTTTGGTGTTATTCATGAGATGCTGTTTCTCTCTCTCTCTCTCTCTCTCTCTCTCTCTCTCTCTCTTTCTCTCATGTGTGTGTGCTATAATTATTTCGGTGCAGCATTAGTTTTGTAGATCTTATTATTATGACCTCTCTCTCTCTCTCTCTCTCTCTCTCTCTCTCTCTCTCTCTCTGTGGAGTTTACTTTTTCTGTTCACCATTGTTGTTGCTGATAGTGGTGTTGCTGCTGTTGTGGAAATTACATTTTTGTATTTTTTTGTACACCAGGGAACTATGAGCTATACTTTTGGCTCTCAGACATGCTGACCATTCTAAGGAAAAATCTTTCCTGATATTGTCCGATTTTCTTTCGTCCCTGCAAGCTATAATTATTTAACCTGAAGTCTGACCATCTAATAAGTATTTTAGAACTACAGATGGAATTGACCAGAGAAGGGAGTGAGATTGTTTTTATCTGGGTCCCCGGCCATATGGGCATTAGAGGAAATTTGGCTTTAGACTCTGCAGCTAAGGATGCCCTCGATGGCGACATCTCGGATGAGCTCATCCCCTTCTTTAATTAAATTATTTAAGAATAAAATAAATTCAATTAAATAACTAAAATAACTGAAGAATGAACTAAATTAAAGTAATTAAACATAAATTACTAGTTTGTTTAATATGTAACTTGTATTTTCAGTAACTGTTCTTTGAGTTCTAAAATATACAGTACGTGTTATTGTGTACTGTGGTGTGGTTAATGTTTAGCCACATTTTAAGAGACATTTTATAGCTCTATCACTGATGATTTTATTCGAGGAACTGTCTTTGGATTATATACTTGAATACTTGAAAGAGATCAATATTTTTGAAAAATTAAGTTTGTAAAAACATTTTTCATCAGTTTTAGTCTTTACCCATTTTTAACTGTTTCTAAAAATCGGACAATATACCAGTTTTAGTATGTACATATGTTTAGTGTTTATTGCGTGCTGACGAAATATATTTCGCATTGATATAACTGTACTGGCTGACTGGGCGTATAACACCAATTTACATACTTACTCACTTCTTGGAATAAGTACTCCTTATCATGCAATGTGTACCTTAAAGTCTTTGTGAATGAGACCAGTAGTAGCCCATTACTAATATGTTTGGTGAAGGATGGAGGTGGAGGGTGCTGGGTGGTGAAATTACGCTGAGAAAATATCATAATGACGTCAACATGATTTTGCCATCATTTCATTGTTCGCCTTGACAATTTCAAACAATATCAATTCATTTCCGTGTATTTTATGCTGTTCCTCATGAAAAGGTTAGGAAAACGAAAATATTTCAAACAAACTGTCCAGATTTAAAAAAGAAAAAAAGACCCCCCAAAAAAGAAAAATAATTTATATGTGACATGTACACAAAACTGAGAAGTTCCAGTATCCTATCGATGATGTGACACCAAAACACAGTAAAGAGCTAGTGAAGACTGTGTTAGTAACAGTGTCAGGGAAAGTCCTCCTATAAAATCAACGGCACGTTCAATCACAAAACTTTTAATGCAGATCATGTTCATTTAACCTGCCCTAAGCACACAAGAAGTTAGCCTACTTAAGCAATCAAAGAGTTAACTGAAGGGTGAACCTCTCTCAGTGAACTTCGCCAAAATTGGTGAAATTTGCTGGGAATGGATCACTCTAATACACTAAATTGTGTCAAAACTGTTTTATTCATTTTGTGCAGCTGCTTATTGGTTTACACACAGTCATATCATCAGTCTTTTGTGGACAGACCACTGCTGGTGAATTAAAAACAAAGAATCAATGCAACCCGATTTTGTAACTGCTACTAGTACTAATGTAATATATATTGAGAGAACTCAAACTCGAAAACTTTAATACTCAAGGATAGTAGCGTTAGGTCCATTTGGACCTAACAGCCAGTCCTTGCTATACTACAAACACAAATAAGCACGACTCTGCCACAAACAGATATTATAAGAGAGAGAGATGGAAGTAAAAATGGCGACTATTGTTTATTTGTGAAAATGTACATCAAAAGAGCGGTGTAATTGAAAAGAAAACCGAAAAGGAACAGATATGAAGCAAAAGCCGAAATCAAGAGCCATCCATTTTTGCATAATTTTATTGCATCCAAGCTGAGTTCCACAAAACATTATTGTGTGACATTTACACTTGTTTTCAAGAATACACACAATAAATGCAGTGTTAGATTTTTTCCTGGGAATATGTGTTAAAAATAACAAGAAATTTGTTCTGTAATGCATTATTCACATCATATATTCTGCAACAAACATTGGATCATCACTATTTCTTCTGTAATGGTTAACATTTTGCATAAATGTGATTCAATTCAGTTTGGATTTATAATTCAACTTCACAAGTAATTTGTGGCATATGAATACTGGAGTTTTATATTTAGTAGATAGTAATTGAATAAAACTATTGATAGTATATTTTTGTTTCACAAAACTTTCATAATAACCCCACTCCCCCTTTAAATAAAAAATAAATAAAAATGTTTTAAGGTAATTTGTTTTGTTTTCTATGCCCAGTCAACCAGTATGGTTATATCAGGGTGAGTAATGTTTCAAAGATTTTTAAAATTTGACAGTTTGTATTATGCAAGTTGAATCTGACAAACATTTGAAAAATAATGTTTTGTGAAGACTTAATTTTTTGTTAACCAGAAGCTGGTAATAGTAACTTTTCTCTCTAGTTGCGCTTTGCAATGTTTGTAATAAATGTAATGCAAAATACAGACATTGTGGCATTATCAGAAGAAAACAGGCACATTGGTCCATACAATATTACTGGTATAAACAGATCAGAATCCCAGGTTATGATATGTACAAAAGAAGACTTTAACTCCCTAAAGATGAAGTTCTAGTGAAAACAAAGTGACTCAACAATTCCCTCTATACACTTTCTTGTATTTTGCTTCTTTCAAGAGAGATTTCTGTGATGGGTAAAGAACCCTTTAAAGGAGCTAACCTTCTCAAACACATTTTGTCCAAGAAGGCTGGCCTTTCTCCAACAGGTAAAAGAGATCAAAATAAAACATAAAATTCAAGGTTTTATTTTAAAACGCCCTGTTGACTTTCTTGCATCAGTAACAATGAGTGGAACTGATGCAGTAATAATACTTCGTACTTAATAACACTTCTACTGAACAGGTTTTGCATACTGACACACCAGTAGCTTAACAAGGTAAAACTATCCTAGACGGGTAAAAAGCAATGTGCACAAAGCATGATGATTACAGGTTAACATGTTACACTTGGACAAACAAAATTAAAATTGTACACGTAAGTAACCTGTTTCTTTGTGCCCAATCAATTGGGACCATTATATCGGGGTGAATTATACACAAGTAAAACTGGTGGAAATGCAAGATGTAACATTGTAGGTGATGTTTTTGAAACACTACAGTAAACAACACATCATCCAGTAGACTGCTGCTGTTCACTGTCTTCTTTCCCCCCACTGGTGCAGTGTCAGTATTTTCATCAATCAAATTAGGAATCAGTGCTGGGCTTACACGTTCATGATCAAACAGCTTTTTGACATATCAAAAAAAAGAGTCCAGAATAATGATTCCCCAGACCATAATACATACAACCAGATTATGACATGACATGTTCTATACAATTACAATTTAGAATGCATCTGTATCCTTTCTACAAGCTGAGTATGCTGTAATACACTGTACAAATATGAAGTAGTACAGTGCATTACAATGTCACCTGATTATACTGGCTTCAGTGTATAATCAGTGCAGTACACAGCAGTGGTCCCGTGGGTAGGATTGTTTTTTGTGTGAATCAGTATTATGCACAACACTAATGCATCTCCCTGAATTCCAGTCAAGTTATTACATAGGGAACACAATGGTCATAAAATGACTACAGTTTCAATCAGCAGCAAGGGAGGTGTGGGGGGGGGGGGGGGGGGGGGGCAACTCCTAACACAGTCAGTAGCAGATGAAACCCTGACTGAACCAGTTTTACTTATTTATGCACCAGAATAATCGAACAAAAATGCTACCTAATAATAACAATGACTGACTTTATACACTCTACATTGGAACTGTTCCAGATATTAAATCTATGATAAACCTGCTTCTTATGATGTACATTATATACATTACATGTCATACAGAATGGAGTGACAAAGTTTAATTTCTCAGAAATTATTAACTTTGTGGGTTGCTGTAAACTTAGGCAAAATACAGGGGCTATCTTGTCTTCACCCCCGATAGTGAAGACCCATTCTGCCATTAATGTGACTTGATTCCCAGTCATCTTTTTCTTCTGAGAACAGTGGAGCAGGCTGCCTAAAGAGAACAGAAACAAGGTTTCTTTAACATTCTCTTATTATTATATACACAGTGTGGGAATAGTGCTGCTAAACCTCTGTCAGAACAGGAAGCATTTAACTACAGTGCTGTGCTAATAGCAAAAAAGTAGAAAAAACTTGTAAATGCTGTAATTTTAATGCTGTGCTGATAGCAGAAAAACTTTCTAATGTAAGGGCTGTCATTTCAAATTCGGTTATAGTAATGAACCCCTTTTTTGAAGTGCCATTTTGCCAAGAAAAAGATGGGCTCAAAGCATTTTACACAAAACTTCATCACAGTCTGGCAGGCTGTAAAGAAGACTGGCACCGATCGAGTGCTAATCAAAGTCCATGGAAGAAAACGCCCAAACAACAAATGCCCCCAGCAACACATCACTTCATCAGCCTCTTTGCAGTGGACTGGGAGAACGGTTAAAAAAAATCTAAAACAAAATCTGCAACACCATTTACTTTAATGCACCTGCTTCCAGCATCTTTTACTTCCTTGCACACTAAACGGGGGTACCTGTGGGTAGAGTGTCTGCCATAAGCCAGTCCTTTTGAAGAGAAAGGTGAACTGAAATTGCAATTGGTATACTACTTGCAGCCAGCCAATGGATCCTTCACCTCACAAATCGAGCAACATACCAGTAAGCTAAACCAGTATTATTTTGCATTAATAATACATTGACCTTTACCACCACCACTCTCCACCAGTCTTAATTTTGCTTCAGCTCAAACTGAACACATTTTCAGTTTCAAATGCAGTAAATGAGATGCTAGTGAGACTAAACTGAATGGGTATGAAAGACAGTCATTTAGCTAATCCTGATTTGGCAAAAGATTTTTTTTTTTTTTTTTAACAATCACTGACTTTGTAACAAATGCCAGTCATTTGATTTAACTCATCACTGACTGGGTATGACAGGCTAGTCATTTAACCAATCACTGATCTATTTGGTATGGGAGGCCAGACCCGTAACCAATCACCAAACTGGCAACAAAGGTCAGACATTATTATTTAACTAGTCACTAATTTTATAAGACAGGCAAGTCATATTCATAATCAATCGCTGATTTGGTCAGAAAGGCAAAACTTAATTGTAGAAAGGGCTGGTCATTAAGCCAATCACTGGTAAGAAAGGCTGGTCATTTAGCTAATCATTGATTTTGTAAGAAACACCAGTCAATTAACCAATAATTGATATGGTAAGATTGGCTGGTCATTTAACCCATCAGTGATTTGGTAACAAAGGCCAGTCATTTAACCAGTCACAGATTTGGTCAGAAAGGCTGGTCATTTAAGTTTTTAACTATTTACGGAGTTAGTAAGAAACGCTGGTCATTTAGCTAATTATTGATTTGGAAAGACATGCCAGACAATTAACCAATTACTGACTTGGAAAGAAAGGCCAGTCATTTAGCCAATCACAGATTTGGTTTAAAAAATATTTAAAAAACACACACAATTGACCAGTTACTGACAATAAAAAAAGCCCAGTCATTTAGCCAATCACTGACATGGTAAGAAATGCGGGTCATTTAACCAGACTTGGTAAGGAAGGCATGTAATTTATTATTTTAACCAATCACTGACTTAGTAAAAAAAAAAACAATCATTTAATCAATCATTGATTTGGTAAGAAAGGCATGTCACTTGACCAATCACTGACTTGGTAAGAAATACTGTTCATATAACCAATCACTGACTTGGTAAGAAAAGCCAGTCATTTAACCAATCACTAGTTTGGTAAAAAATGCTTGTCTTTTTAACCTATCAGTAACTTGGTAAGAACAGCTGGTCATTTTAGCTAACCACTGGTTTGATAAGAAAGGCTGTTCAGATGTAACTGATTTGTCCCCATTTTGTGAGGTGGTACTGTGTAACTGTACATTCTGGCTACCCCTAATGTAGAGGAAAAGCTGCCTGGATTTCCCACAATGGAAAATGCAATATATAGATCTACAAAGTAACAAAACTACTACAACATCACCACATTCAAACTTGAACGGTGGAAGGCAAACGCATGAGCTGGTGTCTGAACAGACGAATGAAACTCAGCAGTGTATCACACAGATGTAAGAAGCAAACTTGAAGGCCTCTTCAGCTGTCTTGTACTGAATGTTCAGACAGAGGTATTCTAAGTGACAGTTTATCCAGCTGTTCATTCTTGCACTTCCGTGGGGACCACCAAGCCCAAGACTCATTGCAGTGCAAGTCTCTCAATGCCTGAACCCTTCCACATTCATCATCTGGGCCTGAGGTCAAAGCATAGCATGTCATATTTACCAGCGATTTGTTTTCCTTTTTTAATCCATGACACAAGTCCAGAAGCATGGACTCTCTCTTCTTCTCTGGAATTTCTTTCACCCAAATCGCTTGCCGTCACAGAAGCTTATTTACATACACAGGGTCAAACCATGCCAGAATCATTGGCTATGTGGCCAAAAGCTTTCACAGAATTTGCTCTACTTCATGTTCTTGGTTGTTCTTAACATCACTGAGGTCACAGAAGGAAACACAGTTTGTAGGAAATTCCCGTTGCCAAAATCCGTACCAGCGACAAAATGTTTGCTCATTAAGAAAACATTCTGCAAGCTTGAATGTACTGTGTTCTGTAACTGAAGACCTGGCTTCACTCTTCCTGGAAGAACTTTGGATGTAAGACAGAAATCACATATTATGTAAGTTGGCAGCATTGACTTTACTATGTCCCATTTTACACACTTTTTTCTCTCGGCATAAAACCAGTGTTTCTTTCATGCCAGTCAAACTTCTGGAATCTTTTTAAGCCGATCATAAAAAACAAATACAAACTGTCGATGCTCTCTCCAACACAATTCATCACACCTCTCTCTCTCTCTCTCTCTCACACACACACACACACCACACCACATCATACACACACACCCTCACATCTTCAGCAGCACTTTTTCTTTCCCGGCGTCTCTTCGTCCAACTCGGGCGTCTCTCCGGGTCGTATCAAGTCCCGCCGAATGGTCATTCGGTTGATGGCGTCCGTGTGCAGCACCTTGGCCATGTCCTCAAACATCTCTTGGAGGCCCCAGTTGTCTTTACACGACACGGTGTACACGCCTGACAGCACGTCCTCGCACTCGGACATGAAGACGTCCAGGTCGCCCTCCCCCACCTTCTCCTTCCCCTCCCCGTCAGCCATGTTGCCGCAGAGGAAGATCTTGGCGCCCTCAGCGTTCATGACGATGTCGAGGATGTACTGGGAGAGGATGGTGAAGGTCTCTTTGTTGTTGCTGTTGTAGCAGAGCAGGGCGGCGTGGGCCCCGCGGTAGTAGCTGGAACCGATGAAGCTCATGCGTTCCATGCCGCCCGTGTCCCACAGAGTTAGCTGCACACACACACGCGCACACATGAAGGCAGAGCATGTCGATTAGGCTGCTGGGCTTCTTTACCAGCCAATATTTTCTATAGACTGTAGGTATTCCAAAATCATTTTGGAGTCCTCACTCTCCGTCCCACCCACCCTCTCTCTCTCTATCACACACACACACACACACACACACACAGGCAGAGCAAGTCAACTACGCTGCAAGTTATTCTTTACCAACCAATATTCCCTCTACAGACTGTGGACACGCCAAAACTATTTTGGATCTCTCTCTCTCTCTCTCTCTCTCACACACACACACCTCTCTCTCTCTCTCTCTCTCACAGAGCACGTCAGTGCACAGACACTACGCTAGTCTTTAGCCTGCAAGATCTGTCAAATTATCTCGTGCTGGAGCGTGTTGCACGCACAGTTTCAATTGCTATCGGCCACGTGAGGTCAGTGCTCGCGTCGTCCGCGGAACAAATGATAAACGAACAATCAAACAAAACACTGCCTTTTATTTCTGAGATTGTGCATGGAAGGTGATGCCTAAAATCTTTGTGTTGGAGACAAGCCTGGTCTCTTTTACCAGTTGTGGTCCGTTTTCATCTATTTCGGCTGCATCCCCGCCCCCCTCCTCCCATCAAGCCCGTCTTTTACCTCTTCTGCTGCCCTCTTCACCCTCCCCCACACACACAGTTGTGGTCTTTTACCTCTTCTGCTGCCCTCTTCACCCCCACCCCCAGTTGTGGTCTTTACCTCTGTCTTCTGTTGCCCTCTTCAAACCCCCACACACACACACAGTTGTGGTCTTTTACCTCTACTCTGTTGCCTCTTCACCCCCGCCCCCCACACACACACAGTTGCTTACCTCTATCCCCCCCCCACCCCCCACCACACACACACAGAGTTGTGGTCTTTTACCTCTAGTCTGCTGCCTCTTCACCCCACCCAGTTGTAGTCTCTGCCCCCCCCCCCCCCACACACACACACAGTTGTGGTCTTTTACCTATTCTGCTGCCCTCTTCACCCCACCACCACCCCCCAGTTCTGTCTTTTACCTCTTCTTCTGCTGCCCTCTTCCCCCCCCTTCACCAGCATCCCGGCCCCTTTTCCCTCCCAATCAAGTTAATCCCTCTGCACGTGGCGAAGGCTAGGGGCAGCTGCCGGCCGTGGCGAGTGGTTGGTGAGGTGAGCATGATGCCCTAGCAGCAGCAGCAGCAACTGCCGAGCCGCATTGCAGACGAGCCTCTGGCCACGGGTGGGAACGTTGCCAGGCCCCTGAGGGCCGACGGTCAGTGATTGGCAACACCTCCTCTATCACCCTGTGTGCACACGGACGTGGCGCATGCATGGCCTGGCCTAGTGCTGCTCTCCTTCAACCCACTTGGTGCTACCCTACACCCTTTAGTGCTACCCAACACCCTTTAGTGCTACCCAACATCCTGTAGTGTGCTACCCTACACCCTTTAGTGCTACCCAACATCCTGTAGTGTGCTACCCTACACCCTTTAGTGCAACCCAACACCCTGTAGTGTGCCATCCAACACCCTTTAGTGCTACCCAACACCCTGTAGTGTGCCACCCAACACCCTGTAGTGTGCCACCCAACACCCTTTAGTGCTACCCAACACCCTGTAGTGTGCTACCCAACATGCTTTAGTGCTACCCAACACCCTGTAGTGTGCTACCCAGCATCCTTTAGTAAACACCCTTTTTTGTACTACCAACACCCTTTAGTAAACACCCTTTTTGTGCTACCAACACCCCTTAGTGCTACCAACACCCCTTAGTGCTACCCAACTCTCCTTAGTGCTACCCAAATCCCCTTAGTGCTACCCAACTTTCCTTAGTGCTACCCAACACCCCTTAGTGCTACCCAACTCTCCTTAGTGCTACCCAACACCCTTAGTGCTACACAACTCTCCTTAGTGCTACCCAACACTCCTTAGTGCTACCTAACACCCCTTAGTGCTACCCAACACCCCTTAGTGCTACCCAACATCCCTTAGTGCTATCCAACTCTCCTTAGTGCTACCCAACACCCCTTAGTGCTGCCGAACTCGCCTTAGCGCTACCCAACACCCCTTTGTGCTACCCAACACCCTTTCGACTTTCTTGGTGTTGTTTGCTACCGCCTACTCAACCCCCGCAGAGATCGACATGCAGCTACGAGCCCTTGAACTCGACCCCACGTTAGCGCCTCTCTGCTGCGAATCCACAGCTATCGTTCCTCTTTCAAGATCCAAACACATAAAATCACCTGCTTTTGTTGTTTTCCTGTCCAGTGCTTCGAAGAATGTCATGCACTGGACAGGAAAACAACAAAAACAGATAAGTGATTTAGCTTTCCACCTCATTTTTCATCGCTCTTCACCGTTTAACTGTTGTTTAAGTGTCGTTTTGTAGCTTGATAAATGGGAGTACCCCCAAAATTTGCAGATTGTGTTTTTGCCCTAATAAATAGCGTTCTTTTGAACCTTTTATGTGTTTGGATCATGTTTTAGAACGCTAGCCGTCATTCTTCAATCTTGTTTCAGATTTTTGTTAGTTCCTCTTTCAAGTTTAACAGTGAGTCAGATGCTCCGCCTGCTGCCCGGAATTCTGCTGCTCCTTTCTGACGTCTGCCCTCCCGATTCAGTTAGCTTCAGGAACAATGGGGAAATGAAAGCTGTATTGTTTCACGCGCCTGTCCACGGCCGCAGAGACGACCTACTGGCTAGATTGACGAGCGGTTGGTTGCCTGGTTAGGACAGACATGGAACCAATCGCGCCTGCTGCCGTCATTGCACGTGACTGCCAGTGAGCGTGCATGTGTCTCTGCATGTGGGCCACTGACGTACAAGCAATGAGCACGCCGGCACCGCCAGCTAATTACAGCCGAGTGCCGAGTGCTGTGCTGCTTAGCAAGAGTCAACAGACCAATGATCATTTTTTGTAGAAATACAAGTTACATGTATAAATGAGAGAGAGAGGGGCCGGGGTGGGGGGGTGGGAAGAGAGAGAGAGAGAGAGAGAGAGAGAGAGAGAGAGAGAGAGAGAGAGAGAGAGAGAGAGAGAGAGAGAGAGAGCGCGGAGGAGGAATACTGAATGTATTTAATACACACTTCTGTTCTGCAAACACACACACACACACACACACACACACACACACACACACCACACACACCACCTCACACACACACACACACACACATCTTTCACTCATCTCCGCCTTCACACACACACACACACACTCTTTTCACACATAGAATGATGCACACACACTCAACACAACCCCGCTTTTCACACAGAGAAACACACATACACGCGCGCGCGCGCGCACTCACACACACACACACACACACACACACACACACACACACACACACACACACACACACACACACACACGCGCGCGCTCTCTCTCTCTCTCTCTCTCTCTCTCTCTCTCTCTCTCTCTCTCTCTCTCTCTCACACACACACACACACATTCCATTTCACACACACACTCACGCACAAATTCTTCTTTCATAGTGCTTTACGTCCACAGAAGCCATAAGGCTTATTTTGTATTTAGACGGGCGAAGGTGGGGAAAGAGGGAGAATATATACCTACCGCTACACTGTCACCACCAGAATGACTCCTGCATTAAGATGGGCAGCGATGAGAGCCATATCAATGTTTCATTAATTGTGAGGGGCAAAGTCACAAGACGCTGCATGTCCACAAACCACAACCCTTCTGAAGAGAAGGGAGAGCCGAAGGCCTTTCTGCTTACCAGCCTAACGCCTTACCGCTAGGCCAAACCTGCTCACAGCTCGCGCGCAAGTCATACATAAAGCGAAGATTATAAATACATGTATTTATAATCTTTGCATAAAGTAAGTAAACATGGTGCTTAACGTCCACATAAGACTTATTAGGGACGGGGAGGGGGGGGGGGGGTATGGAGGTGAGAGGAGAGGGAGATTAAATACCTATCGCTACACAGTCATCACCAGAATGACTTCTGCAGTAAGCGACGAGAGCAATGATGATGATGTGGGGCTTAATGTCCTGGGATGTCGGGCTGACAGATCAGGGACAAAGATGAGAGCAACTAATGCAGAGCTCAGGAGCTGTGTGAAAGTCGAGGTGGCCGCCCTGGGCTCCCGTCCCTAATAAGCCTACGGTTTCTGTGGACGTAAAGCAACACTTCATCAGCAACCCATGCATATTATGTATACAAGGATGCACGCTCCGAGCATCGCTTTCCGGCACCTTCCTCCAAAGGAAGGATGTCGTAAACCAGTTTGCATCCTTGTCAAACTCCAAGCACTGGTTTACGACAGGAGGAAGGTGCCGGAAAGCGATGCTCGGAGTTTGACAAGGATGCCCCCCCCCCTCCCCCCCCCAATCGGGGCCCTGCCAACCGCTCATTAGTGAGGGCAGCGGGCGAGGCAGATTCCGGCGCCAGGTAAGTCTGGGAGCCGGATTCCTCTTTCACGCCCTGACGTAACGGCCAGCACCGAGCGCGTGCGGAGGATGCCCGCGTCCACTGATGCGCGGACCGCTGGGGGGCTCCCGCAGATGCCAGTGTTTGGACAGACATCGCGGGGCTGTTTGACGACTCATTTCAACCGGGTGTCCGCCATCAGCGATAGCTATGATGATGATGGCGTGCCTGCGTGCATGTGTGTGTGTGTGTGTGTGTGTGTGTGTGTGTGTGTGTGTGTGTGTGTGTGTGTGTGTGTGTGTGTGTGTCCGGTGTGAATGACGTGTGTGCGCGTGCATGTGTGTGTGTGTGTGCCGGTGTGTGTGTGTGTGTGTGTGTGTGTGTGTGTGTGTGTGTGTGTGTGTGTGTGTGTGCGTGTGTGTGTGGTGAGGGGGAGGGCTGTACTTATAGCTACTGGCTATATTTTTTCTTTTTCACAGTGGCTCATAGTATTTGTGTATGTGGGGGAGGTGAAGACACGGCCAGGGCAACTGACGGAGTCGGGGGTGGGGGGAGGGGAGGGAGGGAGTGGGGGGGCGTCGTCGAGTTTGACGGACGGGGAAGGTAATGGTGATTACAGGGGAGGGGGCAGCAGCGGGGGTAGGGGGGCGGGCTGTAAACAAATCTGAAACTGTAAACACGTGTGACTACTCCCGGCGTTTACCTTGATTTCCGTCTTGCCGAAGGTGAAGGACCTGGTGCACTGGTCCAGACCGATGGTGGACTTTTTGGAGTTGTCTGTGGTGAAGGTGTTGTTGAGGAAACGGCGGAAGATGGAGCTCTTGCCCACGCCGTACTCGCCGCACAGGATGATCTTGTAGTTGGGCACACCGGACGCCATCCTCAGCGAGCTGCACAACAAACGAGAACGAAGGTGTTAAAACAACAACAACAACAACAAAGAAACAAATAAAACAAAAAACAAAACAAAATAAAAGGAAAGGAACTGAAGCGGGGGCCGGGGGTGGGGATGGGGGGTCGGGGGGTGGGGTGGGTGGGGCTGAAGGGAACTCGGGGCCTAAAACTCTCTCTCTCTCTCTCTCTCTCTCTCTCTCTCTCTCTCTCTCTCTCTCTCTCTCATCAGCGAGGGATGGATGTAAAAAGACCTCGAGTCTTCCCACTACCCTCGTACAATAAAGTTTATTCATTCATTCATTCATTCATTCATTCTCTCTCTCTCTCTCTCTCTCTCTCTCTCTCTCTCTCTCTCTCTCTCTCTCTCTCTCTCTCAGCGAGGGCTGGATGTAAAAAGACCTCGAGTCTTCTCCACTACCCTCGTAAAATAAAGTTTATTCATCATTCATTTCTCTCTCTCTCTCTCTCTCTCTCTCTCTCTCTCTCTCTTTTCTCTCTCTTCCTCTCAGCGAGGGCTGGATGAAAAAAGACCTGATCTTCTCCACTACCGTCGTAAAATAAAGATTATTCATTCATTCATTCATTTCTCCCCCCCTATATCGTGGTGGTGGTGATGGGGGTGGGGGTGGGGGCGAGGGGGAGGAAGGCAAGGTAAATTAAAAGGGCTGACAGCTGCCCCTTCCACGAACTTGCACTCTCTCGTTCCAGCAACACTCGCATGAGGCATCTCAATCCTTATCTCGACATCCCTCGTGTCCTCATCTCTCTGTGATCTCTCCACCCGTTGCTCAGTCTTCACGGAAACCTAACTCTTTGTCCTGTCGGTAGCAGCTAACATTCCAAACTTTGACACGGCGGAGGTAGGGGGCGGGGAGGGGGTGGGGGTGGGGGTGAGAGGAGAACGGGGAGCAGCCAAAACAGTTCACGGGCACATGAAGTTGCTGCTGTTTTCGATGGAATGGCTGGTCAGGCACTGAAATTTCCATTCCGCGACACAACTGACGCAGCGACTGCAGCTGCCCACCGTCACCTTTGGTCCGAAGAAGACCGGGGCAAAAATGAGGTTTAATAATCCGCAAGGCAAAACTTAGAAAGGCGCGGAAAAAATAAAAATAGGCTCCCAAGAAAGGAGAGAGAGAGAGAGAGAGAGAGAGAGAGAGAGAGAGAGAGAGAGAGAGAGAGAATACTTTATTATACAAGGAGAGAGAGAGAGAGAGAGAGAGAGAGAGAGAGAGAGAGAGAGAGAGAGAGAGAGAGAGAGAGAGAAGAGCAGACAGACAGAGACAGAGAGAGACAGACAGAGACAGAGACAGAGACAGAGAGACAGACAGAAAAACAGAGACAGAGAGAGACAGAGAGAAGAGATAGCCTCATTGTGAAAATAGAAAGAAAAAAGTCGGTGGTGAACAACCGGGGGGGTTTATTTAAGGACGTCAGATATCGTGGGGGTTTATGGCTTTAAACCCCCCCCCCCTACAAAAAACAAACAAACAAAAAAACTAAAACTAAAATAACGCGTTTCTGGTGCCTGTGCTTGGTGGTAGCCGAGTCCGAGCACCAGAGGCATGGCAGCGATAAGGGCAGTAATCAGGTGCTGGGGAAACAGTTCCAGAGTAGTTTGACTGCCCCGTAGCACCCCACAGGTGAGAAGGTCGGGGCCTGTTTACAACCACCACCACCCTCCCCCCCCCCCCCCCCCCCCCCCCCCCCGGTGGTCAGCTATGCTCGGACTCGAAACGGAACGTTACCGCCGCTCCATCAAATCCACTCGGTAAAGTCAAGAGACCAATTTGCTCATACTTCTTCTGAACTCCTTTACCTCAAGTTTGTCTTTTCTGCTTCCATGCACTGATTCACACTGGTGGCCTCCTCAGGACATAGGTGCTGGTGATCCGAACAAGGGCTAGTCAGTGACATAGGTGCTGGTGATACACCAGCTGTACAACAGTACAAGGGCTAGTCTTGTGTCACAGCGCATAGGTCATTATTATCTAAAATTACCGTGTGGATCGCAGCTAGGCAGAATTAACAGTCCCTCCCAGCGCCCCAACACGATATCTGACGTCCTTAATAAACTGCACACACCCGTACACTCATGCTTGAATACAATGGCGTAAGCAAAGACTTCGAATATTTACAGCTGATAGCGTGAGTCCAGGGTACAAATGCTTCTTGTGCAGTGGGGATATCACATGTCGCCATGCTTTCTCAAGAAAGCCATAATTAAATGCTGCGAAGTTGTTGTTTTTCTTTTTAAAAGAACGTCTCTGGGCAACTTCGAAGTTTGTGTCCCCCACAACAAAATAAACAAACAAAAAACAGAAAGAAAAGAAGTAAAAACACGTACCAACTGTATAAAGGTTCCAGCGACAGAGACAGCCACTGATCAACAACTCAATCACTACCTTAATTAAGGCCTGCGTCACATAATTTATCAGGCGTGATACAGTACCGGTCATGACAGAAACCTCTGTACTCCAAGCCTTCTTTTCCAGCACTTTCCTCCAAGGAGGAAGAATGTCGTAAACCAGCGCTTGGAGTTTGTGGAATCTCGACTTACGACACATGGAGAGCGCAGAACGGCTATATTATATGTAAGTTGATAACCCACGAGTTCTGAGAAACTCGCACTACGCTGAGGCTCCGTGAAAATGAACAAAACGCCATCAAAACTGACCACCTACAACACACACATTATCGTCAGCAGTTAAAAGGATAATGTCAGTCACTGACGGCGGCGGACTGCCCAGCCCTATCCTCGGTCCTAGCCCTAGCCCTATCCTCTCCCACAAAATCAGTGTTAAGTCGCATTGTGGATATTCTAAAAAGTGTGTAATAACTTTGAAAACTAGAGCCCCTGCTGATTATTTTGGTATCCTAGGGCTGATCGACATGGTTTCATGGGAGAAAGTCAAATATTACTATATTGTTTTCTTAAGCTATGTAAATTAAGCTTTGTATAGACAGAATGCGCGCGCGCGCATGCGTGCGTGCGTGCGTGCGTGCGTGCATGCGTGCGTGCGTGCTTGCGTGTGTGTGTGCGCGCGCGCGCGCACTCAGAATAGTCCCTATGGACAAGATTTTGTGCTTTAAAAAATAATACTTTAATTATTATTATGAGCTTAGAAACACGGAACGCCCTCAACACAACAGGTGGAAGCCGGTAGCGAACACCCCACCAATTGATTTCTTTTTTCTCTCTTCCGTTCACACACAACAACGTTGCTACCGAGGGCTAAAAGTAAAAGCACACTGCTTCAAACATAAACAAGTGTCAAAAGGGCACAACTGATGATTTTGGATCAAAGAGGTGGTGAAGGGGTGGGGGGGGGGGTGGAGGAAACGATTTTTCTCCGTCTTTTGGCATATTCTTTACTGCGTGGATAGGATCTAAGGATCTAAGAATAAAGAACAGAAAGGGTGGCAGGAAATACTGCAGACAATGGGTCTGTGGACGCGGGGAGGTTGGGGGGGGGGGGGGGGGGAGGGGAAGTGGGACGCAGGAGGAGGAGTGCCAAAGCCCAACAGAAGAAGACCTCTGCTTGACCGTTTTCTTGATTTTCGGTGTACAATCGAAAATCCCCCCTGAAAGGGCGTGAACACTCGAGACACTTCTCAGAGAAGGGATGGAGCGCATATGGGTTTTCCCCAACGCTTAAATACCATCCTGAACTGATCTGAACTGAACCGGTGTACAACCCATCAACGGCGGAACATCAGTGAAACATTTAATTTCGATGAGATGTTTAGCTTACATAGTTGAAGACTGATTTGTAGTTGTTGCTGCCTGTTTCACCTACTGGATCTCGATCTGATCATCAGCAAACGCCACTGTACTGCCCCAAACGGGCCCATTGGCAAGAGGCCGGCAACTTTACGAAATGCAGCATTTCCAGGCATTTGCTTCAAACCAATAGGGTCGCTTTAGGAGGTACGACGGAGTTAAACGATGACAAGTCACAACAATTGAACAGTCACATGATTACTGCTGGAAGGTGTGGTGCGTGCGTGCGTGCGAGCGTGCGTGTGTGTGTGTACGTGCGCGTGCGTGCGTGCGTGCGTGAGTGCGCGTGCGTGCGTGCGTGCGTGCGTGCGTGCGTGCGTGCGTGCGTGTGTGCGTGTGTGGTGTGTGTGTACGTGCGCGTGCGTGCGTGCGTGCGTGCGTGCGTGTGTGTGTGTGTGTGTGTGCGACAGTCACAGTCATCCCAACCCTTGAAGGAAAGGTGCCGGAGAGTCTGGCTTGGATTTTGCCTCCCCCCCCCACTTCAGGGAAAAAAGTCTTTAAATTTGATTAGAGCTATTGAGTTCAGCAGGCGGTCCTGCGGGCAGCTTTAGCTGACAGGTCACCCAAACTCCAGAGCCTTGATGCAGACGTAACCAATCGTCGTGCTCTAAAGAACTAGCTCTCTCGCTCCTCCCACTCTCTTCCTCAATTTCCTCTCTCTCTCTCTTTTCTAATCTCTCCTGATCTTTCTTTACTCCGTCCCCCCCCCCTCCCCCCCACCCCCACCACCACCAGCCATTTTCCCCCAACGTGCGTTTGATCAGTATTACTGTTATATTCTGCATTGCATATGACGATGTCACTTGGATATTCTGACGAGACACGCATCGAGGGTGGAGACGAAAGGGTTTCATGCACGAGCTTATATTTTTACGTCACGTGTTTTCAACTCGCATAGTACATAATGATATGGACGTATATATTCCTAATCACGCGCCCCTGTCTTCACCCCCCTGAGCTACAAATGCAGAGAGCCTTCACTACAAGTAGCAGCTCATGAAGCAGCAGCTCATGAATTATGCCCCTCATTAGCTCATGCCCGACTGCTAGCGTGCACCGTGCTGACAAGGCCTCATCGTCCAGCGTTGTAAATCAACGCAAAGATTATAAATGTATTTATAATCTTTGATCAACGACAGTCACTCCGCAGCTACTTCAGTCCGCCACAGGTATCCTCGTCGCTGACCACCGCAACGGGTAGCCCCGTGGACCTACATAATTACATGCATCGTCCATGGGTAGCCCACAAATCAACAACACATGCTCAGAGCTCCCGAGCTGTGTGGAAGTC